>CM038146.1:124198689-124631901 GCA_021437245.1 Aegilops speltoides | reverse complement strand
GCTCAAGCTTTGTTGAGCACCGGTGAACCGTCGGCCGCGGTGTTGCGGGATCACGAGGCACAGTACCCATGCCTGAAGCTCCTCCTCGCCTTGCTGGTGGCCAGCGCAGGCTGGGCACTACCAGGGTCACCCGATCAAGGTTGTCTGCATACCTTGGAAAGGTGCTCGAGGAGCCTAACTTTCGGCGGAAGGGCGCTGAGTGGAACATTGAGCTGCAAGCGTTTCAGCTCGAATTTATACGACCGGGGTCATCAAGGGTGTCGCTAGCGATTTACGTGGCTGAATGGGCGGAGCACGGACCTCAAGCGGACGATCCCTTCCCGGAGGCGAGGCACGAAAGGCTGGGTCAAACACTTGCAGGCGTTCTCCGGGCATGGCTGTTGCAGGGCTGGGCGGTGCTCATATCTCCCACTCAGGACAAGTTGTATTCGCCGTGCAGCTCTGCTTCCAGGGTGAAAAGGTCTCCAACAATATAGCGGAATACAAGGGGTGATAAAGCTTGAGGCGCCGCTGCTGAGGGTGGCGCCTTACTATCAAGGGCGATTCACGGCTCCTGTCAATTTCTCCAACAAGGTATCTGAGCCAAGAGATGAGCACATGGAGGCCTACCTTGCGGAGGTCCTTGAGGATGGAAAAGCAGTTACGGGGTTGGAGCTCTGACGCCATGAGCACTAATCAAGGGGCAGCGACATCACCAGCGAGCCTCCAGGCGGTTGCCCGGGGCAGGCGACTTGAGCAGCTCTTCAAGCCTCGGCCCTCCATCATTACCGAACATAGCACAGCCTCGGGTGGAGCTGACCACCTACCTCGGGAGCCCGGCATGGCCCGGCCTCGAGAACACGCTGCTCGTGGCGGTGGAGCCTCGGGAGGTCTTTGGATCCTGAGCTCGGAGCTACTTAGCAAAGGACCTGCGGAGAAGGAGGAGGAAGCGGGGCGTGTGGCGCGGCAAGCTACGGCGTCTTTTCGAGGGATGGAAGCTCTGCCGGAAGCGACCAAGCGATGTGTCACTGCGTTGCATCACCCGAGGAAGGAAGGAAGCTGGCTGGCGAGATATACAGATGGAGGCTGTGGGCATCATTCATCGTCCACGGACCCTGTCGGCAAAGCGTTACGCAGCAGTTTCTATTGGCCTACGCGCTCAATAACATTGTCGAACTAGTGAAGGCTTGCGAGGCTTGCCAATTCCATGCCAAGCGAGATCCATCGGCCCGCGGAGAGGTCGCAAACCATACCCTCCGCGTGGCCATTTGCGATGCAGGGCTGGATATCCTGAAGCCCGTTCCTCGAGCGCGAGAGGCTATCGCTACCTCTATGTAAATCGTGGCCAAGTTCACCGTGGGCTGAAGTCGAGGCGTCCGCACCATCCTGCTGGATTGCGGTCAAGTTCATCAAGGGCATCGTGAGCGGTTCGGGTGCCGATCCGCATCATCAAACAATGGTTCGCGATTCACGATAACCTCTTCAAAAGCGTGTGCTAACCTTGGAGCGTGAATATACTCACGCTTTGGTGGCGCACGAAACAGCAGCCGGCAAAGCGGGCACGGAAGTCTGAGGGCCTCAAGACCGATGAAAGGATCGATATGGTTGACTAGGGGTGAATAGGCAACTAACAATTTTAAATTTTCTTTACCAAATGAAACTTTGCAACAAATAGGTTGTCTAGATATGCAACTAAGTGAGCAACCTATATGATGCAATAACAACTAACATTAAGCAAGCAAGAGATGTAACAATAAGTATTGCGAAAGTAAAAGCGCGAAATAACCAAGAGTGGAGCGGTGGAGAGCGAGGATGTATTACGGAGTTCCTTCCTTTTAAGGAAATGCGTCCGTTAAGGCGGTGTGGAGGCAATGCTCCCCAAGAAGCCACTAGAACCGTATTCTCCTCACGCCCTCTCACGATCACGAGATGCCATGATTCCACTATTGGTGCCCTTGAAGTGGCCAGAACCTTTACAAGCAAGGTTGGGGCAATCTCCACAACAATCGGAGGCTCCCAACAACAACACCACCACGAGCTTCACCACAATGGAGTATGGCTTGAGGTGACCTCAAATCTAGGTGCTCGACACCCAAGAGTAACAAGATCCATAAGGGATAAGTGGGGAATCAAATATCCTTTGGTGGAAGTGTAGATCGGGCCCTTGTCACCCAATCAGAGCAAATCAACAAGTTTGATTGGCTAGGGAGAGAGATCGGCAAAATGGAGCTTGGAGCAACAATGGAGCTTAGAGGTGGAAGAGGTAGTCAACTAGAGGTGAAGACATCCCTATATAGTCGTGAAAAAATCCATTATCCACTAGTTACGCATGACTCACGGTACTACAGCTCCAACAGTACTACTGCAACCGGCAGTACTACACGTGGACCTGCAGTACTACTGGTAGCTACATAGGCGGAACAAGCTGAGGAAGAAGGTACTACCTTGCAGCGGTACTCGCTCCCCTTGATACTACCGCAAAGCGAAGATCATGGCAGGAAGAAGCGCGGGCAGAAATAAATTTCATCGTGCCTACCTCCGTAGAAACTAGGGTGGTGCAAAAACCGATATGTACTACCGCCGCAAGGCGCGGTACTACCGTGGTAAACGCGGATGTAATTACATCGCGCCTACTACGTGACCTTAGTACTAAGCGAGAAGCCGCGGTACTACAACTCAAGGGAGGCGGTACTACCGTGGGCCCCAGTGTCTACCATGCTGGATGGCGGTACTACCGTGAAGCGCGGATGTAAAAATTACATCGCCCTTACTACCTGCAGGCGGCACTAGGCAGTCTGTGGTACTACCGCACCAATGGGCGGTACTACACGAAATGGCGGATGTAAAAAGTACATCGCCCTACTACGCCGGGCGCTAGGCCAAGGTGCAGCGGTACTACATGAAAGGCGGTACCGTGGCCTGCAATACTACCGCTTGGACCTGCGGTACTACATAAAATACAGCGATAATCGTCGTTTTTACACAGACTAAGATAGCGATGGGTAGCTCCAAAGTGCAAGGGAAAGGAGGGACAAGTGTGCGTGTGATTCCACCCTACCTTTCCGGCGGACCCCTCTTAATAATGCAGCTCTCCTCGACTCAACTCCACCAAAGAGAAGCGTAGAACAACGCCCGGCTAGCAGGTCTCCGAGGCGCGAATCGTCTTGTGCCTAATGATGAAGTATCTGAGGGACTCAAGGCACGATTAGTCCGCAGGTATTGTCATCAATCACCAAAACACTTGGGATAAATATGCCCTTACAATCTCCCCCTTTTGGTGTATTGATGACAACACGGATTTGCACATAGATAAGATATTTTACAGCGATGTAAACCCCACTCCTCTAAAATATAGGCGGGGCTCCCCTAGATGTGTGCACTATAGATGAATGCTTTGGACTGCATGGCACACAAACTAGGATCAACACTCCCCTATATTTTAGAGACAAGATATGATAATAAGCATAGCATAGCATGAAAGTAGCACAATATAACACAAGCTAGCTAGGATAGATAAAGTGCATATGTCTTACACCATGAGATAAGATAACAAGGTTCAAGCGATAAAAGCAGCGGAGTTCAGTTGAAAACAGCAAACACGAACTTCATAAATCCTACACTCTCTCCCCTTTGGCATCGAGGCATGGCGGAGAAGGACACCTAAACACACAAGAGGTGGCTCAAGCGGAGAAGTTGTCCATCTTACGTGGACTCCTCTGCCATTTGGAATGGACTCCCGGCCTCCTCCTCAGAATCAGTCCACTTGTATCCTTGCTTCTCCATCCACTCGGTCTCGGGTGATCGCTCCTCGAGATCCGCTAGACACATCCTCGCCATAGAGCTGCAAGACCTTGTTGTCTTGGCGACTCTCCTTGGACTCCACGTGAGCCCTGTGCATCCCTTGGCTTGCATGGAAAAGAGACTTCATCTTATCCTTGACTTCTTGGCCCAAGATGGCCTAGAGTCACTCTGAGGAGGGCTACGAGCGGCCTCCAGCAATATCCTCGGTGCCAGACATCCTCATCGCAAGCCCTAGCAGCGGAGCGCCTCGGCCGAGTAAGTGTTAGCCAAGTTAGGTTTGACCCTCAGACAAATGGGCTCATGGCGAATCCAGTCGGGAGCCAGGAACTCCTCGTCAGGGTACATCTTCTCCCAAGTCTTTGAAATCAGCGGAAATAGGTAGGGCCCATAAATAGTCACCTTGCGGTTGAATACCAACGAAGCTCACACCATGATGTGAGAGACATCAAGTGGCAGTGCGAAGACGAGCGAGCCTCCTCGCATAAGCATCATGTCCACCATGAAGGCGTGAACCTTGTCTTTGTCACCGATCACGAGGAACAAGGGTTGCGGTACATGATATCTAGAAAGGGGTTGAGCCGAGATTATCTTGCGGTGGCGGCGTCTTCTCAACCAAAGCGGGGTGAGCTTGTCCTTGTCGGAGAGTGCATTACTTGTGTGAGGCGAACACCATCGGAGTGTCAAGTCCATCATCGGCAACATGAAGCAAATCCATGAACTCCTTCGGTATGAGGAATTGGCGGCCATTGGTCATCAAGTCATCCTCCTTTCATCATTGGTGTAAAGAACCTTTGAGGCAAGAAGCGGCGAGATGATCTTAGGGTCATAGTCCATGTGGAAAGAGATCACATGCTCAATTCAAAGCTCCACCAAGTCCAGAGCCTCCCCAAAGTAGTCAAACTTGTCCTTCCTCATGTGGTGCATATCAATCCACTTCACCTCCACATAGGTAATACCTTGTTCTTGATGACATCCAAGTAGATCTGGGTTTGGGTCTTGTTCAGAACAGTTCACACCCTCTAACAGATGGGCGTGGGTGCACATAGGGGTGAAGCTGCACAGGGCGGACATACTCTTGGCGCCTATCTCATCCATACCTGGCGGGCTCCTTGTGCTTGCTAGCGGTGGTCTTGACATTGCGCTTGATCGGATGACCCCTCGGGAACTTCTCACAGGTTCTTGAGCGCTTGGAACCCGATGTCACGAGCAGGATTGGCCCGTGAGAGCCACCTAAGACACCTGCGCAAAGCACCAAAAAAAAAAAAAGTCGAAAAGGATCAGAGCTATAAGATAGCACATGAAACCCATAGAAGATAAGCGAGAAAGTTGGCATCGATAGATGTGAGCCACGGTAGATCTGCCATTGGTTGCGATACTAAAGCCTTAGTACAGCTCGAGACAGTGATAGTACCATGAGGGTACAGTAGTAAAGTATTTGAGGCATTAGTAAGGTTTTAGTCTACACGGTAGCAGTAATCACCGTGCCCTAGGCTGAAGTACCGTGAAGCGATAATACCGCTCTAAAGTGATAATCTGCGTCGCGTCGGATCTAGCGAGTTTGAATCTGAAAAAAGACATGAAGCCATGGCGATGCTCGGTGATCAGATCTAGTGCAAGACAACAATACAAATTAAATCCTATAATACCACTCCTCCATCCTACTCTTGCATAGATCTGACTAGGAATCTCAGAACATACAAGCCTCCCCAAAACCTAGAAGAACCAAATACAATCAAGCGGAGAAGGATTTGGGGAAAACCTTGGTCCATAGCAAAAACGCGTGGTAGGGAATGATCCTGCAGACGGAATCACGGGAGGGCAGCCGGTGGAGAATCCGTGACGGCGGCTCCATCGTGAACGAGAGAGGAAGAAGCGGCGTGGAAAGGGGCGAATGGGTATGGGGTTAGAACTCCCCCGACACTTATCTACCTTTTCGAGCCGTGGCAATACCGCAGGCGGAATGCCAGCGCCCGGTAGTACCGCTCAACGGTGACGATAAAAATTACTGCCGGCAGGGGACGATAATGCCGTGCTCCCATCGTGGTAGTACCGTGATTGGCGCGGTAGTCCGTGGCCGACGGCAATAATACCGAGCTCCATCACAGAAGGTTTGAACAAGGGAAACAAGCCTTTGCACCGAAAAAAGCAGACACAACCCAAAACAGCACAAAACAAGCACACCAAGGGAACAGAAATCCTAAACAAAGCCTCTCGAGGGAGAGAGGCGGTGGCGAAGCCACCTATGTTTGAGTTGGATGGTATGGCTGAAAGAGAAGAATTATCCTTGGGCCCATGAAAACTCGTCTTTGAAGCACAAGTACCATCAAAATGGCTAATGTGAAAGAGGTGATCTATTATGCATAATGGGGGAGGAGGTTCATTGAGAGAACAACACTCCCCTATGTCCATACTACACCTAAACTAGCAACAAGTTGAGTGTGGGGGGGTGCATGGAGTTCAAGTCATTACTCAAATCAATGATATTTAGCTCATGCCTTAACTCGCGAAATCTTGCTTCATCCAGGCTTAGTGAAAATATCTTTGAGTTATCATGAGTGTTGACATACTTGAGCTCGATTTCCCTAAGCCTAATGTGATCCCGAATGAAGTGATCGAATCTCAATGTGCCGTCTTGAAGTGTTGCCGGGTTGAAGAAATCTTGATGGCACTTTCATTATCACACCAAAGAGGCGCTTTGTCACAAATGACACCGTAGTCCTTTAAAGTTTGCCTCATCCATAGAGTTAGGCTCAACAACTACCGGCCATACATACTCAAGCTTGATGGACGAGAGAGAGACACAACTTTGCTTCTTGGAAGACCAACTTACCAAAAGAGCAACCAAGAAATTGGCACCCTCAGGAAGTGGACTTCCTATCCACTTTGTCTCATGATTGGAATCCAGCACCTTCAAGCGAGTTTGCTCCTCTTAGGTACCATAAGCCAAAGTTTGGGGTATAGGCCAAATATCGAAAGATTAAACAACATACAAAGTGACTTTCCTTTGATGAAGCTTGGCGATGCACACATCCCCACACTCAACATGATATCCGGTCTAGATGCACAAAGGTAAAGCAAGGAGCCAATGGGTGATATACCTTTGATCCAAGCTACCATTGGGATCGATGTTAAGTTGAAACTTGGTAGGCATTGGTTAGAGGCGGTTTGACATCGCTTGAATCTTTTAAGCATGTCTTGAGTGTATTTGGCTTGGTTGATGAAGTTCCTTCTTTCTTTGCTTATGAAACCAAGAACTTCAACTCTCCATCGAAGACATCTTAAACTTGGAGGTCATGAGGCGGCAAATTCTTCATTGAAAGCTTTGTTAGGGAACCAAAGATAATATCATCAACATATAGTTGGCATACAAACCACTCCCGTTGACCTTCTTAGTAAAAGAGTGGGATCGATTAGCCCTACTTCAAATCACGATCTTGCTTTCGGTAAGGTGGTCATCTTGGAAAATATGCCCTAGAGGCAATAATAAAGTTATTATTTATTTCCTTATTACATGATAAATGTTTATTATTCATGCTAGAATTGTATTAACGGAAACATAATACATGTGTGAATATATAGACAAGCAGTGTCACTAATGCGCCTCTACGGACTAGCTTGTTAATCAAAGATGGTTAAGTTTCCTAACCATAGACAAAGGTTGTCATTTGATTAACAAGGTCACATCATAGTTGAATGATCGATTGACATGACCCATTTCATTAGCTTAGCGATCGTTTAGTATGTTGCTATTGCTTTTATCCATGACTTATACATGTTCTATAACTGGAGTTATGCAACTCCGTTTACGGAACACTTTGAGTACTACCAAGCGTCTATGCGTTGGGTGATTATAAAGAATTACTCTGGTGTCTCAAAAGCGGATGTTGGGTTGGTATTTGAGATGAGGATTTGTCACTCGTTATGGGAAGGTATCTGGGCCTCTCGGTAATGCACATCACTTAAGCCTTGCAAGCATTACAACTAATGAGTTAGTTGCAAGATGATGTATTCTGAGCGAGTAAAGAGACTTGCGGTAGCGAGATTGAACTAGGTATTGGATCGACGTGAGATCTCGGGCAAGATATTTATACCGATGACAAAGGGAACAAGCGTATGTTGTTATGCGGATGCGTGAGATAAAGATCTTACGTAGAATATGTAAAGAACAATATGGGAATCCGGTCGCTATTGGTTATTGGAGGCGTGTCTCGATCATGTCTACATTGTTCTCGAACAAGTAAGATCCGCCGCGGCAAGGTTGATGGCGGTTATATTATGAGTTTGTGTATTTTGATGCGAAGGAGTTGAGTCCGGATGTGATCACGGACACGGCGAGGATCTCGGAATGGTCGAGGCGTAAAGATTGATATATTGGACAGCCATGTTCGGACATGGAATGGTTAAGTGGTTCGGATATCTGGTCTGGGAGGGTTACGGAACCCCGAAATAATGGGCCTTAATGGGCCTGAGAGGAGAGAGGGCTGCGCGAGTGGCCCCCCATGAGGAGTCGAATTGGACAAGGAGGGGGCGGCCCCCTTCCTCTCTCTCTCCTCTCCTTCCTTCCCCTTCCTCCTTCCTAGTTGGACTAGGAAGGGAGTCTACTCACTAGGGAGGACTCCCCTCCTTAGCAGCGCCCCTCTGAGGCCGGCAGCCCCTAACCCTTGCTCCTTTATATCACAGGGGCAGGGGCACCCAAAAACACACAAGTTGATCCTTGAGATCGTTCCTTAGCCGTGTCTGGTGCCCCCTCCAATATTCCACCTCGGTAATATCGTATTAGCGGTGCTTGAAGCCTGCGTCGATAGAACATCAAGATCGTCCTGCCTTGAGTCGTCTTGTGAACTCTCTCCCGAAGCTTTGCTGGATCGGAGTCGAGGCGTCAAAGTGTCGTGTGTCAGAACCGGGCGCCCGAATGCTATTGTTGGGATCGGTTGGATCGCGAGGAGCGTACAACTACTTCCTCTACGTGTGATCGCTTCGCTTGGTCTACAAGGGTATATGAACCTCTCCTCTCGTTGCTATGCATCACCATGATCTGCGTGTGCGTAAATTTTGAAATTACTCGTTCCCCAGATGGCATCGAGCCTAGGTTTTATGGTTTGATGTTTTGCATAGGTAGGACACAAGTGAGTTGTGGACGATACAAGTCATCTTGCCTACGGCATGTCATACTTTGGTTCAGCGGTATTGTTGGATAAGGCGGCCGGACCGACATTCTGCGTGCAGCTTCTGGTAGTTCTACCGCGTGCTTTGCACAAAGGTGGCTAATAGTGTCGATTTCTCAACTTTAGTTGAACCGAGTGTAAGCTCGCCAGTCCTTGAGAAGGTTAAAGCGGAGTCTATTGTGAAATGTCGTTGTGGTTTTGATGCGTAGGTGAGATTGGTTCTTGCTTGACGTAGCAATACGTAAAATTTGCAACAACAAAGTAGAGGGCGTCTAACTTGTTTTGCGGGGCATGTTAATGATGTGATGGCCAAGGCGTGATGCTATATTTTATTGTATAAGATGATCATGTTTTGTAACCTAAGTTATAAACAGCTGGCGGGAGCCATATGGTTTAATAAGCTTTATTGTATGAAATGCAAGCATACATAATTGCTTTACTTTATCACTAGCGGTAGCGATAATCGTAGAAGCAATAGATGGCGTGGCGACAACGATGCTGATGGAGATCAAGGTGTCATGGCAGGTGGCGATGGTGATCACGGCGGTGTGAAGATGGACATCACAAGCACAAGATGATGATGGCCATATCATATCATATATTGATTGCATGTGATGTTTATCCTTTATGCATCTTATCTTGCTTTGATTGGCGGTAGCATTTTAAGATGATCTCTCACTAAAATTATCAAGTAGTGTTCTCCACGGTATGCACCGTTGCCAAAGTTAAATCGTGCAGAGACACCGCGTGATGATCGGGTTGATAAGCTCTCGATCCTCTACAGCGGGTGCAAGCCAGTTTTGCTGCCTTGAGAATACTCAGGTTATACTTGCCCAGCCTAGCATATGCGAGATATGGCCTCGGAACAGGAGACCGAAAGGTCGGCATGAATCATATAGTAGATATGATCGACATATGATGTTCACCATTGAAAACTACTCCATCTCACGTGATGATGGTTATGGTTTAGTTGATTTGGATCACGTGATCCTTAGATGACTAGAGATGTCTATCTAAGTGGGAGTTCTTAAATAATATGATTAATTGAACTTAAATTTATCATGAACTTAGTACTGATAGTATCTTATCTATGTTTGTTTGTAGATAGATGGCTCGTGTTGTTGTTCGTTGAATTTTAATCGTTCCTTGAAAGCAAAGTTGAAATGATGGTAGCAATTACGGACTGAGTCCGTAACACGAGGATTATCGTCATTGCTGCCTGAGAGGAGTTAATCCTGCAGAGCACCGTAGGAGTGCGAACCCTGCTGGCTAAATCTGGCCCGCTGCGTTAAACGTCTGGTAGAGCAAAGCTGATGACTACTCTATAGTTCGGTGCCATGCTTTCGGCTTAAACCGGGTCTTCAGCGGCGTTTTGAGCGTCATGGAGCATATGAGATGTTCGGGGAGTTGAAGTTAATATTCAAAGAATGCGGTTGAGAGATATGAAGTCTCCAATAAGTTCTAGCTGCAAGATGGAGAGAATGGAGTGCATCGGTGAGCACATACTCAGAATGTTGAAGATTACAATCACTTGACTCAAGCTGGAGTTAATCTTAGGATGATTGTGTCATTGACGAATTCTTCAATCAGCACCCAAGCTACAAAGGCTTGTGATGAACTATAATATGCAAGGGTTAGTAAAGACTATGCAGAGCTCTTACATAATGCTAAAGGCTGCGGAGGTAGAAATCAAGAAGGAGCATCAAGTGTTGATGGTCGATAAGACCACTAGTTTCAAGAAGAAAGGCAAAGGGAAGAAGAAGGGAACTTCAAGAAGAGCGGCAAGCAAGTTGCTGCTCGGGAGAAAAACCCAAATCTGGACCTAAACACACAATGAAATTACTTCTCTTTGCAAACAGGTAGTCCTTTGGAAGCGGAACTGCCCCCAAGTATTTGGCGGATAAGAAGGATGGCAAGGTGAACAAAAGTATATGATATACATGTTATTGATGTGTGTACCTTACTAGAGCTTCGCTGTGCTTTGGGTATTGATACTGGTTACATTTGCTAATATTTGCATGAAAGCAGGGACTTCTGATTAGCGAACAACAGCAAAGGGCGAAGGTGACGTCTTGGCGTGGAATGGTTCCAAAATCGATGTGATCGCGGTCGGCCTTCCTCTACATCTACCTTGAGTTAGTTTAGACCTAAATAATTGTTATTTGGTGCCAGCGTTGAGCATGAACATTATATCTGGATCTTGTTTGATCTTGAGGCGGTTATTCATTTAAATCAGAGAATAATGGTTGTTCTATTTATATGAGTAATATCTTTTATGGTCATGCACTTGAAGAGTGTTCTATTTTTAATGAATCTCGATAGTAGTGATACACATATTCATAATGTTGAAGCCAAAAGATGCGAGTTGACAATGATAGTGCAACTTATTTGTGGCACTGCCGTTTAGAGTCATATCGGTATAAAGCGCATGAAGAAACTCATCTTGATGGAATTTGGAGTCTTGATTATGAATCACGGCATGAACCGTGCCTCATGGGCAAGATACTAAAACCTGTTCTCGGTACTATGGAGAAACATGATTTGTTGGAAATCATACATCTGAGATGTATGTGGTGGAAGTGAATGTTGAGGCTGCGTGGCGGATCGTTATTTTCTCACCTTCACGAGATGATTTAGCGATATGGGTATATCTACTTAATGAAACACAAGTCGAAACATTTGAAAAGTTCAAAGAATTTGGAGTGAAGTTGAAATCATCGTAACAAGAAAATAAGTTTCTACGATCGTCGTGGAGGAGAATATTTAGATTCTGAGTTTGGTCTACATTTTGAAACAATGCGGAATAGTTTACAGCAACTCCGCCACCGGAACTTCCGCAGTAATGGGTGTGTCGAGCGTCATCATCGCACTTTATTAGATATAGATGCGATCTATGATGTCTCTTCTACGGTTACGCTCGTTTTGGGGTTGTATGCTCTTGAGGCGGCGCATTCACGCTGGGCGAACACGTCAAAAATCCGTTGAGGCGACACCTTATGAACTGGTTTAGCAGAAACCAAAGTTGTATGCGTTCTTGAAGTTTGGGGATCACGATGCTTATGTGAAAAGCTTGACACGATAGCTCGAACCGTCGAATGTGTCTTCATAGGATACCCCAAAGGAGGCGTTGGGTACCTTCTATCACGGATCCGAAGAGCCGGACATTTGTTGCACTGAATGGATCTTTTCTAGAGAAGGGTTTCTCTCGAAAGAGTGAGTGGGAGAAAGAGTAGAACTTGATGAAGATGGTATGCCTTCTCCTTGACCAGAAGTAGTTTATCGCAGGGAGGCAGTTTACTGCGACATCTACACCAAATAGTGGGAAGTTGATGATGTTGTTGGAAATATGCCTAGAGGCAATAATAAAGTATTATTATATTTCAATGTTCATGATAATTGTCTTTTGTTCATGCTATAAATGTATCCGAAATCGTAATACTGCGTGTGAACACTTAGACCCAATATGTCCTAGTGAGCCTCTAGTTGACTAGCTCGTTGTGATCAATAGATAGTCATGGTTTCGACTATGGACATTGGATGTAGATTGATAACGGGATCACATCATTAGGAGAATGATGTGATGGACAAAGACAATCATAAGCATAGCATAAAAGATCGTGATTCGTTTGCTAGAAGCTTTGCCAATGTCAAGTATCTATTCCTTTGACCATGAGATCGTGTAACTCCGGTTACCGTAGGAGTGCCTTGGGTGTATCAAGCGTCTGGCGTAACTGGGTGACTATAAAGGTGCATTACGGTATCTCGAAAGTATCTGTTGGGTTGACACGGATCGAGGTAGGATTTGTCACTCCATTATGGCGGAGGTATCTCTGGGCCCCTTTCGGTAATGCATCATCATAATGAGCTCAATGTGTGAAGGTGTTGTACGGGGATCATGCATTCAGTGCGAGTAAAGTGACTTGCCGTATGAGGTGAGCGAGGTATTGGGATCTGACGATCGAGTCTCGGGCAAATAGCGTCTACCGATTGACAAAGGGTTGCATCTGAGGTTTGATAGAATCCTCGACGCCGTGGTTCAGCGATGAAATCATCGAGGAGCATGTGAAGACAACATGGGTATCGGACCCGCTGTTGGTTATTGCCGAAATCGTCGGTCATGTCTGCGTGTCTCCGAACCGTAGAGTCTACACATAAGGTTGGTGGCCTAGGGTTAGTAGGAAGACTAGTATGTGAATACGAATGTTGTTAGGTCCGGATGAGATCCGGGCGTCACGAGGAGTTAGGAAGGTCGGAGGAATAATATATAGGAAGTGGTGTTTGACCATCGGGAAAGTTTAGGGTTTAGGTAAAATCTGGGACCAGGAAGGTCGAGGTCACCGGTGGGAGCCACCATCCGGAGGCCCCATGGGCCAAGGGGAAGGAACCAGCCCACAGGGGTGCGCCCTAGGCCCACCCTAGCGCCTAGGGTTGAAACCCTAGGGGTGAAGCGCCCTTTGCAGGGCACTCCACCCCCTTGCGCCCGCCTGAGATTGGATCTCGAGGCCAGCCTACAGGAGCCTATATAAAGGGGGAGGGGCTGCTGTGCACAACTCCCAAGGCGCAGCCCTCCTCCCACACATCTCCTCCTCCGTAGAGCTCGTGAAGCCTGCCGAATCTTGCTTCACCACCATCACCACGCCGTCGTCTTTGGTGTCTGTCTTCCTCAACCTCTCCTTCCCCTTGCTGGATCAGAGGAGGAGGCGTCGCTCGTCCGTCGTGTGTTGAGCAGCGGAGGTGCTGTCCGTTCGGCACTTGGCCGGTGATCTGAATCACGTTCAGTCGACTCCATCATCACCTAGCAAGCTTCACTTGCGATCTACAAGTGGTATGTAGATGCAAACTCTCTCCGTTACTCGTTGCTTAGATGAACTCATAGATGGATCTTGGTGAAACCGTAGGAAAAATTTTAATTTTACGCAGCGTTCCCCATGATGGCATCATGAGCTAGGTCTATCGTAGTTCTCTAATGCAGAGTAGAACACAATTTGTTGTGGGCGTTGATCTTGTCATCTTACTTGCCTCTACTAGTCTTTTCTTGCTCAGCGGTATTGTGGGATGAAGCGGCCGGACCAACCTTACGTGCGCTTCGTGAGACCGGTTCCACCGGTGACATGCACTAGTTGCATAAGGTGGCTGGCGGGTGTGTCTCTCCACTTTAGTTGGGCGGAATCGATGAACAGGGCCCTTATGAAGGGTAAATAGAAGTTGACAAAATCACGTTGTGGTGATTAAGTGGTAAAGTTCTTGCTAGAACCCAAGCAGCCGTAAAGATGCAACAACAACTAGAGGTCTAACTTGTTTTGCAGCGATTGATCATGTGATGTGATATGGCGAAGTTGTGATGAATGTTGAATTGTGATGTATGAGATCATGTTCTTGTAATAGGATTCACGACTTGTCGATGAGTATGACAACGGCGAGGAGCCATAGGAGTTGTCTTTATTTTTGTATGACCTGCGTGTCATTGAAGAGCATGTAAACTACTTTACTTCATTACTAGCGCGTTAGTCATAGAAGTAGAAGTAGTCGTTAGCGTACAACTTCATGAAGACGATGATGGAGATCATGATGATGGAGATCATGGTGTCAAGCGGTGACAAGATGATCATGGAGCCCAAGATGGAGATCGATGGAGCTTGATGATATTGGCCATATCATGTCACAACTATATAATTGCATGTGATGTTTATATGCTTTTACATCTTGTTTACTTAGGGACGGCGGTAGTAAATAAGATGATCCCTTATAAAATTTCAAGAAGTGTTCTCCCTAGCTGTGCACGTGCTACGGTTAAATGGTTTCTAAGCACCCGTGATGATGGGTGTGATGGATCCTTCGTTCACATACAGCGGGTGTAAGACAGTTTTACGGCGAAAACACTTAGGGTTAACTTGCGAGCCTAGCATGTGCAGACATGGCCTCGGAACACGAGACCCGAAAGGTCGAACACGAGTCGTATGGAAGATCACGATCATGAAGATGTTCACCGATGATGACTAGTCCGTCTCACGTGATGATCGGACACGGGCTAGTCGACTCGGATCGTGTAACACTTAGATGACTAGAGGATGTCTAATCTAAGTGGGAGTTCATAATTTTGATTAAGAACTTTATTATCATGAACTTAGTCTAAAACCTTTGCAAATATGTCTTGTAGATCAATGGCGCGCGCTAATGTCAACATGAACTAGCAGCGTTCCTAGAAAACCAAAATGAAAGATGATGGCAGCAACTTCTCGGATTGGGTCCGAACGAGATCATCCTCATAGCTGCCAAGAAGCAAGGGCGCACCCGGCAGCTCAAGCTTTGTTGAGCACCGGTGAACCGTCGGCCGCGGTGTTGCGGGATCACGAGGCACAGTACCCCATGCCACTGAAGCTCCTCCTCGCCTTCTTTGGTGGCCAGCATAAGGCTGTGCACTACTTCGAGTCACCCGATCAAGGTTGTCTCAGCATACCCCTTGGAAAGGTGCTCAGGGGAGCCCTAACTTTCGGCGGAAGGGTCGCTGAGTGGAACATTGAACTGCAAGCGTTTCAGCTCAATTTATACGACGGGGGTCATCAAGGGTGTCGCGCTAGCAATTTACGTGGCTGAATGGGCGGAGCACGGACCTCAAGGCCCGCGAGGACCGATCCCTTCCCAGGAGGCGAGCGAAGGCTGGGTCAAACACCAGACAGGGCGTTCTCCGGGCATGGCCTGGAAATGCTGGGCGGTGCTCATATCTCCCACTCGGGACAAGTTGTATTCGCCGTGCAGCTCTGCTTCAGCAGGTGAAAAGGTCTCAACAATATAGCGGAATACAAGGGGGCGATAAGCGGGCTTGAAGGCGCCGCTGCCACAGGGGTGAGCGCCTTACTATCAAGGCGATTCACGGCTCCTTCAATTTCTCCAACAAGGTATCTGAGCCAAGAGATGAGCACATGGAGGCCTACCTTGCGGAGGTCATGAGGATGGAAGCAGTTACTGGGGTTGGAGCTCTGACATGTGCCATGGCACTAATCAAGAGGCAGACGACATCACCAAGCGAGCCTCCAGGCGGTTGCCCGGGGCAGGCGACTTGAGCAGCTCTTCAAGCCCTCGGCCCTCCATCATTACCGAACATAGCACAGCCTCGGGTGGAGCTTCCCGACCACCTACCTCGGGAGCCCGGCTGTGGCCCGGCCTCGAGAACACGCCTGCTCGTGGCGGTGGAGCCTCGGGAGGGTCTGGATCCTGAGCTCGGGCTACTTAGCAAGGGACCTGCCGGAGAAGGAGGAGGAAGCGAGGCGTGTGGCGCGGCAAGCTACGGCGTCTTGCATCGAGGGATGGAAGCTCTGCTCGGAAGCGACCAAGCGATGTGTCCTGCGTTGCATCACCGAGGGAGCAAGGAAGGCTGGCGGCGAGATATACAGATGGAGGCTGTGGGCATCATTCATAAATCCACGGACCCTCGTCGGCAAGGCGTTCTGCAGCAGTTTCTATTGGCCTACCGCGCTCAATAACATTGTCGAACTAGTGAAGGCTTGCGAGGCTTGCCAATTCCATGCCAAGCAGATCCATCAGCCGGCGGGAGGTCTGCAAACCATACCCTCACGTGGCCATTTGCGATGCAGGGCTGGATATCCTAGGCCCGTTTCCTCGGGCGCCAGGGGGCTATCGCTACCTCTATGTCGTCGTGGCCAAGTTCACCAAGTGGGCTGAAGTCGAGGCGTCCGCACCATCCTGCTGGTTCTGCGGTCAAGTTCATCAAAGGGCATCGTGAGCGGTTCGAGTGCCGATCCGCATCATCACTGACAATGGTTCGCAGTTCACCAGTAACCTCTTCAAAACGTATTGTGCTAACCTTGGAACGTAGATATGCTACGCTTTGGTGGCGCACCCCCGAAGCAACGGCCAGGCCGAGCGGGCCAACGCAGAAGTCCTGAGGGGCCTCAAGACCAGTGAAAGGATCGATATGGTTGACTAGAGGGGGGGGGGTGAATAGGCAACTAACAATTTTAAAATTTTCTTTACCAAATGAAACTTTGCAACAAATAGGTTGTCTAGATATGCAACTAAGTGAGCAACCTATATGATGCAATAACAACTAACATAAGCAAGCAAGAGATGTAACAATAAGTAAGCTTGCGAAAGTAAAGGCGCTGAAATAACCAAGAGTGGAGGCGGTGGAGGCGAGGATGTGTTACGGAGTTCCTTCCTTTTAAGGAAATGCGTCTCCGTTAGGCGGTGTGGAGGCACAATGCTCCCCAAGAAGCCACTAGGGCCACCGTATTCTCCTCACGCCCTCACACGATGCGAGATGCCATGATTCCACTATTGGTGCCCTTGAAGGCGGCGACGAACCTTTACAAGCAAGGTTGGGGCAATCTCCACAACAATCGGAGGCTCCCAACAACAACACCACCACGAAGCTTCACCACAATGGAGTATGGCCGAGGTGACCTCAACAAATCTAGGGTGCTCGACACCCAAGAGTAACAAGATCCGCAAGGGATAAGTGGGGAATCAAATATCCTTTGGTGGAAGTGTAGATCGGGCCCTTGTCACCCAATCCGAGCAAATCAACAAGTTTGATTGGCTAGGGAGAGAGATCGGCGAAAATGGAGCTTGGAGCAACAATGGAGCTTAGAGGTGGAAGAGGTAGTCAACTAGAGGTGAAGACATCCCTTATATAGTCGTGAAAAAATCCAACCGTTATCCACTAGTTCTGCCCGACTCACGGTACTACCGCTCAGGGCAGTACTACCCTGACGCCAGCAGTACTACAGTGGACCACCACGGTACTACCGTGGCAGCTACATAAGCGGAACAAGCTGAGGAAGGGCAGTACTACGCTTGCAGTACTACCGCTCCCCTTGCGGTACTACCGCAAGGCGGGAAGATCATGGCTTGGGAAGGCGGCAGACGAAATAAATTTCATCGTGCCTACCTCCGTAGAAACTAGGGTGGTGCAAAAACCGGCTTGTACTACCGCTTGCAAGGCGCGGTACTACCGTGGTAAACACGGATGTAAAAATTACATCGCGCCTACTACTGCATGACAGCAGCGGTACTAAGCGAGAAGAACCGCGGTACTACAACTCAAGGGAAGCGGTACTACCGTGGGCCCCAGTGATACTACCATGCTGGATGGCGGTACTACCGTGAAGCGCGGATGTAAAATTACATCCGCCCTTACTACCGCACGGGCGGCACTAGGCAGTCTTGGCGGTACTACGCACCAATGGGCGGTACTACCGTGAGTAGCGCGGATGTAAAAATTACATCGCCCTACTACCGCGGCGGGCGGCACTAGGCCAAGGTGCAGCAGTACTACAGCGCCAAAGGCGGTACTACCGTGGCCTGCCAGCGGTACTACCGCTTGGACCTGGGGTACTACCGCCATATGCAGCGATAATCGTCGATTTTCGCACAACTAAGATAGCGATGGGTAGCTCCAAAGTGCAAGGGAAAGGAGGGACAAGTGTGCGTGTGATTCCACCCTACCTTTCCGGCGGACCCCCCTCTTAATAATCACGGCTCTCCTCGACTCAACTCCACCAAAGAAAGCGTAGAACAACGCCCGGCTAGCAGGTCTCAGAGGCGCCGAATCGTCTTGTGCCTAATGATGAAGTATCGAGGGACTCAAGGCACACGATTAGTCCTTGCAGTATTGTCATCAATCACCAAAACACTTAGGGATAAATATGCCCTTACAATCTCCCCCTTTTGGTGTATTGATGACAACACGGATTACACATAGATAAGATATTTTTCTGACGTGGCAAACCCCACTCCTCTAAAATATAGACGGGGCTCCCCCTAGATGTGTGCACTATAGATGAATGCTTTGGACTGCATGGCACACAAACTAGGATCAACACTCCCCCTATATTTTAGAGAGCAAGATATGATAATAAGCATAGCATAGCATGAAAGTAGCACAATATAACACAAGCTAGCTAGGATAGATAAAGTGCATATGTCTTACACCATACGAGATAAGATAACCAAGGTTCAAGCGATAAAAGCAGCGAGAGTTCAAGCTGAAAGCAGCAAACACACGAACTGTATGAATCCCTACACTCTCTCCCCTTTGGCATCGAGGCGCCAAAAAGGCGGAAGGACACCTAAACACACAAGAGGTGGCTCAAGCGGAGAAGTTGTCCCACGCATCTTGTCGGACTCCTCTGCAGTGGAATGGACTCCCGGCCTCCTCCTCGAGAATCAGTCCACTTGTATCCTTGCTTCTCCATCCACTCGGTCTCGGGGTGATCGCTCCTCGAGATCCGCTAGACACATCCTCGCCATAGAGCTGCAAGACCTTGTTGTGCTTGACGACTCTCCTTGGACTCCACGTGAGCCTGTCTTGTCCCTTGGCTTGCATGCAGAAAAGAGACTTCATCTTATCCTTGACTTCTTGGCCCAAGATGGCCTAGAGTCACTCTGAGAGGGCCTACCAGAACGGCCTCGAGCAATATCCTCAGTGCCAGCAACATCCTCATCAACAGCAGCAGCCCTAGCAGCAGACGCCTCAGCACGAGTAGCGGTGTTAGCCAAGTTGGGTTTGACCCTCAGACAAATGGGCTCATGGCGAATCCAGTCGGGAGCCAGGAACTCCTCCTCAGGGTACATCTTCTCCCAAGTCTTTGAAATCAGCAGAAATAGGTAGGGCCCATAAATAGTCACCTTGCGGTTGAATACAGCAAACCGAAGCTCACACCACATGATGTGAGAGACATCAAGTGGCTGAGTGCGAGGACGAAGCGAGCCTCCTCGCACATAAGCATCATGTCCACCATGAAGGCGTGAACCTTGTCTTTGTCACCGATGCGAGGGAACAAGGAGTTGCGGTACATGATATCTAGAAAGGGGTTGAGAACCGAGATTATCTTGCCAGTGGCGAGCGTCTTCTCAACCAAGAACGGGGTGAGCTTGTCCTTGTCAGCAGAGTCAGCATTGCCGTGAGGGCGAACACCATCGGGAGTGTCAAGTCCATCATCGGCAACATGAAGCAAATCCATGAACTCCTTCGGTGGCGAGGCAGTGGCGGCCATTGGTCATCAAGTCATCCTCCTTTCATCATTGGTGTAAAAAACAACGAGGCAAAGAAGCGGCGGATGATCTTAGGGTCATAGTCCATGTGGAAAGAGATCACATGCTCAATTCAAACTGCTCCACCAAGTCGAGCCTCCCCAAAGTAGTCCACGAAACTTGTCCTTCCTCATGTGGTGCATATCAATCCACTTCACCTCCACATAGGTATTACCTTGTTCTTGATGACATCCAAGTAGATCTGGGTTTGGGTCTTGTTCGAAACAGTTCACACCCTCTAACGATGGGCGTGGGTGCACATAGGGGTGAAGCTGCACAGGGCGGACATACTCTTGGCGCCTATCTCATCCATACCTGGCGGGCTCCTTGTGCTTGCTAGCGGTGGTCTTGACATTGCGCTTGATCACGAGATGACCCCTCGGGAACTTCTCACAGGGTTCTTGTGAGACGCTTGGAACCCGATGTCACGAGCAGGATTGGCCGCGAGAGCCACCACCTAAGACACACCATAAAGCACCAAAAAAAAAAAGGATCAATGCAAAGGCTATAAGATAGCACATGAAACCCATAGAAGATAAGCGAGAAAGTTGGCATCGATAGATGTGAGCCACGGTAGATCTGCCATTGGTTGCGATACTAAAGCCTTAGTACAGCTCGAGGCAGGTAGTACCATGAGGGTCCGCGGTAGTACCGTGGCTGGGGCAGTAATAAGGTTTTAGTACCACTTGCCTGTGTGATGATCTTAGTGCCCTAGAAGTGATAATACCGTGAGAGCGATAAATGCCGCTCCCTCTGAAGTGATAATCTGGCGTCGCGTCGGATCTAGCGAGATTGAATCGAAAAAAGACCATGAAGCCATGGCGGTGCTACGGTGATCAGATCTAGTGCAAGACAACAATACAAGTGTAAATCCTATGCAATACCACACTCCTCCATCCTACTCTTGCATAGATCTAGACTAGGAATCTCAAGAACATACAAGCCTCCCCAAAACCTAGAAGAACCAAATACAATCAAAAGCGGAGAAGGATTTGGGGAAAAACCTTAGTCCATAGCAAAACACGTGGTGAGGAATGATCCTGCGGACGGAATCACGGGAGGCAGCGGTGGAGAGATCCGTGACGAGCGCCGGCTCCATTCGTGAGCACGAGAGGAAGAGGCAACGTGGAGAAGGGGCGAATGGGTATGGGGGAGTTAGAACTCCCCTGCCCGACCTTATCCCCTTTTCGAGCCAGCGGTAGTACCGCCCGGGCGGAAATGCTGCGCCTTGGCGGTAGTACCGCTCAACGGTGGCGATAAAAATTACTGCCGCTTGGGAATGATAATGCCGATGCTCCCATCGATGGTAATACCGTGATTGGCAGCGGTAGTGCCGTGGCCGACATGATAGTACCGTGAGCTCCGCATACGAAGGTTTGAACAAGGGAGAAACACGCCTTTGCACCGAAAAAACAGACACAACCCAAAACAGCACAAAAACAAGCACATACCAAGGGAACAACAGGAAATCCCTAAGTGACAAAGCCTCTCGAGGAGAGAGGGCGGTGGCCGAAGCCACCTATGTTTGAGTTGGATGGTATGGCACATGAAGAATTATCCTTGGGCCCATGACCAAAACTTCGTCTTTGAAGCACAAGTACCATCAAAAATGGCTAATGTGAAAGAGGTGATCTATTTATGCATAATGGGGGGAGGGAGAGTTCATTGAGAGAACAACACTCCCCCTATGTCCATACCTACACCTAAACTAGACAACAAGTTGAGTGTGGTGGGGGTGCATGGGTTCAAGTCACATTACTCAAATCAATGATATTTAGCTCATGCCTTAACTCATGAAATCTTGCTTCATCCAAGGGCTTCGTGAAAATATCTACAAGGTTATCATGAGTGTTGACATACTTGAGCTCGATTTCCCTACGCCTAATGTGATCCCGAATGAAGTGATACGAATCTCAATGTGCTTCGTCTTGAAGTGTTGCACGGGTTGAGAGAAATCTTGATGGCACTTTCATTATCACACCAAAGAAACGCTTTGTCACAAATGACACCGTAGTCCTTTAAAGTTTGCCTCATCCATAGGAGTTGAGCTCAACAACTCTGGCCGCCACATACTCCGCTTGATTGAATGAGAGAGACACACAACTTTGCTTCTTGGAAGACCAACTTACCAAAAGACAACAAGAAATTGGCACCCTCAGGAAGTGGACTTCCTATCCACTTTGTCTCCCTAATTGGAATCCATGACACCTTCAAGCTTGAAGTTTGCTCCTCTTGGGTACCATAAGCCAAAGTTTGGGGTATGAGCCAAATATCGAAAGATTAAACAACATACAAAGTGACTTTCCTTTAGTGCGGCTTGGCGATGCACACATCCCCACACTCAACATGATATCCGGTCTAGATGCACAAAGGTAAAGCAAGGAGCCAATCATGGAGTGATATACCTTTTGATCCACCGCTTTACCATTGGGATCGATGTTAAGTTGAAACTTGGTAGGCATTGGTGTAGAGGCCGGTTTGACATCACTTAGCTTGAATCTTTTAAGCATGTCTTGAGTGTATTTGGCTTGGTTGATGAAGGTTCCTTCTCTTCTTTGCTTGATGTCGAAACCAAGGAAGAACTTCAACTCTCCCATCGAAGACATCTTAAACTTGGAGGTCATGAGAGCGGCAAATTCTTCATTGAAAGCTTTGTTAGGGGAACCAAAGATAATATCATCAACATATAGTTGGCATACAAACCACTCCCCGTTGACCTTCTTAGTAAAAAGAGTGGGATCGATTAGCCCTACTTCAAATCCACGATCTTGTAGCAACTCGGTAAGGTGGTCATACTGAAGGAAATATGCCCTAGAGGCAATAATAAAGTTATTATTTATTTCCTTATTACATGATAAATGTTTATTATTCATGCTAGAATTGTATTAACGGAAACATAATACATGTGTGAATATATAGACAAGCAGTGTCACTAAATGCGCCTCTACCGGACTAGCTTGTTAATCAAAGATGGTTAAGTTTCCTAACCATAGACAAAGGAGTTGTCATTTGATTAACAAGGTCACATCATTAGTTGAATGATCTGATTGACATGACCCATTTCATTAGCTTAGCACCCGATCGTTTAGTATGTTGCTATTGCTTTTATCCATGACTTATACATGTTCCTATAACTATGAGATTATGCAACTCCGTTTACGGAGGAACACTTTAGGTACTACCAAGCGTCACAATAGCTGGGTGATTATAAAGAATTACTACAGGTGTCTCAAAAGCGGATGTTGGGTTGGCGTATTTGAGATGAGGATTTGTCCTCCGATTATGGGAGAGGTATCTCTGGGCCCTCTCGGTAATGCACATCACTTAAGCCTTGCAAGCATTACAACTAATGAGTTAGTTGCAAGATGATGTATTCTGAGCGAGTAAAGAGACTTGCGATAGCGAGATTGAACTAGGTATTGGATACCGGCGATCGAATCTCGGGCAAGTAACATACCGATGACAAAGGGAACAAGCGTATGTTGTTATGCGGTCGACCGATAAAGATCTTAGTAGAATATGTAGGACCAATATGGGAATCCAGGTCCGCTATTGGTTATTGATCGGAGGCGTGTCTCGATCATGTCTACATTGTTCTCGAACCGTAGGGTCCTTGCAACAAGGTTTCGATGGCGGTTATATTATGAGTTTGTGTATTTTGATGTACGAAGGAGTTGAGTCCGGATGTGATCACGGACACGGCGAGGAGTCTCGGAATGGTCGAGGCGTAAAGATTGATATATTGGACAGCCATGTTCGGACATGGAATGGTTCAAGTGGTTTGGATAATACCGGTCTTGGGAGGATTCTGGAACCCCGAAAGTAATGGGCCTTAATGGGCCACGAGGGAGAGAGAGGGCTGCGCCGGGAGGTGGCGCACCCCCATGAGGAGTCGAATTGGACAAGGAGGGAGGGCGGCCCCCCTTTCCCTCTCCTCTCTCCTCTCCTTCCTTCCCCTTCCTCCTTCCTAGTTGGACTAGGAAGAGTCCTACTCCCACTAGGAGGAGGACTCCCCCTCCTTGGCGCGCCCTCTAGGGCGGCCCGGCCCTAACCCTTGCTCCTTTATATCTCAGGGGCAGGGGGCACCCAAAGACACACAAGTTGATCCTTGAGATCGTTCCTTAGCCGTGTCGCGTGCCCCCTCCACCATATTCCACCTCGGTAATATCGTGGCGGTGCTTAGGCGAAGCCTGCGTCGATAGAACATCAAGATCGTCCTGCCCGTCGTCTTGTGGAACTCTCTCCCGAGCTTTCTTTGGATCGGAGTCCGAGGCGTCACCGAGCTGTCGTGTGTCAAGAACTTCGGGCGCCCGAATGCTGGCGCTGGGATCGGTTGGATCGCGAGGAGAGCGTCAACTACTTCCTCTACGTTGTGATCGCTTCGCCCGGTCTACAAGGGTATGTAGACAACCTCTCCCCTCTCGTTGCTATGCATCACCATGATCTTGCGTGTGCGTAGGAAATTTTTGAAATTACTCGTTCCCCAGCGATGGCATCTGAGCCTAGGTTTTATGGTTTGATGTTTTGCATGAGTAGGACACAAGTGAGTTGTGGGCGATACAAGTCATCTTGCCTACCGACATGTCATACTTTGGTTCAGCGGTATTGTTGGATGAAGCGGCCGGACCGACATTACTGCGTCAGCTTCTGGCGAGACTGGTTCTACCGCCGTGCTTTGCACAAAAGGTGGCTAGCGGTGTCAGTTTCTCCAACTTTAGTTGAACGAGTGTGGCTCGCCGGTCCTTGAGAAGGTTAAAGCGAGTCTATTTGTGAAATATCGTTGTGGTTTTGATGCGTGGGTGAGATTGGTTCTTGCTTGAGCCCGTAGCAGCCACGTAAAATTTGCAACAACAAAGTAGAGGGCGTCTAACTTGTTTTTGCGGGGCATGTTAATGATGTGATATGGCCAAGGCGTGATGCTATATTTTATTGTATAAGATGATCATGTTTTGTAACCTAAGTTATCGGCAATGGCGAGAGCCATATGGTTGTCGCTTTATTGTATGAAATGCAAGCATACATAATTGCTTTACTTTATCACTAAGCGGTAGCGATAATCGTAGAAAGCAATAGATGGCGTGGCGACAACGATGCTACGATGGAGATCAAGGTGTCGCGCCCGGTGGCGATGGTGATCACGACGTGATTGCGAAGATGGACATCACAAGCACAAGATGATGATGGCCATATCATATCACTTATATTGATTGCATGTGATGTTTATCCTTTATGCATCTTATCTTGCTTTGATTGGCGGTAGCATTTTAAGATGATCTCTCACTAAAATTATCAAGTAGTGTTCTCCTGAGTATGCACCGTTGCCAAAGTTAAATGCGTGCAGAGACACCGCGTGATGATCGGGTGTGATAAGCTCTCGTCCATCTACAGCGGGTGCAAGCCAGTTTTGCACCTTGAGAATACTCAGGTTATACTTGGCGAGCCTAGCATATGCGAGATATGGCCTCGGAACACGGAGACCGAAAGGTCGAGCATGAATCATATAGTAGATATGATCAACATAGTGATGTTCACCATTGAAAACTACTCCATCTCACGTGATGATCGGTTATGGTTTAGTTGATTTGGATCACGTGATCACTTAGATGACTAGAGATGTCTATCTAAGTGGGAGTTCTTAAGTAATATGATTAATTGAACTTAAATTTATCATGAACTTAGTACTGATAGTATCTTGCTTATCTATGTTTGTTTGTAGATAGATGGCTCGTGTTGTTGTTCCGTTGAATTTTAATGCGTTCCTTGAAAGCAAAGTTGAAAGATGATGGTAGCAATTACGGATTTGAGTCCGTAACTTTGAGGATTATCGTCATTGCTGCACTGAAAGAGTTACGTCCTGGAAGCACCGCTGGGTGCGAACTTCTTCTTTGATCAAGGCCAGCGGCGTTAAACGTCTGGTGAAACAAAGCGATGACTACTCTATAGTTCGATGTGCCATGCTTTACGGCTTAGAACGGGTCTTCAACGGCGTTTTGAGCGTCATGGAGCATATGAGATGTTCCGGAGTTGAAGTTAATATTCAACAGAATGCGGTTGAGAGATATGAAGTCTCCAATAAGTTCTATAGCTGCAAGATGGAAGAGAATGGAGTGCATCGGTGAGCACATACTCGAATGTTGGGGTATTACAATCACTTGACTCAAGCGGGAGTTAATCTTCGGATGATTGTGTCATTGACAGAATTCTTCAATCAACGCCACCAAGCTACAAAGGCTTCGTGATGAACTATAATATGCAAGGGTTAGTAAAGACTATGCAGAGCTCTTACATAATGCTAAAGGCTGCGGAGGTAGAAATCAGAAGGAGCATCAAGTGTTGATGGTCAATAAGACCACTAGTTTCAAGAAGAAAGGCAAAGGGAAGAAGAAGGGAACTTCAAGAAGAACAGCAAGCAAGTTCTGCTCGGGAGAAGAAACCCAAGTCTGGACCTAAACACAAGCGAGTGCTTCTCTGCAAGCGAGACTAGTCCTTTGAGCGGAACTGCCCCAAGTATTTGGCGGATAAGAAGGATGGCAAGGTGAACAAAAGTATATGTGATATACATGTTATTGATGTGTACCTTACTAGAGCTCATGATAGCTTTTGGGTATTTGATCTGGTTACATTGCTAATATTTGCAACTTTCGAAAGCAGGGGACTACGGATTAGCGAACAACGGCAAGGGCGAGGTGACGATGCGGCGTGGGAATGGTTCCAAAGTCGATGTGATCATGATCGACCGCGCTACCTCTACATCTACCTTGATTAGTTTTAGACCTAAATAATTGTTATTTGGTGCAGCGTTGAGCATGAACATTATATCTGGATCTTGTTTGATCGAGGCGGTTATTCATTAAATCGAGAGAATAATGGTTGTTCTATTTATATGAGTAATATCTTTTATGGTCATGCACCCTTGAAGAGTGTTCTATTTTTAATGAATCTCGATAGTAGTGATACACATATTCATAATGTTGAAGCCAAAAGATCACGAGTTGACAATGATAGTGCAACTTATTTGTAGCCTTGCCGTTTAGGTCATATCGGTATAAAGCGCATGAAGAAACTCCATCTTGATGGAATTTTGGAGTCCTTGATTATGAATCACTTGGCACTTGCGAACCGTGCCTCATGGGCAAGATGACTAAAACCCTGTTCTCGGTACTATGGAGAGCACAGATTTGTTGGAAATCATACATCTGAGATGTATGTGGTCAGATGAATGTTGAGGCTAAAGTGGCGGATATCGTTATTTTCTCACCTTCACGGATGATTTAAGCGGATATGGGTATATCTACTTAATGAAACACAAATCTGAAACATTTGAAAAGTTCAAAAGAATTTGAGTGAAGTTGAAAATCATCGTAACAAGAAAATAAAGTTTCTACGATCGATCGTGGAGGAGAATATTTGAGTTCTGAGTTTGGTCTACATTTGAAACAATGCGGAATAGTTTAGCAACTCCATACCGGAACACCACAGCGTAATGGTGTGTCGAGCGTCGTGTCGCACTTTATTAGATATGGTGCGATCTATGATGTCTCTTCTGATTTACCGCTATCGTTTTGGGGTTATGCTCTTGAGGCGGCCGCATTCACGCTGAATAGAACACCGTCAAAATCCGTTGAGGCGACACCTTATGAACTATGGTTTAGCAAGAAACCAAAGTTGTGCGTTTCTTGAAGTTTGGGGATCACGATGCTTATGTGAAAAAGCTTCAACTGATAGCTCGAACCCAAATCGAATGTGTCTTCATAGGATACCCAAAGGAGACAGTTGGGTACACCTTCTATCACAGATCCGAAGGCAAGACATTTGTTGCTAAGAATGGATCTTTTCTAGAAGGAGTTTCTCTCGAAAGAAGTGAGTGGGAGGAAAGTAGAACTTGATGAGGTGGCTATGCCTTCTCCCTTATTGGAAAGTAGTTTATCCACGAAACGGTTTACTGCGACATCTACACCAAATAGTGAGGAAGTTGATGATGTTGTTGGAAATATGCCCTAGAGGCAATAATAAAAGTATTATTATATTTCAATGTTCATGATAATTGTCTTTTGTTCATGCTATAAGCGTATTATCAGGAAATCGTAATACGCGTGTGAACACTTAGACCACAATATGTCCCTAGTGAGCCTCTAGTTGACTAGCTCGTTGTGATCAATAGATAGTCATGATTTCGACTATGGACATTGGATGTAGTTGATAGCGGGATCACATCATTAGGAGAATGATGTGATGGACAAGACAATCATAAGCATAGCATAAAATATCGTATAGTTCGTTTGCTAGAAGCTTTGCCAATGTCAAGTATCTATTCCTTTGACCATGAGATCGTGTAACTCCGGTTACCGTAGGAGTGCCTTGGGTGTATCAAGCGTCTGGCGTAACTGGGTGACTATAAAGGTGCATTACAGGTATCTCGAAAGTATCTGTTGGGTTGACACGGATCGAGGCGGGATTTGTCACTCCGTATGGCGGAGAGGTATCTCTGGGCCCACTCGGTAATGCATCATCATAATGAGCTCAAAGTGACCAAGTTGTTGTACGGGATCATGCATTCTGATGCAGTAAAGTGACTTGCCGATGTGAGGCTGAGCGAGGTATTGGGATACCGGCGATCGAGTCTCGGGCAAATAACGTACCGATTGACAAAGGAATTGCATCTGAGGGTTTGATAGAATCCTCGACATCGTGGTTCAACCGATGAAATCATCGAGGAGCATGTAGAACCAACATGGGTATCGGACCCGCTGTTGGTTATTGCCGAAATCGTCTCGGTCATGTCTGCGTGTCTCCCGAACCGTAGGGTCTACACATAAGGTTCGGTGGCCTAGGGTTAGTAGGAAGACTAGTATGTGAATACGAATGTTGTTGGTCCGGATGAGATCCGGGACGTCACGAGGAGTTCGGAAGGTCGGAGGTAAAGAATAATATATAGGAAGTGGTGTTTGACCATCGGGAAAGTTTGGGGTTTCGGTAAAATCTGGGACCACGGAAGGTCGAGGTCCACAGGTGGGGCCACCATCCGGAGGGCCCATGGGCCAAGGGGAAGGAACCAGCCCACAGGGGCTGGTCGCCCCCTAGGCCCACCTAGCGCCTAGGGTTGAAACCCTAGGGGTGAAGCGCCCACTGGCAGGGGCCTCCACCCCTTGGCCGCCGCCCCACAGAGTGGATCTCGAGGGCAGCCACCACAGGGGCCTATATAAAGGGGGAGGGGCTGCTGTACACAACTCCCAAGGCACAGCCCTCCCTCCCAACACATCTCCTCCTCCGTAGAGCTCGTGAAGCCACAGCCGAGATCTTGCTTCTCCACCATCCTGCCGCCGTCGTGCTGCCGGTGGTCTGTCTTCCTCAACCTCTCCTTCCCCTTGCTGGATCAAGAAGGAGGAGGCGTCGCTCGTCCCGTCGTGTGTTGAGCAGCGGAGGTGCTGTCCGTTCAGCACTTGGCATCGGTGATCTGAATCACGTTGATCGACTCCATCATCACCTTGCAAGCTTCATGCGCGATCTACAAGTGGTATGTAGATGCAAACTCTCTCCGTTACTCGTTGCTTAGATGAACTCATAGATGGATCTTGGTGAAGCCGTAGGAAAAATTTTAATTTTCTGCAGCGTTCCCCAACAGTGGCATCATGAGCTAGGTCTATCGTAGTTCTCTAATGCAGAGTAGAACACAATTTGTTGTGGGCGTTGATCTTGTCATCTTACTTGCCCTACTAGTCTTTTCTTGCTCAGCGGTATTGTGGGATGAAGCGGCCGGACCAACCTTACGTGCGCTTCGTGAGACCGGTTCCACCGGTGACATGCACTAGTTGCATAAGGTGGCTGGCGGGTGTCTGTCTCTCCACTTTAGTTGGGCGGATTCGATGAACAGGGCCCTTATGAAGGGTAAATAGAAGTTGACAAAATCACGTTGTGGTGATTACGTAGGTAAGCGTTCTTGCTAGAACCCAATGCAGCCACGTAAAGATGCAACAACAACTAGAGGGCGTCTAACTTGTTTTTGCAGCGATTGATCATGTGATGTGATATGGCGAAAGTTGTGATGAATGATGAATTGTGATGTATGAGATCATGTTCTTGTAATAGGATTCACGACTTGCATGTCGATGAGTATGACAACGGCGAGAATATAGGAGTTGTCTTTATTTTTTGTATGACCTGCGTGTCATTGAAGAGCGCCATGTAAACTACTTTACTTCATTACTAAGCGCGTTAGTCATAGAAGTAGAAGTAGTCGTTAGCGTGACAACTTCATGAAGACACGATGATGGAGATCATGATGATGGAGATCATGGTGTCAAGCGGTGACAAGATGATCATGGAGCCCGAAGATGGAGATCAATGGAGCTTGATGATATTGGCCATATCATGTCACAACTATATAATTGCATGTGATGTTTATTATGTTTATACATCTTGTTTACTTAGGGCGACGGTAGTAAATAAGATGATCCTTATAAAATTTCAAGTGTTCTCCCTAAGCGTGCACCGTTGCTACGGTTAAATGGTTTCTAAGCACCACGTGATGATGGGTGTGATGGATCCTTACGTTCACATACAGCGGGTGTAAGACAGTTTTACACAGGCGAAAACACTTAGGGTTAACTTGCGAGCCTAGCATGTGCGGACATGGCCTCGGAACACGGAGACCGAAAGGTCGAACACGAGTCATATGGAAGATCGATCAACATGAAGATGTTCACCGATGATGACTAGTCCGTCTCACGTGATGATCGGACACGGGCTAGTCGACTCGGATCGTGTAACACTTAGATGACTAGAGGATGTCTAATCTAAGTGGGAGTTCATAATTTTGATTAAGAACTTTATTATCATGAACTTAGTCTAAAACCTTTGCAAATATGTCTTGTAGATCAATGGCCAGCGCTAATGTCAACATGAACTTCAGCGTTCCTAGAAAACCAAGCTGAAAGATGATGGCAGCAACTATCTCTGATTGGGTCGGAACACGAGATCATCCTCATAGCTGCCAAGCAGCAGTATGTCCTAGAAGCACCGTTAGGTGACCCACTGTTCTCCAGCCTTTGCAAGGCGATTTGAGCGTCTGGCGGACTCGTTCGATGATTACTCCCTCGTTCGGTGCGGCATGCTCTACAGACTTAGAACCGGGGCTCCAAAAGCGTTTTGAGCATCACGGAGCATATGAGATGTTGAAGAGCTGAAACTAGTTTTCCAAGCTCATGCCGGGTCGAGAGATATGATGTCTCGACAAGTTCTCTGATTGTAAGATGGAGGAAAATAGTTACGTCGGTGAGCACATCACGAAGATATGCAGGTTGCACAACCGTATGACCAGTGAACATTAACCTCCAGATAGGCGGTCATTGTGAGAATCCTCGATCGCTTCCACCAAGCTACAAGAGCTTTGTGATGAACTACAACATGCGGGGATGGTAAAGACCATTCTGAAGTGTTCTCAATCTTGAAGTCGTGAGGCTGAAATCAAAAAGAACATCAAGTGTTGATGGTCAATAAGACCACTAAGTTCAAGAAGGGCAAGGGTAAGAAGAACTTCAAGAAGGATGGCAAAGATGTTGCGCGCCCGTAAGCTTTGTTGCGGGAAGAAGTCAAAGAATGGACCCAAGCACGAGGTGAGTGCTTTTATTGCAAGGGAAGGGTCCTTTGGGCGGAACTGCCCCAAATACTTAGCGGATAAGAAGGCGGCAACACCAAAGGTATATTTGATATACATGTAATTGATGTGTACCTTACCGATTACTCGTAGTAACTCACAGGTATTTGATACGGTGCCGTTGCTCATATTTGTAACTCACGGCGAGGGCTGCGGAATAAGCGGAGGCTGGCGAAGGGCGAGGTGACGATCTTGGCGTCGGGAATGGTTCGAGTCGATGTGATGCCGCCGTCGACGCTGCCTCTACATTTACCTCGGGATTAGTTTTAAACCTCAATAATTGTTATTTAGTGCCAAGTTTGAGCATGAACATTGTATCTGGATCTCGTTTGATCTGAGATGGCTACTCATTAAAGTCTGAGAATAATGGTTGTTCGATTTATATGAGAGATATGTTTTATGGTCATGCTCCGATGGTCAATGGTTTATTCTTAATGAATCTCGGCGTAATATTACACATGTTCATAGTGTGGATGCCAAAAGATGTAAAGTTGATAACGATAGTCCCACATACTTGTGTACTTTGCCGCCTTGGTCACATTGGTGTCAAGCGCATGAAGAAGCTCCATCTTGATGGACTTTTAGAGTCTCTTGATTATGAATCGTTTGACACATGCGAACCATGCCTCTTAGGCAAAATGACCAAGACTCCGTTCTCGGAACAATGGGCGAGCAACCAACTTGTTGGAAATCATACATACCGATGTGTGCGGTCCAATGGCGTTGAGGCTCGCGGAGGATATCGTTATGTTCTCACTCTCACGATGACTTGAGTAGATATGGGTATGTCTACTTAATGAAACACAAGTCTGAGACCTTTGAAAAGTTCAAGGAATTTCAGAATGAGGTGGAGAATCAAGCGTGACCGAAGATAAAGTTCCTCTGATCGGATCGTGGAGGAGAATACTTAAGTCACGAATTTGGCACACACTTAAAGAAATGTGGAATCGTTTCACAACTCACGCCGCTGGAACACCTCGGTAAAGCGGTGTGTCGAGCGTCGTGTCGCACTCTATTGGATATGGTGCGGTCTATGATGTCTCTTACCGATTTACGCTATCATTTTGGGGATCGCTCTAGAGACAGCTACATTCACTTTAAATAGGGCACCGTCTAAATCCGTTGAGGCGACACCGTATGAATTATGGTTTGGGAAGAAACCTAAGCTGTCGTTTCGAAAGTTTGGGGATCGATGCTTATGTCAAAACTTCAACTGGCTCGAACCCAAGTCGGAAAAATGCGTATTCATAGGATACCCTAAGGAAGCTATCGGGTATACCTTCTACTTAAGATCTGAAGGCAAAGTCTTTGTTGCCAAAGCGGATGCTTTCTAGAAAGAGTTTCTCTCGAAAAAAGTAAGTGGGAGGAAAGTAGAACTTCGATGAAGTACTACCTCTCGAGCAGGAAAGTGGTGCGGCGCGGGAAACCGTTCTGTGATGCCCACACAAGCGAAGAAAATCATTGATGATGATCAAGATACTTGGATCAAGTTACTCTTGAACCCGAAGGTCCACAAGGACACGTTCCGCACAGTGATGCAGCAACCTGTCATGGAAATCATGTTGCTAGACAACAATGAACCTTGAACTATGAAGAAGCAATGGCGGGCCCAGTTCCAACAAATGGCTTGAGGCCATGAAATCCGAGATAGAATCCATGTATGAAAACAAAGTATGGACTTTGTGAGACTTGCCCGATGATCGTGGCGATAGAAAATAAATGGATTTTTAAGAAGAAGGCGGACGCGGATGGTAATGTTACCATCTATAAAGCTCGACTTGTCGCTAAGGGTTATCGACAAGTTCAAGGGATTGACTTCTGACGAGACATTCTCTCCGTGGCGAAGCTTAAGTCCGTCCGAATCATGTTAGCAATTGCGCATACTATGATTATGAGATATGGCGGATGGGCGTCAAAGCGGCATTCCTTAATGGACATCTTAAGGAAGAGCTGTATATGATGCAGCGGAAGGTTTTGTCGATCCTCGAGCGCTAACAAAGTATGCAAGCTCCAGCGATCCATTTATGGACTGGTGCAAGCATCTCGGAGTTGGAACATTCGCTTTGATGAGATGATCAAAGCGTTTGGGTTTATGCAGACTTATGGAGAAGCCTGCGTTTACAAGAAAGTGAGTGGGAGCTCTGTAGCATTTCTCCTATTATATGTAGATGACATACTCTTGATGGGAAATGATACAAAACTTCTGGACAACATTAAGGCCTACTTGAACAAGTGTTTTTCAATGAAGGACCTTGGAGAAGCTGCTTATATATTAGGCATCAAGATCTATAGGGATAGATCGAGACGCCTCATAGGTCTTTCACAAAGCACATACCTTGATAAGATTTTGAAGAGGTTCAAAATGGATCAGTCCAAGAAGGGGTTCTTGCCTATGTTACAAGGTGTGAAATTGAGCTCAGCTCAGTCACCGACCACGACAAAAGATAAAGAAGAGATGAGTGTCATCCCCTATGCTTCAGCCATAGGATCTATTATGTATGCCATCTTTGTGTACGGACCGATGTAAACCTTGCCGTAAGTTTGGTTGCAAGATACCAAAGTAATCCCAGCAAGGAACAACTGGACAGCGGTCAAGAATATCTGAAGTACACGAAAGGACAAAGGACATGTTTCTCGTTTATGGAGGAGCGAAGAGCTCGTCGTAAAGGGTTCGTCGGCGCTAGCCCGACTCAGATCTGGATGACTCTAAGTCACAAACCGGATCGTGTATATGTTGAATGGTGGAAGCGATGGCTGGTGCATTTGCAAGCGAAGCGTCGTGGCGGGATCTCGTGTGAAGCGGAGTACATGGCAGCCTCGGAGGCGGCGCATGAAGCGATTTGGGTGAAGGAGTTCATCACCGACCTAGGAGTCATACCCAATGCGTCGGGGCGATCAAACTCTTCGTGACAACAACTGGAGCTATTGCCCTTGCCAAGGAGCCGGGTTTCACAAGAAGACCGAGGCACATCAAGCGTCGTTTCAACTCCATCCGTGAAAATGTTCAAGATGGAGACATAGAGATTTGCAAAGTGCACACGGATCTGAATGTCGCGATCCGTTGACTAAACCTCTCTCTCGTGCAAAACATGATCAACACCAGAACTCTATGGGTGTTCGATTCATCACAATGTAACTAGATTAGTGACTCTAGTGCAAGTGGGAGACTGTTGGAAATATGCCTAGAGGCAATAATAAAAGTATTATTATATTTCAATGTTCATGATAATTGTCTTTTGTTCATGCTATAAATGTATTATCCGGAAATCGTAATACGTGTGAACACTTAGACCACAATATGTCCCTAGTGAGCCTCTAGTTGACTAGCTCGTTGTGATCAATAGATAGTCATGATTTCTGACTATGGACATTGGATGTCGTTGATAACGGGATCACATCATTAGGAGAATGATGTGATGGACAAGACAATCATAAGCATAGCATAAAAGATCGTATAGTTAGTTTGCTAGAAGCTTTGCCAATGTCAAGTATCTATTCCTTTGACCATGAGATCGTGTAACTCCGGTTACCGTAGGAGTGCCTTGGGTGTATCAAGCGTCTGGCGTAACTGGGTGACTATAAAGGTGCATTACAGGTATCTCGAAAGTATCTGTTGGGTTGACACGGATCGAGGCTGGGATTTGTCACTCCGTGTATGGCGGAGAGTATCTCTGGGCCCTTTCGGTAATGCATCATCATAATGAGCTCAAAGTGACCAAGTTGTTGTACGGGATCATGCATTCTGATGCGAGTAAAGTGACTTGCGATGCGAGGCTGAGCGAGGTATTGGGATACCGGCGATCGAGTCTCGGGCAAATAACGTACCGATTGACAAAGGAATTGCATACGAGGTTTGATAGAATCCTCGACATCGTGGTTCAACCGATGAAATCATCGAGGAGCATGTAGGAGCCAACATGGGTATCGGACCCGCTGTTGGTTATTGCCGAAATCGTCTCGGTCATGTCTGCGTGTCTCCCGAACCGTGGGGTCTACACATAAGGTTCGGTGGCGCTAGGGTTAGTAGGAAGACTAGTATGTGAATACGAATGTTGTTGAGTCCGGATGAGATCCGGACGTCACGAGGAGTTCGGAAGGTCGGAGGTAAAGAATAATATATAGGAAGTGGTGTTTGACCATCGGGAAAGTTTGGGGTTTCGGTAAAATCTGGGACCACCGGAAGGTCCCGGGTCCACAGTGGGGCCACCCATCCGGAGGGCCCATGGGCCAAGGGAAGGAACCAGCCCACAAGGGGCTGGTGCGCCCCTAGGCCCACCCCTAGCCTAGGGTTGAAACCCTAGGGGTGAAGCGCCCACAGGCAGGGGCACTCCACCCCTTGCCGCCGCCCCACAGAGGTGGATCTCGGGGCAGCCACCCCAGGGGCCTATATAAAGGGGGGGGGGCTGCTGTACACAACTCCCAAGGCGCAGCCCTCCCTCCCAACACATCTCCTCCTCCGTAGAGCTCGTGAAGCCACAGCCGAGATCTTGCTTCTCCACCATCCTGCCTGCCGTCGTCTTGCGGTGGTCTGTCTTCCTCAACCTCTCCTTCCCCTTGCTGGATCAAGAAGGAGGAGGCGTCGCTCGTCCCGTCGTGTGTTGAGCGTGGAGGTGCTGTCCGTTCGACACTTGGCATCGGTGATCTGAATCACGTTAAGTCGACTCCATCATCACCTTGCAAGCTTCCGCCGCGATCTACAAGTGGTATGTAGATGCAAACTCTCTCCCATTACTCGTTGCTTAGATGAACTCATAGATGGATCTTGGTGAAGCCGTAGGAAAAATTTTAATTTTACTAGCGTTCCCCAACAGAGATGTTGATCATGAAACTTGAGATCAAGTTACTCTGAACCTCGTAGATCAACGAGTAAGATCCGCACAGAGTGAATGCGGTAATCCTGTTACGGAAATCATGCTACTAGATCATGATGAACCTCGAACTATGAAGAAGCGATGGTGAGCCAGATTCCACAAAATAGCTTGAGGCCATGAAATCGAGATGGGATCCATGTATGAAAACAAAGTGTGGACTGTGGTTGACTTGCACGAAGGTCGACAAGCAATAGAAAACAAGTGGATCTTCAAGAAGAAGGCGGGCAGCGGTAATATTCTTGTCTACAAAGCTCGACTTATGCATAAGGGTTTCGACAAGTTCAAGGGATTGACTCGATGAGACCTTCTCACCCGTGGCGATGCTTAAGTCTGTCCGAATCATGTTAGCAATTGCGCATTTATGATTATGAAATTTGGCAAATGGATGTAAAAACTGCATTCTGAATGGATTTACGGAAGAAGAGTTGTATATGATGCAACGAAGGTTTTATCGATCAAAGGGAGCTAACAAAGTGTGCAAGCTCAGCGATCCATTTATGGACTGGTGCAAGCATCTCGGAGTTGGAATAAGCGTTTTGATAGTGTGATCAAAGCATTTGGGTTTATCTGAGACTTTTGGAAAGCTTTGTATTTACAAGAAAGTGAGTGGGAGCTCTGTAGCATTTACGATAATATATGTAGATGACATATTACTAATCGGAAATGATATAAATTCTGGATAGCATAAAGGGTACTTGAATAAGAGATTTTCAATGAAGGACCTCGGTGAAGCTGGTTACATATTGGGCATCAAAATCTATAGAGATAGATCAAGGCGCAATTGGACTTTCACAAAGCACATACCTTGAATTTTTTTGAAGAAGTTCAAAATGGATCAAGCAAAGAAAGGGTTCTTGCACGTGTTACAAGGAGTGAAGTTGAGTAAGACTCAATGCCCGACCACCCTGAGAAGATAGAGAAAAATGAAAGATGTTCCTATGCTTGACCATAGGCTCTATCATGTATGCAATCTTGTGTACAGGACCTGATGTGTGCCTTGCTATTAGCTTAGCGAGGGAGGTACCAAAGTAATCGAGGTGGATCCTTTGGACAGCGGTCAAGAACATCTGAAGTACACGAAAAGGACTAAGGATATGTTTCTCGTATATGGAGGTGACAAAGAGCTCATCATAAGCAGTTACGTTGATGCAAGCTTTGACACGATCAGAGACGATTCTAAATACATAAACCGGATCGTGTTTACATTAAATGGTGGAGCTGTCGGTTAGTGCGATTCTAAACAAAGCGTCGTGGCGGGATCTACATGTGAAGCGGAGTACATAGAAGCTTGAGCAGCTAATGAAGATGCGGATGAAGGAGTTCATATCCGATCTAGGTGTCATACCTAGTGCATCGGGTCCAATGAAAATCTTTTGTGACAATCTTGGAGCAATTGCTTTAGTGAAGGAATCCAGATTTCACAAGAGACCAAACACATCAAGAGGCGCTTCAATTCCATACGGGACTTGGTCGGTGGGAGATCTCTTCTTTGCTTGATGTGAAACCAAAAGAACTTCAACTCTCCCATCGAAGACATCTTAAACTTGGAGGTTATGAGAGCGGCAAATACTTCATTGAAAGCTTTGTTAGGGGAACCAAAGATAATATCATCAACATATAGTTGGCATACAAACCACTCCCCGTTGACCTTCTTAGTAAAAAGAGTGGGATCGATTAGCCCTACTTCAAATCCACGATCTTGTAGCAACTCAGTAAGGTGGTCATACTGAAGGAAATATGCCCTAGAGGCAATAATAAAGTTATTATTTATTTCCTTATTACATGATAAATGTTTATTATTCATGCTAGAATTGTATTAACCGGAAACATAAAACATGTGTGAATATATAGACAAGCAGTGTCACTAGTATGCCTCTACCGGACTAGCTTGTTAATCAAAGATGGTTAAGTTTCTAACCATAGACAAAGGAGTTGTCATTTGATTAACAAGGTCACATCATTAGTTGAATGATCGATTGACATGACCCATTTCATTAGCTTAGCACCCGATCGTTTAGTATGTTGCTATTGCTTTTATCCATGACTTATACATGTTCCTATAACTATGAGATTATGCAACTCCGTTTACGGAGGAACACTTTGGGTACTACCAAGCGTCTGGCGTAAGCTGGGTGATTATAAAGGAGTACTACAGGTGTCTCAAAAGGCGGATGTTGGGTTGGCGTATTTGAGATTAGGATTTGTCACTCCGATTGTGGGAGAGGTATCTCTGGGCCCTCTCGGTAATGCACATCACTTAAGCCTTGCAAGCATTACAACTAATGAGTTAGTTGCAAGATGATGTATTCGGAGCGAGTAAAGAGACTTGCGATAGCGAGATTGAACTAGGTATTGGATACGACGATCGAATCTCGGGCGAAGTAACATACCGATGACAAAGGAACAAGCGTATGTTGTTATGCGGTCGACCGATAAAGATCTTAAGTAGAATATGTAAAGACCAATATGGGCATCAGGTCCGCTATTGGTTATTGATGGGAGGCGTGTCTCGGTCATGTCTACATTGTTCTCGAACCGTAGGTCCGCTGCGCAAGGTTTCGATGGCGGTTATATTATGAGTTTGTGTATTTTGATGTACGAAGGAGTTGAGTCCCGGATGTGATCACGGACACGACGAGGAGTCTCGGAATGGTCGAGGCGTAAAGATTGATATATTGGACAGCCATGTTGGGACATCGGAATGGTTCGAGTGGTTTGGATAATCTGGGAGTCTTGGGAGGGTTCTGGAACCCCGAAATAATGGGCCTTAATGGGCCACGAGGGAGAGAGGGCTGCGCCGGAGGTGGCGTGCACCCCCATGAGGTCGAATTGGACAAGGAGGCGCGGCCCCTTCCCTCTCCTCTCCTCTCCTTCCTTCCCCTTCCTCCTTCCTAGTTGGACTAGGAAGGGACTCCTACTCCCACTAGGAGGAGGACTCCCCCTCCTTGGCGCGCCCTCTAGGGCCGGCCGGCCCTCCCCTTGCTCCTTTATATCACGAGGCGGGGGCACCCTAAGACACACAAGTTGATCATTGAGATCGTTCCTTAGCCGTGTCGGTGCCCCCCTCCACCATATTCCTCCTCGGTAATATCGTGGCGGTGCTTAAGCGAAGCCTGCGTCGATAGAACATCAAGATCGTCCTGCCTTGCGTCGTCTTGTGGAACTCTCTCCTGGAGCTTTCTGGATCGGTCAGGGGCGTCACCGAGCTGTCGTGTGTCAAGAACTTCGGGCGCCGAATGCTGGCGCTGGGATCGGTTGGATCGCGAGGAGAGCGTCTGACTACTTCCTCTCGTTGTGATCGCTTCGCTTGGTCTACAAGGGTATGTAGACAACCTCTCCCCTCTCGTTGCTATGCATCACCATGATCTTGCGTGTGCGTAGGAAATTTTTGAAATTACTCGTTCCCAACACATACCACGCCGCGTGGGGCTTGTTTAAGGCCATAGAGTGCCTTATCAAGTTGATACACATGATCCGGAAAGTAGGGATCCTCGAACCGGGGGTTGCTTGACATAGACCAACTCATTAATAGGACCATTAAGAAAAGCACTTTTCACATCCATTTGTTGCAACTTAAAGTTGTGATGAGAAGCATAAGCAATCAACAAGCGAATGGATTCAAGGCGAACAGCGGGAGCAAAGGTTTCACCGTAGTCGATACCCTCGACTTGGGAGTAGCCTTGTGCTACCAATCTTGCCTTATTGCGAATGATGTTCCCATGAGCATCTTGCTTGTTCTTGAAGATCCACTTGGTTCCAATGGCGTTGTGGTTCCGGATGGTCTTGGCACCAATCTCCACACCTTGTTGTACTCGAAGTTGTTGAGTTCTTCATGCATGGCATTGAGCCAATCCGAGTCTTGGCGCCTCATAGACCTTTTGGGGTTCGACACAAGAGACAAGCGCGTGATGTTCACAATAGTTTGCCAATTGTCTCTGAGTGCTTACCCCCTTTCGTGGGCTTCCAACCACATTTTCCATGAGATGGCCTTGGGTGGTGAGCTTGGAAGCAATCTTCCGCGACACGACGCTCTAATTCCTCCTCGGGTGTGGAAGGAGGAGGTTGACTTGATGATCTTGGCGCCGTCTTGAGTTTGTTCTTGATCTTGAGGTTGCTCTTGAGCTTGAACTTGCTCGAGGGGGAGAACTTGACCTTGGGCATCATTTAGTGGTTCATCACCGTCTTGAGGTAGATCTTGCCCTTGGCCTTGTTCACGAGGTTGAGGGCCTTCACTTTGTTCTTGAGCGTGTGGGTCTTGATGAGGTGATGGATCTACTTGAGTAGAGCATTGTCCTTCTCCTTGACCACAGGGGTTCCTCAATGGGTAGGATTTGACCAATACCCATTCTTCTTATGGCTTGGGAGGAATTTCATCACCTGTATCACAAGTACCACTTTTCTCCACTTGGGAGCCGTTATTTTCGTCAAACTCCGTTACGTCTCCTCAATGAGTCCGGTGGACTTGTTGAGGACACGATAACATGAGAGTTTGTAGCATAACCAACAAATATGCCCTCATGAGCTCTAGCCTCAAATTTAGACAACCGAACACCTTTCTTGAGAATGAAACACTTACAACGAACACCGGAAGTACTTGAGGTTGGGCTTGTTGCAGTGAGGATCTCATAAGGAGTCTTGTTCAAGCCTTTGCGAAGATAGAGCCGATTGGATGCATGACATGCGGTGTTGATGGCTTGGCCCAAGCGTTGTCTGAAGACTTGAACTCCGCCATCATGGTCCTTACGCATCCATCAGCGTCCGGTTCTTCCTCTCTGCAAAACCATTTTGTTGAGGGTATAAGGTTCCATATTGATGCTTGATCCCTCGTCACTAAGAAACTCATCAAGGTGTAGTTCTTGAACTTCGGTGCCGTTATCGCTTCTTATTGTCAAGATCTTTGCATCATGTTGGCGTTGAGCTTCATTTGCAAAGTTGATGACGGTTTGTTGGGTCTCACTTTTCCTCTTGAAGAAGTATACCCAAGTGTATCTTGAATAATCATCCACAATCACCAAGCAATACTTTCTTCCTCCAAGACTATCAAAGATGGAGGCCCAAAGAGATCCATGTGAAGGAGCTCCAAGGGTCTCTTGAGTAGATGATGGTTGAGGAGGGTGAGCCTTTCATGAAGCTTTCCTTGATACAAGCCTTTGCAAGCACGATCTTTGGCAAAACTAACATTTGTTAGTCCACGAACATGGTCCCCCTTGAGAAGACTTTGCAAAGATCTCATATTGGCGTGAACCAAGCGGCGATTCAAAGCCATCCCAAGTCAACTTTAGCCATTAGGCATGTCGCGGTCTTAGTGGGTTTCTCGAAAAGTTAACCACATAGAGACCGTTCTCAACATGCTTAACGAAGGCTACTTTAAGAGTCTTGCTCCACAAGAGGGCCACAGTATCAATATCAAAGAATGTGGCAAAGCCCATGAGTGCAAGTTAATGAGCGAAAAGTAAATTGAATGCAAGGGACTCAACAAGCATGACTTTCTCGTCGTTAGATCATGAGAAATGACAACCTTGCGAGACCCAATACCTTAGAATGTGATGCATCACCCCACTCAACATTGGTGGGCATAGATGGAATCTCTTGCACGTCCACCACCAAGTCCTTGCTCCGGTCATATGATTTGTTGCTCCACTATCGAGCAACCATGATCCCCAGGAAGCAAACACCTACATGAGATCAATGCTTGGTTTTAGGTACCCATTTAGTAATGGGTCCTTTGATGTTAGTAACAAGGGTCTTGGGAACCCAAATAGACCATTCAATGTACTCATATGAAGAACCAACAAATTTAGCAAAAACATGTCCATCACTAGCATGGCACAACACATATGAAGGGTTAAAGTCATGGCTTTGTTTGAGAAATGCTCTTGCCCTTTTGGACATCAACTTCCTTCACTTTCTCCTTCTTCTTCTTAGAAGCACCCTCTCCCTCTTTCGAGGAGCGATTGTTTGAGGGAGGAGGGCGATTAGCCTTGTTGTTCTTCTTCTTCTTGCTCTTGGACTTGGGTGCAAACCCAATTCCTTCCTTACCCACAACTTCCTTTTGATTGCTCAAAAGGTCGTTGAGGTTTTCTCACCTTGAATGCAAGTCACAAGGCCCTTCTCAAGTTGATCCTTCAACTTGGCATTTTCCTCCACAAGATGCACATGCTCTAGCAGGGGTTAGTAGCACATGCATTATCAATTAATACCATATGAGGAAGGTGGCCTTTTCCTTGATTAGCAACTTGGAGTTGAGCATGAGACTCCTTGAGGCTAGCATGAGTACCCTTCAAGACCTTGTGGGCCTTGTCAAGTATCTCAAACTCCTCTTTGAGTCTAGCATGATCAACCCCAAGTTTAGCCTTCTCGGAGGTTAGCACGAGACATGACAAGAGCATGATCAAGATCTTTCTTTAACTTAGCATGGTCATCATTGTGTGACTCCTCAAGAGTCAAGCGATGCACACTCTTCCTCAAGAGCATTAGAGATCCGATATCTCATCGGCATAGTCACGACTATGACCTTCCATCTTGGAGATGGTTTCTTCGTGAGCCTCGATCATGTCATTGGCCTCACCAAGTTGTTCCAAGAGAGCAACAAAGTGCTTCTTGGACTTTCCTTGAGCTTACTCATAAAGACTCAAATTCATTCACTTCCTCATTAGACTCAACATGTCCATCAATGCAATCCTCCATGGAGGGATTAGTAATGATGGTGGTTGTGATGTTGGGGTTACCTTGTTTGAAGCCTTAGCCATGAGGCATCTAGCGGTGATGTTTTCGTTGGGTGATTGAAGAGAGACACCGGGGGAGTAGCAATGGCAATGGATGCCATGGCGTTGCTTCTTCATTCTCATCATCATCGTCATCCTCTTGGTATTCTTCTTGAACCACCAACCAGCATGGGAGTCTTCTTGGCGAAGTTGTTCTTGTTTGGGAAGGACTTGGCTTTGTCTTTCGGATGAACTTGCCACCATTGTCTTCCGCTTCTCGTAAGGACAATCCATAGCGAAATGGCTCACATTGCCATAGTTGAAGCAAGTCCTAACTCGTTGCTTGCCCTTGGCGCCACTTGAGTTGTTCTTGTTAGCGTTGGGTCTTGAGCTCTTCTTGCTCCAAAATTGTCTTGAAGCAAGAGCCATGTGCTCATGGTAGTCAAACTTGGTGTCTTGAGGGTTGCTTTCCTCATCTTCGCTTCTTCCTCTTCTTCGACAATGACCTTGGCCTTCAAGGCAAGGTTAGGCTTCTTAGCTCTTTGAGCGGAGCACCGCATTGTCGGCGGTCTTGTCCAAGATGCTCATTACAGCGAACTCATCCAACACTTCACTTGAGGTCATGGTGTGGAAGTCCGGTCGTTGATGAATGAAGGAGGACATGGCTTTGTTGTAGGGCATCATGGCCTTGAGGAACTTCCGCTTGATCCAATTGTCATCTGTATCCTTGCTTCCATGATCTCGAAGTGCCACCGCGAGTTTGGTCACTCTACGGAAGAGCTCACGAGGTTCTTCATCTTCTTTCATTGCAAACTCATCGGCTTCTTCTTGCACCACTTCATAGTTGGACCGTTGAATGCTAGCACTTCCACGATAGAGACCCTCGACACATTTCCATGCTTCTTTGGCCACGACATGGGGTCGAAGGTGAGGGAGATCTTCGGGAAGGATGCATCTTGGATGATGAAGAGCACTCTCATTGAATTGATTGTCCACGGCCTCTCGAGGGTGAAGTTGCTTGGGTCATGAGGATAAAACCTTCTTCAATGACTCTCAAAGGTTAGTATTCACATGTTTCAAATGGCGCTTAAGCGATAGACCCAATTATCAAAATCTACATGTTTTCATACTTAGGAGGTGGACCGGCATGATTCAAATGAGTGGAGGATTGGCCCTCCATAAACGAGGGGTTCCACATGGGCAAAGATGCGGTGCCATTTCTACCACTAGTAGAAAGACTCTTTTCATTGTTAGCTTCCCCTTGTCGGAGAAAGCATCCGTCACCTTGTTAGTGGGATCACCCACTTTCATAAGCCTGATAGATAGTTTAAGTCCCTCTAAGAAATCATTAAACATGCTTTTAACCTCGGCCGTCATGGAGGTTTTCAATGTGTCTAAAGCCACATTGAACTCCTCACGAGACCGAGGTTCCCCCTCGACGAAGATGAGATGGGATTCACACGGTGTTCCTCCGCACCATCGTTGGTGTCAACCATACTCTTGGACGGCAAAGTCCTTAATAAAGAGGCGAGGCTCGATACCAATTGAAAGGATCGATATGGTTGACTAGAGGGGGTGAATAGGCAACTAACAATTTTAAACTTTTCTTTACCAAATGAAACTTTGCAACAAATAGGTTGTCTAGATATGCAACTAAGTGAGCAACCTATATGATGCAATAACAACTAACGCATAAAGCAAGCAAGAGATGTAACAATAAGTAAGCTTGCAGTAAAGGCACAAAATAACCAAGAGTGGAGCGGTGGGGACAAGGATGTGTTACGGAGTTCCTTCCTTTTAAGGAAATGCGTCTCCGTTAGAGAGGTGTGGAGGCACAATGCTCCCCAAGAAGCCACTAGGGCCACCGTATTCTCCTCACGCCCTCACACGATCACGAGATGCCGTGATTCCACTATTGGTGCCCTTGAAGGCGGCGAGAACCTTTACAAGCAAGGTTGGGGCAATCTCCACAACAATCGGAGGCTCCCAACAACAACACCACCACGAAGCTTCACCACAATGGAGTATGGCTTGAGGTGACCTCAACAAATCTAGGGTGCTCAACACCCAAGAGTAACAAGATCCATAAAGGGATAAGTGGGGAATCAAATATCCTTTGGTGGAAGTGTAGATCGGGCCCTTGTCACCCAATCCGAGCAAATCAACAAGTTTGATTGGCTAGGGAGAGAGATCGGCGAAAATAGAGCTTGGAGCAACAATGGAGCTTAGAGGTGGAAGAGGTAGTCAACTAGAGGTGAAGACATCCCTTATATAGTCGTGAAAAAATCCAACCGTTATCCACTAGTTCTGCCCGCGACTCATGGTACTACCGCTCCAGGGCGGCGGTACTACCTGGGCGCTTGTGTGACTACCGTGGACCACCGCAGTACTACCGTGGCAGCTGCCTGGTCGGAACAAGCTGAGGAAGGAGTAGTACTACGCTTGCGGTACTACCGCTCCCCTTAGCGTACTACCGCAAAGCGGAAGGTCATGGCACAGGAAGGCGGAGACGAAATAAATTTCATCCGTGCCTACTTCATGAAAACTAGGGTGGTGCAAAAACCCAGCGGTACTACCGCTTTGCAAAGGCGTGTACTACCGTGGTAAACGCGGATGTAAAAATTACATCGCGCCTACTCTTCTGACATAGCGGTACTAAGCGAAGAGCCCGCAGTACTACAACTCAAGGGAGCGGTACTACCGTGGGCCCCATATTACTACAGCGCTGGAATGCAGCAGTACTATTGTGGAAGCGCGGATGTAAAAATTACATCCGCCCTACTACACTGCCGGGCGGCACTAGGCAGTCTTGGCGGTACTACCGCACCAATGGGCGGTACTACCGTGAGTAGCGGATGTAAAAATTACATCCTCCCTACTACCGCACGGGCGGCACTAGGCCAAGGTGCAGCGGTACTACAGCGCCAAAGGCGGTACTACCATGGTACTCTTGCTTGGACCTGCGGTACTACATAAATCAGCGATAGTCGTCGATTTCGCACAACTAAGATAGCGATGGGTAGCTCCAAAGTGCAAGGAAAGGAGGGACAAGTGTGCGTGTGATTCCACCCTACCTTTCGGCGGACCCCTCTTAATAATCACGGCTCTCCTCGACTCAACTCCACCAAAGAAGCGTGGAACAACGCCCGGCTTCAGCAGTCTCCGAGGGCACGAATCGTCTTGTGCCTAATGATGAAGTATCTGAGGACTCAAGGCACACGATTAGTCCGCCACAGTATTGTCATCAATCAACAAAACACTTAGGGATAAATATGCCCTTACAACGGGGCGTTCAAGAAGGCTGGAGGCTGCGGCGAAGGTTGAGTCTGACGAGCTTGAGTCCATGTTGTGGTCCATCCGCACAACGCGACCAAGCCAGCTGGGAGACCCCTTCTTCACAGTCTCGGGCGAAGCGGTCCTCCCTCACGAGTTAGGCGTTGTTCGTCTGCGGTCTGGCGTTCGATGAGGCTGCGGGGCGCCATGCGAGATGGACCTCGTCTTTGGGGAGGCGTCGTCGAGAAGCTGCTTCTGCGGCGGCAAGTACCGGCAAGCCTGCTGGCGATACCCTTGCCGCAACATCCGCCCCAGAACTCTCGAGGTAGGGGACCTCGTGCTCCGGCGGGTCCTCTCTAGGGAGGGACTGCATAAGCTCTCTCCCATGTGGGAGGGCCCGTTCAAGGTTGTTCATGTTTCCAGGCCCGGTTCCGCACGCTTGGAGACTCAGGAGGGAGTACCTGTCCATAACGCGTGGAACATCCGGCACCTCGGAGGTTTACCCTAAAAGGCCCGAGCACATGTGAAGAAGGCGAATGCTGTGAAGCTCATCTTTTGGATAAGGCCCGAGCTTGTGAAGAAAGCGAATGCTGTGAAGCTCATCTTTTGGAAAAGGCCGGATCACATGAAGAAGGCGAGCGCTGTGAAGGCTGTCGCGTTTAGAAAAGGCCCGAGCACATGAAGAAGCGAATGCTGTGAAGCTCATCTTTTGGAAAAGGCCCGAGCACTGTGAAGAAGCGAGCACTGTGAAGGCTGTCGCGTTTTGGAAAAGGCCAGGCACATGAAGAAAGCGAATGCTGTGCTGTGAAGCTTCGTCTTTTGGAAAAGGCCCGAGCACATGAAGAAAGCGAGCACTGTGAAGGCTGTCGCGTTTTGGAAAAGGCCCGAGCACATAAAGAGGGCCAATGCCCGTGAAGCTTGCCTCCCGAAGAAGGCACGGAGCACATGAAGAAGGCCAGCGCTTTGTGAAGCTTCGCCGCCGTGACACTCTCACGTAATAATGAGTTGGGGCTGTACCGCCCGGAGTTTCGAGGTGCGGCCTCAAGCCTGGGGCTCCCTCCACGCCAGTGGCAGCACTTAACACGCGCTTGTGAGAACACATCGAAGACTAGACTAGGTGCGGACGGCGGCTTTTCATTGCTTTCTGCGGTTGGCTAGTTCATTCTCATTTGGAGTTTTATCGAAACTATTGCCGCCTTCGACTTGTGGTTCTCCGACTTTTTCGCTCTCTGCCTCGATTTCTCTAAGCGCAAGGGCTTTCATGAGGTGGAAGCCAGGGAGCCCTCAGTGTTCCGTCCCAATCGCTCAAGGTCTCATAGCCGGGTCCCTCTGAGGCGCCCACCAGTCCATGCCTCACGGGCACCATGACACGTATCTGGGGCTGGGTGGTCGCCCCCACGGTGAGGCTGGGGATTACCTCTGCGGCAGCATCGGACGAAAGAACAATACGAAATAACGAAACATTACGATGATTGTGATAATAACCTAAACCGCCCCACGGGGCCCCACTCTTGTCTTTTTGCTTGGGAAAAGAAACAAAAGAACAAAGCGGTGACTTGCCCTCATGACCCTTAGGGAAGACTCGAGCCGCCTCCGGGCTCGGGCGGACTCCTCTCGCTTCACGGGCGCGGCCAGTGACAGACCCGCTGCCACCCTCCAAGCAGGCGCGACAGTGTGGGGGCTGGCCACGGCCGCTGCTAGAAGAGTCGGTACCCGAAGAAGAGCTGGTGAAGCTTGAGGAGTCTCGGGCGCTGCCAACCACGCGCGCGCTGTCCTCTCCGTCCTCGCCGGGGCTGAGTCCCCAGCCGCGGTCATCGTCTTCAGGGCAGCTGAGGGAGTCCTGGACTAGGGGGTGTCCGGATAACCGAACTATCATCATTGGCTGGACTCCAAGACTATGAAGATACAAGATTGAAGACTTCTTCCCATGTCCGGATGGGACTTTCCTTGGCGTGGAAGGCAAGCTTGGCAATACGGATATGTAGATCTCCTACCATTGTAACCGACTCTGTGTAACCCTAGCCCTCTCCGGTGTCTATATAAGCGGAGGTTTTGAATCCATAGGGCGAACAACAATCATACCATAGGCTAGCTTCTAGGGTTTAGCCTCCTTGATCTCGTGGTAGATCCACTCTTGTACTACCCATATCATCAATATCAATCAGCGGGGTAGGGTTTTACCTCCATCGAGAGGACCGAACACAGGTAAAACATCGTGTCCCTTGTCTCCTGTTACCATCCGCCTAGGCATTGCGATTGGGACCCCCTACCGAGATCCGCGGTTTGACACCGACATTGGTGCTTTCATTGAGAGTTCCTCGTAGCGTCACCTATAGGCCCGATGGCTCCTTGATCATCAACAACAACATGGTCGAGGTGAGACTTTTCTCCCGGACAGATCTTCGTATTCGCGGCTTTGCTGCGGGCAATTAAGCAGCCATCTGGAAGCGGATCGAGCTTCGCCCAGCCATCAGTCGATTTGGAAGTTTCAACTATCTGATGCGACATCGCGGAGACTTGATCTTGACGGACTCGAGCCATAGCGAAGTCGCCGCTTTGTCTCGATGAGCATGATTTAGCTCTGCTGCGGACGGTGCCACAGAGGCCGCAAAGTCGCTCAACCCTTAATTCGGGCTGGCTGCGCGGATCGAGATGGGTGGCTAGACACACGCCTCGAGGCCGCTACCTCTATGGCGATGGGCGAATACCGACCACATCCCTGTGAAGCTCGTGACTCCGAGTGCGGACTCCTCGCGGACTCCGAACCTCCAGCGCCCCTACCAATCGAATCCGATTGGGCGCCCGATCATGGAGTTCACCGCTGTGGACATCTTTCGGCACTTCGCCTTTTGGCGACATCCAGATCGCTAAAGTATCTCTTGTTATCGGAGAGCCTGGCGGACTACGGTCGGGGCGATTGAGATCGCAGACGGCGAAGAAATTCAAAGCCCACCCACCACCCACTTTGTAGCCTTGTCGGCGATCTAACCGACATGCTAGACTTGACTCGAAGACATCGGCGGTATGGGCGGCGATGCGGAGACAACCAGAACCGGTGCCTACGGGGCGCTGGAAAGCCCTCGTCATCGACATATACATGGTGGACATCCCAAAAGATGGGAATGGCGATGAAACAGTGGAGAAGACCCTCCAAGAAACAGCCTAAGTGTCGGCGTCGGTGGCGCCGCTCTAAATCCCGCCACAGACAAGAATGGAGATTCGACACGGCAACAATAACACCCCGCGCCAAAGACAAGCCCCTCGAGAAAGATTCAGCATAGGAGGATGAAGAAGCCAGCCCTCATGAGAGAGCGGCAGACAAAGAGGTAGAGGATGATAATTACATGCCTCCCTTCGGAGCGAGGCAAGCCTCGGCAGCGATGTGAATCGTCGTGCTGAGGATCCCGTCGAACAAGATCGTTTTAAGCGGGGCTTATGGCCACGACAAGCAGCCTCAAGAAAAGCAGCAACAACTTAGAGTGACCAAGATTTGCTAGCGAGCCAGATGGGCTGAAGTCCTTGCGGCGAAGAGTATGAACTCGAGCGCCCCTCAAAAGCTACCCCAAGCATAAGCTGGTCCCCGATTAGAGGAGGAGGCATATAAACCTACATAACCAGCGCTGTCGGCCGACCGGCCACCTCGTGGCAGACGAGAAGGCCTCTGGGCCTTCCACTAAAGCCATATCCGGCATCGCTCGAAAAGCACAAAGCCACGAAGGAATCGCGGACTTGCGAGACATATTGGAGGATAAGGCAAGACAATCAAGATCAATCTACGGATCGGCGTGGGCGCCACGATCTTGTGACGATGACCACCGCACGGATCTGACAACTCGGCGGGGCGAACATAGTAGACAAAGATCGCTCGAGCTACGTCGTGATATAGCCCGATATAGGCGCGCGCAATCCCGCTATGCTTCACAGATGAAGTAATGGATCATCAAATCCCTGAAGGGTTCAAACCCATGAACATTGAATCCTACGATGGAACAACAGACCCCGCAGTTTGGATCGAAGACTATCTCCTTCATATCCACATGGCCCGCGGTGATGAGCACCGGTGAACCGTCGACCGCGGTGTTGCGGGATCACGAGGCCGCATACCCATGCCCGCGAAGCTCCTCCTCGCCTTCTTTGGTGGCTTGGCGCAAGCTGCGGCACTACTTCGAGGTCACCCGATCAAGGTTGTCTCAGCATACCCCTTGGAAAGGGTGCTCGAGAACCCCTAACTTTCAGACGGAAGGGTTAGCTGAGTGGAACATTGAGCTGCAAGCATTTCAGCTCGAATTGCTTACGACCGGGGTCATCAAGGGTGCAGCTAGCAATTTCGTGGCTGAATGGGCGGAGGCACGGACCTCAAGGCAGCGAGGACGATCCCTCTCCCGAGGCGCGAGGCACCCGAAGGCTGGGTCAAACACTTGACAGGCGTTCTCCGGGCATGGCGGCTGGGGCTGGGGCGGTGCTCATATCTCCCTCGGGACAAGTTGTACTCGCCATGCAGCTCTGCTTCGGCGAGGTGAAAAGGTCTCCAACAATATAGTGGAATACAAGGGGCCGATAGCGGGCTTGAAGGCCGCCCGCTGCCTGAGGGTGAGCGCCTTACTATCAAGGCGATTCACGGCTCCTTGTCAATTTCTCCAACAAAGTATCTGAGCCAAGAGATGAGCACATGGAGGCCTACCTTGCGGAGGTCCATGAGGATGGAAGCAGTTACAGGGGTTGGAGCTCTGAGCATGTGCCCGGCACTAATCAAGAGGCCGGCGACGCCGCCAAGCGAGCCTCAGGCGGTTGCCCGAGGCAGGCGACTTGAGCAGCTCTTCAAGCCCTCGGCCCTCCCATCATTACGAACATAGCACAGCCTCGGGTGGAGCTTCCCGACCACCTACCTCGGGGCCCGCACGTGGCCCGGCCTCGAGAACACGCTGCTCGGCGATGGAAACCTCGGGAGGGTCTTTGGATCCTGAGCTCGGAGCTACTTAGCATAAGGGACCTGCGGAGAAGGAGGAGGAAGCGAGGCGTGTGGCGCGCGCAAGCTACGGCGTCTTGCATCGAGGATGGAGAGCTCTCTGGAAGCGACCAAGCGATGTGTCAACGCGTTGCATCACTAGGGAGCAAGGAAGAGCTGGCGGCGAGATATACGATGGAGCTGTGGGCATCATTAAATAAATCACGGACCCTCGTCGGCAAGGCGTTACGCAGCAATTTCTATTGGCCTCTGCGCTCAATAACGTTGTCGAACTAGTGAAGGCTTGCGAGGCTTGCCAATTCCATGCCAAGCAGATCCATCGGCGGCGGAGATGCGCAAACCATACCCCTCACGTGGCCATTTGCGATGCGGGGCTGGATATCCTAAGCTGTTTCCTCGGGCGCGAGGCTTCTCGCTACCTCTATGTAATGCGTGGCCAAGTTCACCAAGTGGGCTGAAGTCGAGGCCGTCCGCACCATCCTGCTGGTTACTGCGGTCAAGTTCATCAAGGGCATCGTGAGCGGTTAGGTGCCGATCCGCATCATCACTTGACAATGGTTATGATTCACGATAACCTCTTCAAAGCGTATTATGCTAACCTTGGAGCATGAATATACTACGCTTTGGTGGCGCACCCAAGCAGCAGCCGGGCCAGCCAGGCCTTGAAAGTCTGAGGGCCTCAAGACCGGTGAAAGGATCGATATGGTTGACTAGAGGGGGTGAATAGGCAACTAACAATTTTAAAATTTTCTTTACCAAATGAAACTTTGCAACAAATAGGTTGTCTAGATATGCAACTAAGTGAGCAACCTATATGATGCAATAACAACTAACACATAAGCAAGCAAGAGATGTAACAATAAGTAAGCTTGCGAAAGTAAAAGGCCGCGAAATAACCAAGAGTGGAGGCGGTGGAGGCGAGGATGTGTTACGGGTTCCTTCCTTTTAAGGGAAATGCGTCTCCGTTAGGCGGTGTGGAGCACAATGCTCCCCAAAGAAGCCACTAGGGCCACCGTATTCTCCTCACGCCCTCACGATCACGAGATGCCATGATTCCACTATTGGTGCCCTTGAAGGCGGCTGACCGAACCTTTACAAGCAAGGTTGGGGCAATCTCCACAACAATCGGAGGCTCCCAACAACAACACCACCACGAAGCTTCACCACAATGGAGTATGGCCGAGGTGACCTCAACAAATCTAGGGTGCTCGACACCCAAGAGTAACAAGATCCATGAGGGATAAGTGGGGAATCAAATATCCTTTGGTGGAAGTGTAGATCGGGCCCTTGTCACCCAATCCAGAGCAAATCAACAAGTTTGATTGGCTAGGGAGAGAGATCGGCGAAAATGGAGCTTGGAGCAACAATGGAGCTTAGAGGTGGAAGAGGTAGTCAACTAGAGGTGAAGACATCCCTTATATAGTCGTGAAAAAAAATCAACCGTTATCCACTAGTTACGCCCGCGACTCACGGTACTACCACTCCAGGGCGGCGGTACTACCCGCAGCGCCCAGCGGTACTACCGTGGACCACCACGGTACTACCGTGGCAGCTACATAGGCCGGAACAAGCCTGAGGAAGGAGCAGTACTACCGCTTGCGCGGTACTACCGCTCCCCCTTGCGGTACTACCGCAAGGCAGGAGGGTCATGGCTTGGGAAGGGCGCGGACGAAATAAATTTCATCCGTGCCTACTTCCGTAGAAACTAGGGTGGTGCAAAACCCGGCTTGTACTACCGCAAGGCGCGGTACTACCGTGGTAAACACGGATGTAAAAATTACATCGCGCCTACTACCGTGTAACTTGCGGTACTAAGCGAAAAGACCGCAGTACTACAACTCCAAGGGGCGGTACTACCGTGGGCCCCAGCAATACTACCGTGCTGGATGGCGGTACTACCGTGAAGCGCGGATGTAAAAAATTACATCCGCCCTTACTACCGCACGGGCGGCACTAGGCGAGTCTGGCGGTACTACCGCACCAATGGGCGGTACTACCGTGGTAGCGGATGTAAAAATTACATCCGCCCCTACTACCGCACGGGCGGCACTAGGCCAAGGTGCAGCGGTACTACCCAGCGCCAAAGGCGGTACTACCGTGGCTGCCTGTGATACTACCGCTTGGACCTGCGGTACTACATAAATCTGTGATAGTCGTCGATTTTCGCACAACTAAGATAGCGATGGGTAGCTCAAAGTGCAAGGAAAGGAGGGACAAGTGTGCGTGTGATTCCACCCTACCTTTCGGCGCGGACCCCTTCTTAATAATGCGGCTCTCCTCGACTCAACTCCACCAAAGAAAGCGTAGAACAACGCCCGGCTTCAGCAGGTGTCAGAGGCGCCCGAATCGTCTTGTGCCTAATGATGAAATGTCGAGGGACTCAAGGCACGATTAGTCCTTGCAGTATTGTCGTCAATCACCAAAACACTTAGGGATAAATATGCCCTTACAATCTCCCCTTTTGGTGTATTGATGACAACAGATTGCACATAGATAAGATATTTTTTTGCAGTGGCAAACCCCTCCTCTAAAATATAGGCAGGGCTCCCTAGATGTGTGCACTATAGATGAATGCTTTGGTGCATGGCACACAAACTAGGATCAACACTCCCCTATATTTTAGAGAGCAAGACATGATAATAAGCATAGCATAGCATGAAAGTAGCACAATATAACACAAGCTAGCTAGGATAGATAAAGTGCATATGTCTTACACCATACGAGATAAGATAACCAAGGTTCAAGCGATAAAAGCAGCGGAGAGTTCAGCTGAAAGCAGCAAACACACGAACTTCATAAATCCTACACTCTCTCCCCTTTGGCATCGAGGCGCCAAAAAGCGGAAGGACACCTAAACACACAAGAGGTGGCTCAAGCGGAGAAGTTGTCCCACGCATCTTCGTGAGACTCCTCTGCAGTGGAATGGACTCCTCGGCCTCCTCCTCGAGAATCAGTCCACTTGTATCCTTGCTTCTCCATCCACTCGGTCTCGGGGTGATCGCTCCTCGAGATCCGCTAGACACATCCTCGCCATAGAGCTGCAAGACCTTGTTGTGCGGCGGCGACTCTCCTTGGACTCCACGTGAGCCTGTCTTGTCCCTTGGCTTGCATGCGAGAAAAGAGACTTCATCTTATCCTTGACTTCTTGGCCCAAGATGGCCTAGAGTCACTCTGAGAGGAGCCTACAGAGCGGCCTCGGCAATATCCTCGGTGCAGCAACATCCTCATCAGCAGCAGCCCTAGCGTGAGGCGCCTCAGCCACGAGTAGCGGTGTTAGCCAAGTTGGGTTTGACCCTCGGACAAATGGGCTCATGGCGAATCGATCGGGGAGCCGGGAACTCCTCCTCGAGGTACATCTTCTCCCAAGTCTTTGAAATCAGCGAGAAATAGGTAGGGCCCATAAATAGTCACCTTGCGGTTGAATCTGCAAACGAAGCTCACACCACATGATGTGAGAGACATCAAGTGGCTGAGTCAGAGGCAGTGAACCTTGTCTTTGTCACCGATCTTGAGGAACAAGGAGTTGCGGTACATGATATCTAGAAAGGGTTGAGAACCGAGATTATCTTGCGATGGCGGCGTCTTCTCAACCAAGAGCGGGGTGAGCTTGTCCTTGTCGTGAGTCGGCATTGCCGTGAGGCGAACACCATCGGGAGTGTCAAGTCCATCATCGGCAACATGAAGCAAATCCATGAACTCCTTCGGTGTGCAGGACAGGTGGCGGCCATTGGTCATCAAGTCATCCTCCTTTCATCATTGGTGTAAAAAAACAGAGGCAAAAGGCGGAGATGATCTTAGGGTCATAGTCCATGTGGAAAGAGATCACATGCTCAATTCAAACTGCTCCACCAAGTCGAGCCTCCCCAAAGTAGTCCACGAAACTTGTCCTTCCTCATGTGGTGCATATCAATCCACTTCACCTCCACATAGGTATACCTTGTTCTTGATGACATCCAAGTAGATCTGGGTTTGGGTCTTGTTCGAACAGTTCACACCCTCTAACAGTGGGCGTGGGTGCACATAGGGGTGAAGCTGCACAGGCGGACATACTCTTGGCGCCTATCTCATCCATACCTGGCGGGCTCCTTGTGCTTGCTAGCGGTGGTCTTGACATTGCGCCGATCGAGATGACCCTCGGGAACTTCTCTGGGTTGCTTGAGGCGCTTGGAACCGGTGTCACGAGCAGGATTGGCCCGTGAGAGCCACCACCTAAGACACACCATAAAGCACCAAAACAAGTCGAAAAGGATCAATGCAAAGGCTATAAGATAGCACATGAAACCCATAGAAGATAAGCGAGAAAGTTGGCATCACGATAGATGTGAGCCACGGTAGATCTGCCATTGGTTGCGATACTAAAGCCTTAGTACAGCTCGAGCGGTAGTACCATGAGGGTCCGCGGTAGTACAAGTGGCTGAAGCGATAGTAAGGTTTTAGTACCGCTGCAATGATAATCTGAGTGCCCTAGAAGCGATAATACCGTGAGGCGGTAATACCGCTCCCTATGAGCTGATAATGCCAGCGTCGCGTCGGATCTAGCAGGATTTGAATCGAAAAAAGACACCGAAGCCATGGCGGTGCTACGGTGATCAGATCTAGTGCAAGACAACAATACAAGTGTAAATCCTATGCAATACCACACTCCTCCATCCTACTCTTGCATAGATCTAGACTAGGAATCTCAAGAACATACAAGCCTCCCCCAAAACCTAGAAGAACCAAATACAATCAAAACGGAGAAGGATTTGGGGAAAAACCTTCAGTCCATAGCAAGAGCGCGTGGTGGGAATGATCCTACAGACGGAATCACGGGAGGCAGCGGTGGAGGAGATCCGGCGTGACGCCGGCTCCATTCGTGAGCACGAGAGAGGAAGAAGCGGCGTGGAAGAAGGGGCGAATGGGTATGGGGAGTTAGAACTCCCCTGCCCGACCTTATCCCCAGCCTTTCGAACCGGCGGTAGTACATGGTCATCAGCGATAGTACCGCCGGCGGAAAATCTGCGCCGCGGCGGTAGTACCGCTCAACGGTGACGATAAAAATTACTGCCGCTTGGGAACAATAATGCCGATGCTCCCATCGATGGTATTACCGTGATTGGCAGCGGTAGTACCGTGGCCGACATTGATAATACCGTGAGCTCACGCCACGAAGGTTTGAACAAGGGAGAAACGCCTTTGCACGAAAAAGCAGACACAACCCAAAACAGCACAAAAACAAGCACATACCAAAGGGAACAACGGAAATCCCTAAGTGACAAAGCCTCTCGAGGAGAGAGGCGGTGGCGAAGCCACCTATGTTTGAGTTGGATGGTATGGCACATGAAGAAATTATCCTTGGGCCCATGACCAAAACTAGTCTTTGAAGCACAAGTACCATCAAAAATGGCTAATGTGAAAGAGGTGATCTATTTATGCATAATGGGGGGAGGGAGAGTTCATTGAGAGAACAACACTCCCCCTATGTCCATGCCTACACCTAAACTAGACAACAAGTTGAGTGTGGTGGGGGTGCATGGGTTCAAGTCACATTGCTCAAATCAATGATATTTAGCTCATGCCTTAACTTCATGAAATCTTGCTTCATCCAAGGGCTTCGTGAAAATATCTGCAAGGTTATCATGAGTGTTGACATACTTGAGCTCGATTTCCCTCGCCTAATGTGATCCCGAATGAGTGATACGAATCTCAATGTGCCGTCTTGAAGTGTTGCACGGGTTGAGAGAAATCTTGATGGCACTTTCATTATCACACCAAAGAAGCGGCTTTGTCACAAATGACACGTAGTCCTTTAAAGTTTGCCTCATCCATAGGAGTTGAGCTCAACTACCGGCCGCCACATACTCCGCTTGGTGGGCAGAGAGAGACACACAACTTTGCTTCTTGGAAGACCAACTTACCAAGAGCAGCCAAGAAATTGGCACCCTCAGGAAGTGGACTTCCTATCCACTTTGTCTCCCTTAATTGGAATCCATGACACCTTCAAGCTTGAAGTTTGCTCCTCTTGGGTACCATAAGCCAAAGTTTGGGGTATGAGCCAAATATCGAAAGATTAAACTTGACCGCCACAAAGTGACTTTCCTTTGAGTGCGGCTTGAAAGCGTGCACACATCCCACACTCAACATGATATCCGGTCTAGATGCACAAAGGTAAAGCAAGGAGCCAATCATGGAGTGATATACCTTTTGATCCACCGCTTTACCATTGGGATCGATGTTAAGTTGAAACTTGGTAGGCATTGGTGTAGAGGCCGGTTTGACATCACTTAGCTTGAATCTTTTAAGCATGTCTTGAGTGTATTTGGCTTGGTTGATGAAGGTTCCTTCTCTTCTTTGCTTGATGCCGAAACCAAGGAAGAACTTCAACTCTCCATCGAAGACATCTTAAACTTGGAGGTCATGAGGCGGCAAATTCTTCATTGAAAGCTTTGTTAGGGGAACCAAAGATAATATCATCAACATATAGTTGGCATACAAACCACTCCCCGTTGACCTTCTTAGTAAAAAGAGTGGGATCGATTAGCCCTACTTCAAATCCACGATCTTGTAGCAACTCGGTAAGGTGGTCATACTGAAGGAAATATGCCCTAGAGGCAATAATAAAGTTATTATTTATTTCCTTATTACATGATAAATGTTTATTATTCATGCTAGAATTGTATTAACCGGAAACATAATACATGTGTGAATATATAGACAAGCAGTGTCACTAGTATGCCTCTACGGACTAGCTTGTTAATCAAAGATGGTTAAGTTTCTAACCATAGACAAAGGAGTTGTCATTTGATTAACAAGGTCACATCATTAGTTGAATGATCGATTGACATGACCCATTTCATTAGCTTAGCACCCGATCGTTTAGTATGTTGCTATTGCTTTTATCCATGACTTATACATGTTCCTATAACTATGAGATTATGCAACTCCGTTTACGGAGGAACACTTTAGGTACTACCAGCGTCTAGCGTAAGCTGGGTGATTATAAAGAATTACTCTGAGTGTCTCAAAAGGCGGATGTTGGGTTGGCGTATTCGAGATGAGGATTTGTCACTCCGATTGTCGGAGAGGTATCTCTGGGCCCTCGGTAATGCACATCACTTAAGCCTTGCAAGCATTACAACTAATGAGTTAGTTGCAAGATGATGTATTACGGAGCAGTAAAGAGACTTGCGATAGCAGATTGAACTAGGTATTGGATACCGGCGATGAATCTCGGGCAAATAACTATACCGATGACAAAGGGAACAAGCATATGTTGTTATCTTGATGCGACCGATAAAGATCTTCGTAGAATATGTAAGGAGCCAATATGGGAATCAGGTCCGCTATTGGTTATTGATGGGAGGCGATGTCTCGATCATGTCTACATTGTTCTCGAACCGTAAGTCCGCTTGCAACAAGGTTTGATGGCGGTTATATTATGAGTTTGTGTATTTTGATGTACGAAGGAGTTAGTCCGGATGTGATCACGGACCTGACGAGGAGTCTCGGAATGGTCGAGGCGTAAAGATTGATATATTGGACAGCCATGTTCGGACATCCGGAATGGTTAAGTGGTTTGGATATCTGCGGAGTCTTGGGAGGGTTCAGAACCCCGAGAAAATGGGCCTTAATGGGCCCGAGGGAGAGAGAGGGCTGCGCCCGGGAGGTGGCGCACCCCATGAGGAGTCGGGTGGACAAGGAGGGAGGCGGCCCCCCTTCCCTCTCCTCTCCCTCTCCTTCCTTCCCCTTCCTCCTTCCTAGTTGGACTAGGAAGGGAGTCCTACTCCCACTAGGAGGACTCCCCCTCCTTGGCCAGCGCCCTCTAGGGCCGGCCGGCCCTCCCCTGCTCCTTTATATCACAGGGGGCAGGGGGCACCCAAAGAACACACAAGTTGATCCTTGAGATCGTTCCTTAGCCGTGTCGCGGTGCCCCCTCCACCATATTCCACCTCGGTAATATCGTGGCGGTACTTAAGCGAAGCCTGCGTCGATAGAACATCAAGATCGTCCTGCCTTGTCGTCTTGACGGAACTCTCTCCCGAAGCTTTGCTGGATGGAGTCGAGAGGCGTCACGGCGTGGCGACAACGCGATGCTACGATGGAGATCAAGGTGTCGCGCCGGTGGCGATGGTGATCCTGCGGTGCTTGAAGATGGACATCACAAGCACAAGATGATGATGGCCATATCATATCACTTATATTGATTGCATGTGATGTTTATCCTTTATGCATCTTATCTTGCTTTGATTGGCGGTAGCATTTTAGATGATCTCTCACTAAAATTATCAAGTAGTGTTCTCCCTAAGTATGCACCGTTGCCAAAGTTAAATGCGTCTTAGAGACACCACGTGATGATGGTGTGATAAGCTCTCGTCCATCTACAGCAGGTGCAAGCCAGTTTGCACCTTGAATACTCGGGTTATACTTGCCGAGCCTAGCATATGCGAGATATGGCCTCGGAACACGGAGACCGAAAGGTCGGCGTGAATCATATAGTAGATATGATCAACATAGTGATGTTCACCATTGAAAACTACTCCATCTCACGTGATGATGGGTTATGGTTTAGTTGATTTGGATCACGTGATCACTTAGATGACTAGAGATGTCTATCTAAGTGGGAGTTCTTAAATAATATGATTAATTGAACTTAAATTTATCATGAACTTAGTACTGATAGTATCTTGCTTATCTATGTTTGTTTGTAGATAGATGGCTCGTCTTTGTTGTTAGTTGAATTTTAATCGTTCCTTGAAAGCAAAGTTGAAAGATGATGGTAGCAATTACGGATTGGGTCCGTAACTTTGAGATTATCCTCATTGCTGCATAGAAGAGTTAAATCTGGAAGCACCGCTTGAGTGCCGAACCTTTGCTGATCTGGCCAGCGATGTTAAGAAGCGTCTGGTAGAGCAAAAGGCGATGACTACTCTATAGTTCGATGTGCCATGCTTTCGGCTTAGAACAAGGTCTTCAACGGCGTTTTGAGCGTCATGGAGCATATGAGATGTTCCGAGTTGAAGTTAATATTCAACAGAATGCGGATTGAGAGATATGAAGTCTCAATAAGTTCTATAGCTGCAAGATGGAAGAGAATGGAGTACGTCGGTGAGCACATACTCGAATGTCGAGGTATTACAATAACTTGACTCAAGCTGGGAGTTAATCTTCCGGATGATTGTGTCATGTGAAATTCTTCAATCACTTCCACCAAGCTACAAAGGCTTCGTGATGAACTATAATATGCAAGGGTTAGTAAAGACTATGCAGAGCTCTTACATGATGCTAAAGGCTGCGGAGGTAGAAATCAGAAGGAGCATCAAGTGTTGATGGTCAATAAGACCACTAGTTTCAAGAAGAAGGCAAAGGGAAGAAGAGGGAACTTCAAGAAGAGCGACAAGCAAGTTCTTTGCTCGGGAGAAAAACCCAAGTCTGGACCTAAACACAGGCCAAGAGTGCTTCTCTTGCATAGCAGGTAGTCCTTTGGAGCGGAACTGCCCCAAGTATTTGGCGGATAAGAAGGATGGCAAGGTGAACAAAAGTATATGTGATATACATGTTATTGATGTGTACCTTACTAGAGCTTCATGATAGCACACAGGTATTTAATCTTGGTTACATTGCTAATATTTGCAACTCGAAGCAGGGACTACGGATTAGCGAACAACGGCAAGGGCGAGGTGGCGATGCGGCGTGGGAAATGGTTCCAAAGTCGATGTGATCGCGGTCGACACGCTACCTCTACATCTACCTTCGTGTCGGGGAGGATCGCCCGCCACGAACACCTATGGGGCGGGGCCTTATGCATCTTGATGCAGGCGGAGGGGAGCACGAGAGAAGCGGTCGAGGCGATGCAGCGGTTTTACCCAGCTTGGAGCTCTCGGAGATAAAACTCCTCTGCTGCTTTGTGTTTGTATTTTGCTCGGGAGCTTGAAGAGCTCTGATGGCGGCTACCGTGTGAGAGTTGCAAAGGTTGAACCCCTCCACGTTGTGCATGGGCCTCCTTTTATAGTGCAAGGGTCACCGGCGGTGTCAGCGTGGGAGAAAGGGTAAAAATGTAAAAGAGGTGGTAGTTGGAGCAGTCTTGAGAGCGATGGAGCTACGATTAGCGAGCAGTGGTTTCTACCTACTTTGTGATGGGGACAAGGGCATTTAATGCCGTCGCTGTCGACCCAAACTCCGCCCTTGCGTCTCCGTCTGCCGCGGCGATGGATCCACCACCGTGGAGTGCCACGCGCCCAGGCTGCGCACCCATCCGCCACGCGTCCACAGAAGAGCCCAGGCGGCGTGGGCGGAATGTTGGAAGCGCGGGCACACAGCGCAACTCTCCCGGCAAGTACCTTGCGGGGTCTTGTCTTGCCGGGCAGGGAGCTTGTCGGGCTCTGTAACTATCGCTCCCGGGCCCTCGCCCGGGCGCATATAGCGCCGGGCGTGTCTTCTATGATGCAATCTTCTAGTCTTCTGGCGAGCTCCTCTGCCCGAGAACTCGTGGTGATGTAATCTTGAGCTGGAGCGGCCTTCCGGCAAGCTCCTCTTGCGGGGTTTCGATCTTCTGTCTTGTATACTTTGTTCTTGAATGGCTTGATATGGGCGGGAAGGTCCCAGCGAGCACATAGTAAACCCTGCAGCGGGAAGCTGCAGCTGCCGTGCACAAGTTAAGTCTTGAGGTACCCCTACCTTAGCTCTGGGCAGGAGCCCGGGCTGGGCCACACTGCAGTGCAGCTGTTGGGCGGGCCAAAGCGTCTGCAGACACCTTGCTTGGACCCATGGCGCGCGAATCCACTCCGCCTCTGCCGCCTCCCCCAGCAGCAGCGTCGATTGCGGCGTCGTGGGGCAGGGCGTGCCCACGTTCTTTAATGAAAGGCGGAGCGCCCCACTTCCCATAAAAAGCGAGAGAAGCGGTAGCGGTTCCCTTCTTCGCTTTCATTGCATCTTCTTCCTCCTCGAAGATCCCTTTGCGCTCCGCCTCCGCATCTCCTCCGCCCGTCTTTTGCGTTTGCGGCGCTGCGGACTCTCCGTCCTCCTTCCCTCGCCGCCTCGCCATGGCCCGAAGACCAGGAAGGGAAGGGAAGCGGAAAGACCAGAAGAAATCTGAGCGGCGTGGCTTCGCCACGATCTCGGAAGCGAGCGTCGTCTTCCGCCCGTGGCTCGGCGTGCGAGGAACTTCTGGGGCAAATATTACCTATGCAGGCCAAGAAGACCAAAGGCGCATCCTCGGACGAGCTCATCCGCCGCCACCATGGACAACTATCTGGCGGGTACTATTTCTTATGACCTTCTTCCACTGCGGTCTTTGTCCCCCTTTTCCAATTTCTTCTGCGACATCATGCACATCGGCTTCCACCTTCTTGGCTTCACCCCCAGCGCCATCCTCGCAATGGCGGTTTTACTACATGTCGAAAACTTCATAAGGATATACCCAAGCGTGGCGCTGTTCGGGCACTTCTTTACTCCTAGAGCGAGCCGGCGCCGCCCTCTCCGGAGGATTTCTTGGGTTTTAAATGCGAACTTGAAGAATTACGTACTTGCGAAGACTCATGGCAAAGTGGGAAGAGTGGCGTCTGGACTGGTGCTGGATCGTTGAAGGCGAGCGCAGCCCTTCACCCGCGCGCGCTGGCGCCCATCGTCTGTGGCTGAGAAGCTGGAAGCGAGTGGATTCGAGACGATATCAAGCTCGGCGCTGCCCTCGTCCGGATTCTTCGTCTTGAACAACAAAGCTGTCCGTTCTGAAGTAGCGCGGACTTCCTCCGCGCCCGCATTGCCCTCTCGGGACGAGGAAAAGGCGGCTGAGGATGCAGCGGCCAGGGGATATAATGAGGCTGCGCCCGGGCTGAACTTCAACTTCCGCGGCCTGGAGTTGAGGGGATGGTCAGGAACTCTTTAAATATACCGGCCCATCGAGTGGTTCAGATCTCCCGGGTGGTGCCCCTACTGCAGCAACCTGCTTCGGGATCGTCTTTGTGCTATGATGCCAGCGTGTGATTCGCGCGGCGTGGACCATGCGTGGATTGCACCCGATCCATCGGTCATCCTCGGCTTCTTGACAACCTCGAGGAGGTGGCGAAGAACAAGATGACATCAAGGAAACATCTGTGGGACACCACCGACCAAGAGCTTGCATACATAGCCTCTCGGGCTGAAGAGGCCGCCCGCCTTGCGGGGGGGAGTTGGATATCGCTTGAGGCGGAAGCTGAAGCGTCCTACCAAGCGGAGGCGGAGATCTGCGATCTGTTGCAACTTCCTCCAGCCTTCGCGGGGGTCCCCCTCGAGCACTCTGGCATCCCGGAATCGCGGCAGGCGGCAACAAGAAAATGTGGCGCGAGGAAGCGAGCGCCTTGAAGCGAAAGCGAGAAGCCAGGCGCCGGGAGGAGGAAGAGCCGCAGCGGGGCCACAGGCAGCGAGCCAGCCGGGGAGGAGGTGGAGGAGGGCCGAGAGCCGCCGAGGCTCCGGCGGGTCCACGAGGCTTCGCCGATGACCTATCCTCGTCGTCGAAACCTCCCGCCCGGGCAAGCCTAAGCGCTCCCCAGAAGCGTCTCCATAAGGCGGCGGCAGGCGAGCGCAGGCCCCGCAACTACCGGCTCGCGGGCAGCGCAAACTTCCGGGAAGTCAAGCTGCGCCCGAGGCGGCCAGGCGCCCGACCACAGCGGAAGTGGCCCAGCGAGCCACAGCAGGCGCCCAGGTCGGCGCCCACGTGGACGAGGTCTTCTCGGGCGGGGCGGCGGCTCCGCCCTTCTCGGGCCTCGGCTGCCACGGGGCTGGGTCTTGCATCCCCGGCTCCGAGGACCAAGCGCCCGAGTCTTCACCTCCGCCCCTCGCGCCGGCAGCGCCCAGGTGGAGTATGACTTCTCCGCCTTGGCGAAAACGGCGAGGAGGAAGCGAGTAAGTATCCGAGATCTTCATCTTCTCAAATTTACGCCTTGATTATTGTTGAGGCTAATCTTGTTTCTTCGCGTTGATTTGAGGACCTTGACGGCGGGCGAAAAGCCAAGGTGCCGTGGTTAATCGTGGACGACTTCGCCCTTGTGGCCGCCGGGGGGCGTCTTGCGGAGCCAAGCTTGCGGACCAGCGCCCGTCGAGAACAGCCCAGCGCAGCCCAGTAAGTCTGGTTACGCACTTTCGCTCGCCCGGGCGTGTTTAAGGTTTTGGTCTTGTACTAATGCTTTGATGTTTTGTCTTGACTTGTGCGAGAGGTGGAGCCACAGTGGCGGAGATCGTCCGATGCGCCCCGAGCCGCAGGCCCGCCATCCCGCCAAGTCGAACTCCCGGCAAGGGAGGCGTCCGCCAAGGCGGAGTACTCCGCCAAGCGGGTACCCGCCAAGCGAGCAGCCAGCCGGCGGCCACTCCGCCAAGGAGAGTTCCCGGCGAGAGAACCCCTTGTGCAGCGTCTGCCAAGGTAGGTTCCGCAACTTTGTCTTCTTGTTGATGAAAGGCTACTTTAAAGTCTTGCTCCACAAGAGGCCCACAGTATCAATATCAAGAATGTGGCAAAGCCCATGAGTGCAAGTTGAGCGGAAAAGTAAATTGAATGCAAGGGACTCAACAAGCATGACTTTCTCGTCGTTAGATCATGAAATGACAACCTTGCGAGACCCAATACCTTAGAATGTGATGCATCACCCTCGACATTGGTGGGCATAGATGGAATCTCTTGCCGTCCACCACCAGTCCTTGCTCCGGTCATATGATTTGTTGCTCCACTATCGAGCAACCATGATCCCTAGGAAGCAAACACCTACATGAGATCAATGCTTGGTTTTAGGTACCCATTTAGTAATGGGTCCTTTGATGTTAATAACAAGGTCTTGGGAACCCAAATAGACCATTCAATGTACTCATATGAAGAACCAACAAATTTAGCAAAACATGTCCATCACATGGCCTGACACATATGAAGGGTTAAAAGTCATGGCTTTGTTTGAGAAATGCTCTTGCCCTTTTGGACATCAACTTCCTTCACTTTCTCCTTCTTCTTCTTGAAGCACCCTCTCTCTTTCAGGAACGATTGTTTGAGGGAGGAGGACGTTGTTCTTCTTCTTCTTGCTCTTGGACTTGGGTGCAAACCCAATTCCTTCCTTACCCACAACTTCCTTTTGATTGCTCAAAAGGTCGTTGAGATTTTTCTCTGTGAATGCAAGTCACAAGGCCCTTCTCAAGTTGATCCTTCAACTTGGCATTTTCCTCCACAAGATGCACATGCTCTAGCAGGGGTTAGTAGCACATGCATTATCAATTAATACCATATGAGGAAGGTGGCCTTTTCCTTGATTAACAACTTGGAGTTGAGCATGAGACTCCTTGAGGCTAGCATGAGTACCCTTCAAGACCTTGTGGGCCTTGTCAAGTATCTCAAACTCCTCTTTGAGTCTAGCGCAACCCCAAGTTTAACCTTCTCGGAGAGTTACTGCACGAGACATGACAAGAGCATGATCAAGATCTTTCTTTAACTTTGGTCATCATTGTGCTGACTCCTCAAAAGTCGAAGCGATGCACTCTTCCTCAAGAGCATTAGAAGATCCGATATCTCATCGGCATAGTCCGACTATGACCTTCCATCTTGAGATGGTTTCTTCGTGAGCCTCGATCATGTCATTGGCCTCACCAAGTTGTTCCAAGAGAGCAACAAAGTGCTTCTTGGACTTTCCTTGAGCTTACTCATAAAGACTCAAATTCATTCACTTCCTCATTAGACTCAACATGTCCATCAATGCAATCCTCCATGGAGGATTAGTAATGATGGTGGTTGTGATGTTGGGGGTTACCTTGTTTGAAGCCTTAGCCATGAGGCATCTAGCGGTGATGTTTTTGGTTGGGTGATTGAAGAGACCGGGGAGTAGCAATGGCAATGGATGCCATGGCCGTTGCTTCTTCATTCTCATCATCATCGTCATCCTCTTGGTATTCTTCTTGAACCACCAACCACATGGGAGTCTTCTTGGCGAGATTGTTCTTGTTTGGGAAGGACTTGGCTTTGTCTTTCGGATGAACTTGCCACCATTGTCTTCCGCTTCTCGTAAGGACAATCCATAGCGAAATGGCTCACATTGCCATAGTTGAAGCAAGTCCTAACTCGTTGCTTGCCCTTAGCGCCACTTGAGTTGTTCTTGTTAGCGTTGGGTCTTGAGCTCTTCTTGCTCCAAAATTGTCTTGAAGCAAGAGCCATGTGCTCATGAGTAGTCAAACTTGGTGTCTTAGGGTTGCTTTCCTCATCTTCCGCTTCTTCCTCTTCTTCGACAATGACCTTGGCCTTCAAGGCAAGGTTGGCTTCTTAGCTCTTTGAGAGCGGAGCACCGCATTGTCGGTCTTGTCCAAGATGCTCATTCAGCGAACTCATCAACACTTCACTTGAGGTCATGGTGTGGAAGTCCGATTAGTTGATGAATGAAGGAGGACATGGCTTTGTTGTAGGGCATCATGGCCTTGAGGAACTTCGCTTGATCCAATTGTCATCGTATCCTTGCTTCCATGATCTCGAAGTGCCACTGAGTTTGGTCATCTGGAAGAGCTCACGAGGTTCTTCATCTTCTTTCATTGCAAACTCATCGGCTTCTTCTTGCACCACTTCATAGTTGGACCGTTGAATGCTAGCACTTCCACGATAGAGACCCTCGACACATTTCCATGCTTCTTTGGCCGACATGGGGTGAAGGTGAGGAGATCTTGGAAGGATCATCTTGGATGATGAAGAGCACTCTCATTGAATTGATTGTCCACGGCCTCTCGGGTGAAGTTGCTTGGGTCATGAGGATAAACCTTCTTCTGTGATCTCCAAGGTTAGTATTCACATGTTTCAAATGGCCTTAAGCGATAGACAATTATCAAAATCTACATGTTTTCATACTTAGGAGGTGGACGGCATGATTCAAATGAGTGGAGGATTGGCCCTCCATAAGCGAAGTTCCACATGGGCAAAGATCTTGGTGCCATTTCTACCACTAGTAGAAAGACTCTTTTCATTGTTAGCTTCCCCTTGTGGGCATCCGTCACCTTGTTAGTGGGATCACCCACTTTCATAAGTATGATGAATGGTTTAAGTCCCTCTAAGAAATCATTAAACATGCTTTTAACCTCGGCCGTCATGGAGGTTTTCAATGTGTCTAAAGCCACATTGAATTCCTCACGAAGACCGGTTCCCCCTCGACGAAGATGAGATGGGATTCACACCGGTGTTCCTCCGCACCATCGTTAGTGTCAACCATACTCTTGGACTGAAAGTCCTAATAAAGAGCGAAATCGATACCAATTGAAAGGATCGATATGGTTGACTAGAGAGGGGTGAATAAAGGACTAACAATTTAAACTTTTCTTTACCAAATGAAACTTTGCAACAAATAGGTTGTCTAGATATGCAACTAAGTAAGCAACCTATGATGCAATAACAACTAACTGCAAGCAAGCAAGAGATGTAACAATAAGTAAGCTGCGAAAGTAAAGGCTCAAAATAACCAAGAGTGGAGCCGGTGGGGACAAGGATGTGTTACGGAGTTCCTTCCTTTTAAGAAATGCGTCTCCGTTAGAGGTGTGGAGGCACAATGCTCCCAAGAAGCCACTAGGGCCACCGTATTCTCCTCACGCCCTCACGATCGAGATCCGTGATTCCACTATGGTGCCCTTGAGGCGTGACAGACCTTTACAAGCAAGGTTGGGGCAATCTCACAATGTCGGAGTCCCAACAACACCCACAGGCTTCACCACAATGGAGTATGGCTTGAGGTGACCTCAACAAATCTAGGGTGCTCAACACCAAAAGTAACAAGATCCGAGGGATAAGTGGGGAATCAAATATCCTTTGGTGGAAGTGTAGATGGGCCTTGTCACCCAATCGAGCAAATCAACAAGTTTGATTGGCTGGGGAGAGATCGTAGAGCTTGGAGCAACAATGGAGCTTAGAGGTGGAAGAGGTAGTCAACTAAGGTGAAGACATCCCTTATATAGTCGTGAAAAAATCAACCGTTATCCACTAGTTGCGCGACTCATGGTACTACCGCTCCAAGGGCCAGCGGTACTACATGGCATGGCAGGACTACCGTGAACCTACGGTACTACGTGGCATTTGCCTGGTCGGAACAAGCACGAGGAAGGAGCAGTACTACGCTTGATACTACCGCTCCCCGCGGTACTACCATAAGCGGGAAGAGTCATGGCACAGGAAGAAGCGGAGACGAAATAAATTTCATCCGTGCCTACTTCGCGAGAAACTAGGGTGGTGCAAAAACCCGGCGGTACTACCGCACAAAGCAGCAGTACTACCGTGGTAAACACGGATGTAAAAATTACATCAGCGCTACTACTCAACACTTAATGATACTAAGCGAGAAGAGAGCAGTACTACAACTCAAGGGAGGCGGTACTACCGTGGGCCCCTTATACTACCTGTATGATGGCTGAGTACTATTGTGAAAGCGGATGAAATTATCCGCCCTACTACCGCACGGGCGGCACTAGGCAGTGCGGTACTACCAATGGGCAGGTACTACCCGTGGCGGATGTAAAAGTACATCGCCCTACTACCTGCGGGCGGCGCACTAGGCCAAAGTGTAGTACTACTGGCGCCAAAGGCGGTACTACCATGGTTACTCTGCTTGGACTGCGGTACTACATAAAATCTGCGATAGTCGTCGATTCGCACAACTAAGATAACGATGGGTAGCTCAAAGTGCAAGGAAAGGAGGGACAAGTGTGCGTGTGATTCCACCCTACCTTTCAGCGCGGACCCCTCTTAATAATCGGCTCTCCTCGACTCAACTCCACCAAAGCGTTAGAACAACGCCCGGCTTCAGTCTCCGGGGCACGAATCGTCTTGTGCCTAATGATGAATGTCGAGGACTCAAGGCACACGATTAGTCCGCCTACAGTATTGTCATCAATCAACAAAACTTGGGATAAATATGCCCTTACAACGGGGGACGTTCAGAAAGCTGGAGGCTGCGGCCGGTTGATCTGACGAGCTTGATCCATGTTGTGGTCCATCCGCACAACATGACCAAGCCAAGCTGGGGAGCCCCCTTCTTCCTGGTCTCTGGGCGGACGGTCCTCCCTCCAGGTGGGGCGTTGTTCGTGCGGGTCTGGCGTTCGATGAGGCCTGGGGCGCCATGCGAGGGATGGACCTCGTCTTTGAGGAAGGCGTCGTTGAGAAGCTGGCTGCTCGGCAAGGTACCGGCCAAACCTTCGGCTGCTTGCCGCAACATCCGCCGAACTCTCGGTAGGGGACCTCGTGCTCCGTAGTCCTCTCTAGGGAGGACGCATAAGCTCTCTCCCATGTGGGAGCCCGTTCAAGGTATTCATGTTTCGGGCCAGTTCCTTGCGGCAGGACTCGGAGAATACTGTCCATAGCGTGGAACATCCAGGCCTCGAGGTTTACCCTAAAAAGGCCCAGGCACATGAAGAAGGCGAATACTGTGAAGCTCATCTTTTGGATAAGGCCGAGCTTGTGAAGAAGAATGCTGTGAAGCTCATCTTTTGGAAAAGGCCAGATCACGTGAAGAAAGAGCGCTGTGAAGGCTGTCGCGTTTTGGAAAGGCCGAGGCACATGTGAAAGCGAATGCTGTGAAGCTCATCTTTTGGAAAAAGGAGACTTTGAAAGAAGCCGAGCAGCACAGCAGAAAATTGTCGTTTTGGAAACTCGAGCTGTGAAGAAAGCGAATGCTGTGAAGCTTCGTCTTTTGGAAAAGGCGAGCACATGAAAAATGTAGAAAGGCTGTCAGCGTTTGGAAAAGGCCGAGCACATAAAGAGGCCAATGCCCGTGAAGCTTGCCTCCAGAAGGCACAAAGCACTGAAGAAGGCTGGCCTTTGTGGCTTCCGCCAGTACTCTCATAATAATGAGTTGGGGCTGTGCCCCGAGTTTCGAGGTGCGGCCTCAAGCCACAGGGGCTCCCTCCACGCGATGGCAGCACTAACACAGCTTGTGAGGCCGTCGAAGACTAGACTAGGTGCGGACGGCTTTTTCATTTGCTTTAAGTTGGCTAGTTCATTCTCATTTGGAGTTTTATCGAAACTATTGCAGCCTTTAGACTTGTGGTTCTCCGACTTTTAGCTCTCTGCCTCGATTTCTCTTGAGAACTCGGCCATTGGAAGCCAGGAGCCCTAGCAGTGTTCCGTCCCAATCGCTCAGGTCTCATAGCCGGGTCCCTCAGGCGCCCCACCGATCCATGCCTCCACAGGCGCCATGCACCGTATCACGGGGCTGGGTGATCGCCCCACGGTGAGGCTGGGGATTACCTACATGCGGGCATGCGGCGAAGGAACAATACAGAAATAAGAAACATTCACGATGATTGGCAGCAATAGCCTAAACACGCCCCCACGGGGCCCCACTTCTTGTCTTTTTATGGGAGAAAAGAAACAAAAGAACAAAGCGGTGACTTGCCCTCATTGACCCTTAGGAAGACTCGGCCGCCTCCGGGAGCTCGGGCGGACTCCCTCTCGCTTCAGGAGGCGGCGACGGTAGTGAACCGCTGCCACCTCAGCGGTGACAGGTGTGGGGGCTGGCCACGGCATTGCTAGAAGAGTGGTGCCGAAGAAGAGCTGGTGAAGCTTGAGGTCTCGGTAGCTGCCAACCACCTTGGCAGCTGTCCTCCGTCTCGCCAGGGAGTCCCCTGACCTGGTCATCGTTTCAGGGCAGGTGGAGTCTGGACTAGGGGTGTCAGGATAACGAACTATCATCATGGCTGGACTCCAAGACTATGAAGATACAAGATTGAAGACTTCTTCCGATGTCGGATGGGACTTTCCTTGGCGTGGAAGGCAAGCTTGGCAATACGGATATGTAGATCTCCTACCATTGTAACCGACTCGTGTAACCCTAGCCCTCTCGGTGTCTATATAAGCCGGAGGGTTTTAGTCCATAGGGCGAACAACAATCATACCATAGGCTAGCTAGGGTTTAGCCTCCTTGATCTACGTGGTAGATCCACTCTTGTACTACCCATATCATCAATATCAATCAAGCGGGGTAGGTTTTACCTCCGCCGAGAGGACCCGAACACAGGTAAAACTGTCGTGTCCCTTGTCTCTGTTACCATCCGCCCTAGGCGCACAGTTAGGACCCCCTACCGAGATCCGCTGGTTTGACACCGACATTGGGGCTTTCATTGAGAGTTCCCTGCAATAGCCGTCACCTATAGGCCCGATGGCTCCTTGATCATCAACAACAACACGGTCAGGGTGAGACTTTTTCTCCCGGACGGATCTTCGTATTCGGCGGCTTTGCTGCTGCGGGCAATTAAGCAGCCATCTGGAGCAGATCGAAAGCTTCATACAGCCATCGGGTCGATTTGGAAGTTTGAACTATCACGGCCGACATCGCGGAGACTTGATCTTGACGGACTCGAGCCATATAGCAGTCTGTACTTGTCTCGATGAAACATGATTTAGCTCTGCTGCGGACGGTGCCACGGAAACACGCAAGAAAGTCGCTCAACCCTTAATTGGGTGACTGCGCGGTCGAGATGGGTGGCTAGACACGCCTCGGGGCCGCTACCTCTATGGCGATGGAGCGAATACCGACCCTGTCCCTGTGGCTTCGTGACTCCAGTGCGGACTCCTCGCCCGGACTCGAACCTCCGCGCTTCTGTCAGAATCCGATTGGGCGCCCGATGGAGTTCACCGCTGTGGACATCTTCGGCACTTCGCCTTTGGCGACATCACGAGTCGCTAAAGTATCTCTTGTTATCGGAGCCTGGCGGACTACGGTCGGGGCGGTTGAGATCACGAGACGGCGAAGAAATTCAAGCCCACCACCACCCACTTTGTACTGTCGGCGATCTAACCGACATGCTAGACTTCGACTCGAAGACATCGGAGTATGGGCGGCGATCTGGGAACAACCAGAACCGGTGCCCTACGGGGCCTTTGAAGCCCTACTCGTCATCGACATATACATGGTGGACATCCCAAAAGATGGGAATGGCGATGAAAAGGGAGCCCCTCAAGAAACAGCCTAAGCGTCGGCGTCGGCCGCGCTCTAAATCCCGCCACGGCAGAATGGAGATTCGACACGGCAACAATAACACAGCGTAAAGACAAGCCCCTCGAGAAAGATTCAGCATAGGAGGATGGAAAAGCCAGCCCTCATGAGAGGCGGCGGACAAAGTGAAGGATGATAATTACATGCCTCCCTTAGGAGCGGGCAAGCCTCGGCGGCGATGTGAGCTCGTCGTGCACGAGGATCCCGTCGAACAAGAGCGTTTTACGCGGGCTTATGGCCCACGACAAGCCCTCGAGAAAAAGCAGCAACAACTTAAGGTGACCAAGATTTGCTAAGCGAGACGGATGGGCTGAAGTCCTTGCGACGAAGAGTATGAACTCGAGCGCCCTCAAAAACTACCCCAAGCATAAGCTGGTCCCCGATTAGAGGAGGAGGCATATAAACCTACATCACTTTGCTGCTACGGCCGGCCGGCCACCTCGTGGAAGCGGAGAGAAGGCCTCTGGGCCTTCCACTAAAGCCATATCCCATCGCTCGAAAAGCACAAAGCCACGAAGAATCGCGGACTTGAGACATATTGGAGGATAAGGCAAGACAATCAAGATCGATCTACGGATCGGCGTGGGCACCACGATCGCGGCGATGACCACGCACGGATACGCAACTCGGCGGGCGAACATAGTAGACAAAGCTCGCTCGAGCTACGTCGTGATATAGCCCGGTATAGAGGCGCGCAATCCGCTATGCTTCACGGATGAAGTAACGGATCATCAAATACGAAGGGTTCAAACCCTGAACATTGAATCCTCTGATGGAACAGAGACCCGCAGTTTGGATGCGAAGACTATCTCCTTCATATCCACATGGCCCGCGGTGATGATCTTCACGCCATCAAATACCTCCTCAAGCTTAAGGACCGGCTCGGCATTGGCTTAATAGCACGCCCGGAAATCAATTAAGGTGTTGGCGGGACCTCGAAGCTGCATTCCTTGTAACTTCGGGGGCACATATATGCGACCACGAAGCAGCGATGACCTAAGCACATAATTCAGCAGCAGGGCAGATGAATGGCAGAATTACGGACACGGTTCTTAACAAGAAAAATCAAATCGTCGACTATCACGAATCACGGAGGCCCTACGCAGCCTTCAAGCATAACATCCCATGACGGTGGCTTGCGGCACCTAGGACGAAAAAAAGCGAAATCCGCAGCCCTCACATCACTCATGACCGCCTGCGTGGGAGAAGACAGCTAACTAGCCATGATAACAACCTCAACAAAAATTCTAGCGATCACGGATACCAGGACGCAATGGCGGTCGGCGTCGCCAAACACAAAGCTGCATTAACGATAACGATAACTGACGATCAACACGGATTGAGAGGCTCCAAACCCGATTATTGGAAAAGCCATTCAAAAGAACTACCCGGGTCCGTCAAATTTGGACCAAATACTCGACCCGCTCGTGCGGATACGGCACCCGAACCATCTAATCCACTTGTTTGATCTTGAGGCGGTTATTCATTAAATCGAGAATAATGGTTGTTCTATTTATATGAGTAATATCTTTTATGGTCATGCACCCTTGAAGAGTGTTCTATTTTAATGAATCTCGATAGTAGTGATACACATATTCATAATGTTGAAGCCAAAAGATCAGAGTTGACAATGATAGTGCAACTTATTTGTGGCCTTTGCCGTTTAGGTCATATCGGTATAAAGCGCATGAAGAAACTCCATCTTGATGGACTTTTGGAGTCACTTGATTATGAATCACTTGGCACTTGCGAACCGTGCCTCATGGGCAAGATGACTAAAACCCGTTCTCGGTACTATGGAGAAGCAACAGATTTGTTGGAAATCATACATACTGAGATGTATGTGGTCCGATGAATGTTGAGGCTCGTGGCGGATATCGTTATTTTCTCACCTTCACGGATGATTTAAGCGATATGGGTATATCTACTTAATGAAACACAAGTCTGAAACATTTGAAAAGTTCAAAGAATTTCAGAGTGAAGTTGAAAATCATCGTAACAAGAAAATAAAGTTTCTACGATCGATCGTGGAGAGAATATTTGAGTTCGAGTTTGGTCTACATTTGAAACAATGCGGAATAGTTTAGCAACTCACGCCACCGGAACACCACAGGCGTAATGGTGTGTCGAGCGTCTAATCGCACTTTATTAGATATGGTGCGATCTATGATGTCTCTTACAGATTTACCGCTATCGTTTGGGGTTATGCTCTTGAGGCGGCCGCATTCACGCTGAATAGAACACCGTCAAAATCCGTTGAGGCGACACCTTATGAACTATGGTTTGCAAGAAACCAAAGTTATCGTTTCTTGAAGTTTGGGGATCACGATGCTTATGTGAAAAGCTTCAACTGATAAGCTCGAACCCAAATCGAATGTGTCTTCATAGGATACCCAAAGGAGGTTGGGTACACCTTCTATCACAGATCCGAAGGCAAGACATTTGTTGCTAAGAATGGATCTTTTCTAGAGAAGGTTTCTCTCGAAAGAAGTGAGTGGGAGGAAAGTAGAACTTGATGAGGTAATGTACCTTCTCCCTTATTGGAAAGTAGTTTATCACGAAACGGTTTCTGCGACATCTACACCAAATAGTGAGGAAGTTGATGATGTTGATCATGAAACTTGGATCAAGTTACTCTGAACCTCGTAGATCAACGAGTAAGATCCGCACGAGTGAATGCGGTAATCCTGTTACGGAAATCATGCTACTAGATCATGATGAACCTCACGAACTATGAAGAAGCGATGGTGAGCCCAGATTCCACAAAATAGCTTGAGGCCATGAAATGCGAGATGGGATCCATGTATGAAAACAAAGTGTGGACTTTGGTTGACTTGCCGAAGGTCGACAAGCAATAGAAAACAAGTGGATCTTCAAGAAGAAGACGTGTTGGCGGTAATGTTCTTTGTCTACAAAGCTCGACTTATCGCATAAGGGTTTCGACAAGTTCAAGGGGTTGACTACGATGAGACCTTCTCACCCGTAGCAATGCTTAAGTCTGTCCGAATCATGTTAGCAATTGCCGCATTTTATGATTATGAAATTTGGCAAATGGATGTAAAAACTGCATTCCTGAATGGATTTCTGGAAGAAGAGTTGTATATGATGCAACAGAAGGTTTTATCGATCCAAAGGAGCTAACAAAGTGTGCAAGCTCCGGCGATCCATTTATGGACTGGTGCAAGCATCTCGGAGTTGGAATAAATGTTTTGATAGTGTGATCAAAGCATTTGGGTTTATCTGAACTTTTGGAGAGCTTTGTATTTACAAGAAAGTGAGTGGGAGCTACTGTAGCATTTACGATAATATATGTAGATGACATATTACTAATCGGAAATGATATAGAATTCTGGATAGCATAAAGGGGTACTTGAATAAGAGTTTTTCAATGAAGGACCTCGGTGAAGCTGGTTACATATTGGGCATCAAAATCTATAGAGATAGATCAAGGCGGCTTAATTGGACTTTCACAAAGCACATACCTTGACAAAATTTTGAAGAAGTTCAAAATGGATCAAGCAAAAGAAAGGGTTCTTGCACGTGTTACAAGGGTGAAGTTGAGTAAGACTCAATGCCCGACCACTGCGAAGATAGAGAAAAATGAAAGATGTTCCTATGCTTCAGCCATAGGCTCTATCATGTATGCAATGTTGTGTACGGACGATGTGTGCCTTGCTATTAGCTTAGCGAGGGAGGTACCAAAGTAATCCAGAGTGGATCCTTTGGACAGCGGTCAAGAACATCTGAAGTACGAAAAGGACTAAGGATATGTTTCTCGTATATGGAGGTGACAAAGAGCTCATCGTGGCAGTTACGTTGATGCAAGCTTTGACACTGATCCGACGATTCTAAATCGCAAACCGGATCGTGTTTACATTAAATGGTGGAGCTGTCAGTTGGTGCAGTTCTAAACAAAGCGTCGTAGCGGGATCTACATGTGAAGCGGAGTACATAGAAGCTTCGGAAGCAACTAATGAAGAATGCGGATGAAGGACTTCATATCCGATCTAGGTGTCATACCTAGTGCATCGGGTCAATGAAAATCTTTGTGACAATCTTGGAGCAATTGCTTTAGCGAAGGAATCCAGATTTCACAAGAGAACCAAACACATCAAGAGACGCTTCAATTCCATACGGGACTTGGTCCAGGTGGGAGATCTCTTCTTTGCTTGATGTCGAAACCAAGAAAGAACTTCAACTCTCCCATCAAAGACATCTTAAACTTGGAGGTTATGAGAGCGGCAAATTCTTCATTGAAAGCTTTGTTAGGGGAACCAAAGATAATATCATCAACATATAGTTGGCATACAAACCACTCCCCGTTGACCTTCTTAGTAAAAAGAGTGGGATCGATTAGCCCTACTTCAAATCCACGATCTTGTAGCAACTCGATGAAGGTGGTCATCTTGAAGGAAATATGCCCTAGAGGCAATAATAAAGTTATTATTTATTTCCTTATTACATGATAAATGTTTATTATTCATGCTAGAATTGTATTAACGAGAAACATAATACATGTGTGAATATATAGACAAGCAGTGTCACTAGTATGCCTCTACCGGACTAGCTTGTTAATCAAAGATGGTTAAGTTTCCTAACCATAGACAAAGGAGTTGTCATTTGATTAACAAGGTCACATCATTAGTTGAATGATCTGATTGACATGACCCATTTCATTAGCTTAGCACCCGATCGTTTAGTATGTTGCTATTGCTTTTATCCATGACTTATACATGTTCCTATAACTATGAGATTATGCAACTCCGTTTACGGAGGAACACTTTAGGTACTACCAAGCGTCTGGCGTAATGGGGTGATTATAAAGGAGTACTACAGGTGTCTCCAAAGGCGGATGTTGGGTTGGCGTATTGAGATTAGGATTTGTCACTCCGATTGTCGGAGAGGTATCTGGGCCCTCTCGGTAATGCACATCACTTAAGCCTTGCAAGCATTACAACTAATGAGTTAGTTGCAAGATGATGTATTCGGACGAGTAAAGAGACTTGCGATAGCGAGATTGAACTAGGTATTGGATACCGACGATCGAATCTCGGGCAAGTAACATACCGATGACAAAGGGAACAAGCGTATGTTGTTATGCGGATCGACCGATAAAGATCTTCGTAGAATATGTAAGGACCAATATGGGCATCCAGGTCCTGCTATTGGTTATTGATCGGAGGCGTGTCTCGGTCATGTCTACATTGTTCTCGAACCGTAGGGTCCGCGCTTAAGGTTTCGATGGCGGTTATATTATGAGTTTGTGTATTTTGATGTACGAAGGAGTTGAGTCCCGGATGTGATCACGGACACTGACGAGGAGTCTCGGAATGGTCGAGGCGTAAAGATTGATATATTGGACAGCCATGTTCGGACATCGGAATGGTTCGAGTGGTTTGGATAATGCAGTCTGGGGGGTTACGGAACCCCGAAATAATGGGCCTTAATGGGCCACGAGGGAGAGAGAGGGCTGCGCCCGGTGGCGCACCCCCATGAGGAGTCGAATTGGACAAGGAGGCGCGCCCCCTTTCCCTCTCTCCTCTCCTTCCTTCCCCTTCCTCCTTCCTAGTTGGACTAGGAAGGGAGTCCTACTCCCACTAGGAGGAGCTCCCCCTCCTTGGCGCGCCCTCTAGGGCGGCCGGCCCTCCCCTTGCTCCTTTATATCACGGGGCGGGGGCCCCTAAGACACACAAGTTGATCCTTGAGATCGTTCCTTAGCCGTGTCGGTGCCCCCTCCACCATATTCCTCCTCGGTAATATCGTGGCGGTGCTTAGGCGAAGCCTGCGTCGATAGAACATCAAGATCGTCCTGCGCCATCGTCTTGTGGAACTCTCTCCAGAGCTTTCTTTGGATCGGTCCGAGGCGTCACCGAGCTGTCGTGTGTCAAGAACTTCGGGCCCGAATGCTGGCGCTGGGATCGGTTGGATCGCGAGGAGAGCGTCGACTACTTCCTCTACGTTGTGATCGCTTCGCTTCGGTCTACAAGGGTATGTAGACAACACTCTCCCCTCTCGTTGCTATGCATCACCATGATCTTGCGTGTGCGTAGGAAATTTTTTGAAATTACTACGTTCCCCAACACATACCACGCACGTGGGGCTTGTTTAAGGCCATAGAGTGCCTTATCAAGTTGATACACATGATCCGGAAAGTAGGGATCCTCGAACCCGGGGGGTTGCTTGACATAGACCAACTCATTAATAGGACCATTAAGAAAAGCACTTTTCACATCCATTTGTTGCAACTTAAAGTTGTGATGAGAAGCATAAGCAATCAACAAGCGAATGGATTCAAGGCGAAACAGCGAGGGCAAAGGTTTCACCGTAGTCGATACCCTCGACTTGGGAGTAGCCTTGTGCTACCAATCCTGCCTTGTTGCGAATGATGTTCCCATGAGCATCTTGCTTGTTCTTGAAGATCCACTTGGTTCCAATGGCGTTGTGGTTCCCGGATGGTCTTGGCACCAATCTCCACACCTTGTTGTACTCGAAGTTGTTGAGTTCTTCATGCATGGCATTGAGCCAATCCGAGTCTTGGCGCCTCATAGACCTTTTGGGGTTCGACACAAGAGACAAACGCGTGATGTTCACAATAGTTTGCCAATTGTCTCTGAGTGCTTACCCCTTTTCGTGAGCTTCCAACCACATTTTCCATGAGATGGCCTTGGGTGGTGAGCTTGGAAGCAATCTTCACGACCTGACGCTCTAATTCCTCCTCGGGTGTGGAAGGAGGAGGTTGACTTGATGATCTTGGCGCCGTCTTGAGTTTGTTCTTGATCTTGAGGTTGCTCTTGAGCTTGAACTTCGCTCGAGGGGAGAACTTGACCTTGGGCATCATTTAGTGGTTCATCACCGTCTTGAGGTAGATCTTGCCCTTGGCCTTGTTCACGAGGTTGAGGGCCTTCACTTTGTTCTTGAGCGTGTGGGTCTTGATGAGGTGATGGATCTACTTGAGTAGAGCATTGTCCTTCTCCTTGACCACAGGGGTTCCTCAATGGGTAGGATTTGACCAATACCCATTCTTCTTATGGCAGGGAGGAATTTCATCACCTGTATCACAAGTACCACTTTTCTCCACTTGGGAGCCGTTATTTTCGTCAAACTCCGTTACCGTCTCCTCAATGAGTCCGGTGGACTTGTTGAGGACACTGATAACATGAGAGTTTGTAGCATAACCAACAAATATGCCCTCATGAGCTCTAGCCTCAAATTTAGACAACCGAACACCTTTCTTGAGAATGAAACACTTACAACCGAACACGGGAAGTACTTGAGGTTGGGCTTGTTGCCGGTGAGGATCTCATAAGGAGTCTTGTTCAAGCCTTTGCGAAGATAGAGCCGATTGGATGCATGACATGCGGTGTTGATGGCTTGGCCCAAGCGTTGTCTGAGACTTGAACTCCGCCATCATGGTCCTTGCCGCATCCATCAGCGTCCGGTTCTTCCTCTCTGCAACACCATTTTGTTGAGGGGTATAAGGTTCCGCATATTGATGCTTGATCCCTCGTCACTAAGAAACTCATCAAGGTGTAGTTCTTGAACTTCGGTGCCGTTATAAGCTTCTTATTGTCAAGATCTTTGCATCATGTTGACGTTGAGCTTCATTTGCAAAGTTGATGACGGTTTGTTGGGTCTCACTTTTCCTCTTGAAGAAGTATACCCAAGTGTATCTTGAATAATCATCCACAATCACCAAGCAATACTTTCTTCCTCCAAGACTATCAAAGATGGAGGCCCAAAGAGATCCATGTGAAGGAGCTCAAGGGTCTCTTGAGTAGATGATGGTTGAGGGAGGGTGAGCCTTTCATGAAGCTTTCCTTGATACAAGCAATCGCAAGCACGATCTTTGGCAAAACTAACATTTGTTAGTCCACGAACATGGTCCCCCTTGAAAGACTTTGCAAAGATCTCATATTGACGTGAGCCAGCGGCGATTCAAAAGCCATCCCACGTCAACTTTAGCCATTAGGCATGTCGCGGTCTTAGTGGGTTTCTCTGAAAGTTAACCACATAGAGACCGTTCTCAACATGCCCAACGAAGGCTACTTTAAGAGTCTTGCTCCACAAGAGGCCCACGGTATCAATATCAAAGAATGTGGCAAAGCCCATGAGTGCAAGTTAATGACGGAAAAGTAAATTGAATGCAAGGGACTCAACAAGCATGACTTTCTCGTCGTTAGATCATGAGAAATGACAACCTTGCGAGACCCAATACCTTAGAATGTGATGCATCACCCCACTCGACATTGGTGGGCATAGATGGAATCTCTTGCCGTCCACCACCAAGTCCTTGCTCCGGTCATATGATTTGTTGCTCCACTATCGAGCAACCATGATCCCCCAACGGAAGCAAACACCTACATGAGATCAATGCTTGGTTTTAGGTACCCATTTAGTAATGGGTCCTTTGATGTTAGTAACAAGGGTCTTGGGAACCCAAATAGACCATTCAATGTACTCATATGAAGAACCAACAAATTTAGCAAAAACATGTCCATCACTAGCATGGCACAACACATATGAAGGGTTAAAGTCATCGGCTTTGTTTGAGGAAATGCTCTTGCCCTTTTGGACATCAACTTCCTTCACTTTCTCCTTCTTCTTCTTAGAAGCACCCTCTCCCTCTTTCAGGAACGATTGTTTGAGGGGAGGAGGACGATTGGCCTTGTTGTTCTTCTTCTTCTTGCTCTTGGACTTGGGTGCAAACCCAATTCCTTCCTTGCCCACAACTTCCTTTTGATTGCTCAAAAGGTCGTTGAGGTTTTTCTCACCTTGAATGCAAGTCACAAGGCCCTTCTCAAGTTGATCCTTCAACTTGGCATTTTCCTCCACAAGATGCACATGCTCACAACAGGGGTTAGTAGCACATGCATTATCAATTAATACCATATGAGGAAAGGTGGCCTTTTCCTTGATTAGCTTAACTTGGAGTTGAGCATGAGACTCCTTGAGGCTAGCATGAGTACCCTTCAAGACCTTGTGGGCCTTGTCAAGTATCTCAAACTCCTCTTTGAGTCTAGCATGATCAACCCCAAGTTTAGCCTTCTCGGAGGTTAGCACACGAGACATGACAAGAGCATGATCAAGATCTTTCTTTAACTTAGCATGGTCATCATTGTGTGACTCCTCAAGAGTCAAGCGATGCACACGCTCTTCCTCAAGAGCATTAGAGATCCGATATCTCATCGGCATAGTCACGACTATGACCTTCCATCTTGGAGATGGTTTCTTCGTGAGCCTCGATCATGTCATTGGCCTCACCAAGTTGTTCCAAGAGAGCAACAAAGTGCTTCTTGGACTTTCCCTTGAGCTTACTCATAAAAGACTCAAATTCATTCACTTCCTCATTAGACTCAACATGTCCATCAATGCAATCCTCCATGGAGGGATTAGTAATGATGGTGGTTGTGATGTTGGGGGTTACCTTGTTTGAAGCCTTAGCCATGAGGCATCTAGCGGTGATGTTTTCGTTGGGTGATTCGAAGAGAGACACCCGGGGAGTAGCAATGGCAATGGATGCCATGGCCGTTGCTTCTTCATTCTCATCATCATCGTCATCCTCTTGGTATTCTTCTTGAACCACCAACCAACGCATGGGAGTCTTCTTGGCGAAGTTGTTCTTGTTTGGGAAGGACTTGGCTTTGTCTTTCCGGATGAACTTGCCACCATTGTCTTCCCGCTTCTCGTAAGGACAATCCGCAACGAAATGGCTCACATTGCCATAGTTGAAGCAAGTCCTAACTCGTTGCTTGCCCTTGACGCCACTTGAGTTGTTCTTGTTCGCGTTGGGTCTTGAGCTCTTCTTGCTCCAAAATTGTCTTGAAGCAAGAGCCATGTGCTCATGGTAGTCAAACTTGGTGTCTTGGGGTTGCTTTCCTCATCTTCCACTTCTTCCTCTTCTTCGACAATGACCTTGGCCTTCAAGGCAAGGTTAGGCTTCTAGCTCTTTGAGAGCGGAGCACCGCATTGTCGGCGGTCTTGTCCAAGATGCTCATTACAGCGAACTCATCAACACTTCACTTGAGGTCATGGTGTGGAAGTCCGATTAGTTGATGAATGAAGGAGGACATGGCTTTGTTGTAGGGCATCATGGCCTTGAGGAACTTCCGCTTGATCAATTGTCATCCGTATCCTTGCTTCCATGATCTCGAAGTGCCACCTGAGTTTGGTCACTCTTGGAAGAGCTCACGAGGTTCTTCATCTTCTTTCATTGCAAACTCATCGGCTTCTTCTTGCACCACTTCATAGTTGGACCGTTGAATGCTAGCACTTCCACGATAGAGACCCTCGACACATTTCCATGCTTCTTTGGCCACGACATGGGGTCGAAGGTGAGGAGATCTTCGGGAAGGATTGCATCTTGGATGATGAAGAGCACTCTCATTGAATTGATTGTCCACGGCCTCTCGAGGGTGAAGTTGCTTGGGTCATGAGGATAAAACCTTCTTCAATGACTCTCCAAAGGTTAGTATTCACATGTTTCAAATGGCGCTTAAGCGATAGACCCAATTATCAAAATCTACATGTTTTTCATACTTAGGAGGTGGACCGGCATGATTCAAATGAGTGGAGGGGATTGGCCCTCCATAAACCGGGGGTTCCACATGGGCAAAGATGCCGGTGCCATTTCTACCACTAGTAGAAAGACTCTTTTCATTGTTAGCTTCCCCGTTGTCGGAGAAAGCATCCGTCACCTTGTTAGTGGGATCACCCACTTTCATAGGCGCGGTAGATAGTTTAAGTCCCTCTAAGAAATCATTAAACATGCTTTTAACCTCGGCCGTCATGGAGGTTTTCAATGTGTCTAAAGCCACATTGAATTCCTCACGAGACCGAGTTCCCCCTCGACGAAGATGAGATGGGATTCACACGGAGTGTTCCTCCGCACCATCGTTGGTGTCAACCATACTCTTGGACGGCAAAGTCCTTAATAAAGAGACGAGGCTCTGATACCAATTGAAAGGATCGATATGGTTGACTAGAGGGGGGGGGGTGAATAGGCAACTAACAATTTTAAACTTTTCTTTACCAAATGAAACTTTGCAACAAATAGGTTGTCTAGATATGCAACTAAGTAAGCAACCTATATGATGCAATAACAACTAACACATAAGCAAGCAAGAGATGTAACAATAAGTAAGCTTGCAAAGTAAAGGCACAAAATAACCAAGAGTGGAGCGGTGGGGACAAGGATGTGTTACGGAGTTCCTTCCTTTTAAGGGAAATGCGTCTCCGTTAGAGAGGTGTGGAGGCACAATGCTCCCCAAGAAGCCACTAGGGCCACCGTATTCTCCTCACGCCCTCACACGATCGAGATGCCGTGATTCCACTATTGGTGCCCTTGAAGGCGTGACCGAACCTTTACAAGCAAGGTTGGGGCAATCTCCACAACAATCGGAGGCTCCCAACAACAACACCACCACGAAGCTTCACCACAATGGAGTATGGCTTCGAGGTGACCTCAACCGTCTAGGGTGCTCAACACCCAAGAGTAACAAGATCCGCAAGGGATAAGTGGGGGGAATCAAATATCCTTTGGTGGAAGTGTAGATCGGGCCCTTGTCACCCAATCCCGAGCAAATCAACAAGTTTGATTGGCTAGGGAGAGAGATCGAGCGAAAATAGAGCTTGGAGCAACAATGGAGCTTAGAGGTGGAAGAGGTAGTCAACTAGAGGTAGAAGACATCCCTTATATAGTCGTGAAAAAAATCCAACCGTTATCCACTAGTTCTGCCCGCGACTCATGGTACTACCGCTCCAAGGACGCGGTACTACCGCGGCGCCGCGCGGAACTACCGTGGACCACCACGGTACTACCGTGGCAGCTGCACAGGTCGGAACAAGCCTGAGGAAGGAGCAGTACTACCGCTTGCGCGGTACTACCGCTCCCCCTTGCGGTACTACCGCCAAAGCGGGAGAATCATGGCACAGGAAGGCGCGCGACGAAATAAATTTCATCCGTGCCTACTTCCGCGAAAACTAGGGTGGTGCAAAAACCCGGCAGCGGTACTACCGCTTGCAAAGCGCGGTACTACCGTGGTAAACACGGATGTAAAAATTACATCGCGCCTACTCTTCAACACCTTGCGGTACTAAGCGAAGGGCCGCAGTACTACAACTCAAGGGAGCGGTACTACCGTGGGCCCCAGGGTACTACCGCGCTGGGCCAGCAGTACTATTGTGAAGCGCGGATGTAAAAATTACATCCGCCCTACTACCGCACGGGCGGCACTAGGCGAGTGCGGCGGTACTACCGCACCAATGGGCGGTACTACCGTGAGGCGGATGTAAAAATTACATCCGCCCTACTACCGCCGGCGCGCACTAGGCCAAGGTGCAGCGGTACTACCGCGCCAAAGGCGGTACTACCATGGTACTACTGCTTGGACCTGCGGTACTACATAAAATCAGCGATAGTCGTCGATTCGCACAACTAAGATAACGATGGGTAGCTCAAAGTGCAAGGAAAGGAGGGACAAGTGTGCGTGTGATTCCACCCTACCTTTCCGGCGCGGACCCCTCTTAATAATGCGGCTCTCCTCGACTCAACTCCACCAAAGAAAGCGTAGAACAACGCCCGGCTTCAACAGTCTCCGAGGGGCACGAATCGTCTTGTGCCTAATGATGAAATATCCGAGGACTCAAGGCACACGATTAGTCCGCCGCAGTATTGTCATCAATCAACAAAACACTTAGGGATAAATATGCCCTTACAACCAGGGCGTTCAAGAAGCTGGAGGCTGCGGCGAGAGGTTGGTCAGACGAGCTTGATCCATGTTGTGGTCCATCCGCACAACATGACCAAGCCAAGCTGGGGAGACCCCTTCTTCCTGGTCTCACGGGCAAGCGGTCCTCCCTCACGAGGTCGGCGTTGTTCGTGCGGGTCTGGCGTTCGATGAGGCGCTGCAGGGCGCCATGCGAGGATGGACCTCGTCTTTGAGGGAGGCGTCGTTGAGAAGCTGCTTGCGGCGGCAAGGTACCGGCAAGCCTTCTGGGCGATACCACTGCCGCAACATCCGCCCCCGAGAACTCTCGGTAGGGGACCTCGTGCTCGGCGGTCCTCTCTAGGGAGGGACTGCATAAGCTCTCTCCCATGTGGGAGGGCCGTTCAAGGTTGTTCATGTTTCGGGCCAGTTCCTTGCTTGGAGACTCGGGAGGAGAGTACTGTCCATAACGTGGAACATCGGGCACCTCGAGAGGTTTTACCCTAAAAGGCCCGAGGCACATGAAGAAGGCGAATGCACTGTGAAGCTCATCTTTTGGATAAGGCCCGAGCTTGTGAAGAAGGCGAATGCTGTGAAGCTCATCTTTTGGAAAAGGCCGGATCACTGTGAAGAAGGCGAGCACTGTGAAGCTGTCGCGTTTTGGAAAAGGCCGAGAGCACATGAAGAAAGCGAATGCTGTGAAGCTCATCTTTTGGAAAAGGCCAGGCACTGTGAAGAAGCCGAGCGCTGTGAAGCTGTCAGCGTTTTGGAAAAGGCTCGAGCACATGAAGAAGCGAATGCTGTGAAGCTCGTCTTTTGGAAAAGGCCCGAGCACATGAAGAAGGCGAGCGCATGTGAAGCTGTCGCGTTTTGGAAAAGGCCAGGCACGTAAAGAGGGCCAATGCCGTGAAGCTTGCCTCCCGAAGAAAGGCACAAGCTTGTGAAGAAGGCCAGCGCTGTGAAGCTTCCGCCCGTGACACTCTCACGTAATAATGAGTTGGGGCTGTACCGCCCGGAGTTTCAGGTGCGGCCTCAAGCCACAGGGCTCCCTCCACGCCCAGTGGCAGCACTTAGCACCGCGCTTGTGAGAACACGTCGAAGACTAGACTAGGTGCCGGACGCGGCTTTTTCATTTGCTTTCTGCAGTTGGCTAGTTCATTCTCATTTGGAGTTTTATCGAAACTATTGCCGCCTTTCGACTTGTGGTTCTCCGACTTTTTCGCTCTCCTGCCTCGATTTCTCTTGCGCAAGGGCTCGCGAGGTGGAAGCCCCGGGAGCCCTCGCGAGTGTTCCCGTCCCAATCGCTCAAGGTCTCATAGCCCGGGTCCACTACAGGAGCGCCCCACCAGTCCATGCCTCACGGGCACCATGACACGTATACGGGGCCTGGGTCGGTCGCCCCCACGGCTGAGGCTGGGGATTACCTACGCACGGGCATGCGACAGAAAGGAACAATACCGAAATAACAGAAACATTACGATGATTGACGACAATAACCTAAACCGCCCCCACGGGGCCCCACTTCTTGTCTTTTTGCGGGAGAAAAAAACAAAAGAACAAAGCAGCGAAGCTTGCCCTCATGGCCCTTAGGGAAGACTCGAGCCGCCTCCGGGCTCGGGCGGACTCCCTCTCGCTTCACGGGCGGACGGTGACAGAACCGCTGCCACCCTCAAGCAGGTAGCGACAGGTGTGGGGGCTGGCCACGGCATTGCTAGAAGAGTCGGTACCGAAGAAGAGCTGGTGAAGCTTGAGGTCTCGGTAGCTGCCAACCACGCTGTCGCTGTCCTCTCCGTCCTCGCCGGGCTGAGTCCCCAGCCCATGTCATCGTTCGGGGGCAGGTGAGGGAGTCTGGACTAGGGGTGTCAGGATAACCGAACTATCATCATTGGCTGGACTCCAAGACTATGAAGATACAAGATTGAAGACTTCTTCCGTGTCGGATGGGACTTTCCTTGGCGTGGAAGGCAAGCTTGTCAATACGGATATGTAGATCTCCTACCATTGTAACCGACTCTGTGTAACCCTAGCCCTCTCCGGTGTCTATATAAACCGGAGGGTTTTAGTCCATAGGGCGAACAACAATCATACCATAGGCTAGCTTCTAGGTTTAGCCTCCTTGATCTCGTGGTAGATCCACTCTTGTACTACCCATATCATCAATATCAATCAAGCGGGGTAGGGTTTTACCTCCATCGAGAGGACCCGAACACAGGTAAAAACTGTCGTGTCCCTTGTCTCCTGTTACCATCCGCCTAGGCGCACAGTTAGGGACCCCCTACCGAGATCCGCTGGTTTTGACACCGACATTGGGGCTTTCATTGAGAGTTCCTGCGTATGCGTCACCTATAGGCCCGATGGCTCCTTGATCATCAACAACAACACGGTCGAGGTGAGACTTTTCTCCCGGACGGATCTTCGTATTCGGCGGCTTTGCTGCTGCGAGCCAATTAAGCAGCCATCTGGAGCAGATCAGCTTCGCCCAGCCATCAGGTCAGATTTGGAAGTTTGAACTATCGGGCCGACATCGCGGAGACTTGATCTTGACGGACTCGAGCCATAACCCGAAATCGCCGCCTTGTCTCGATGAGCATGATTTAGCTCTGCTGCGGACGGTGCCACGGAGGCCGCAAGAGTCCGCTCAACCCTTAATTGGGCTGATTGCGCGGTCGAGATGGGTGGCTAGACACGCCTCGGGGCCGCTACCTCTATGGCGATGGAGCGAATACCGACCTGTCCCTGTGGCTTCGTGACTCCAGTGCGGACTCCTCGCCCGGACTCGAACCTCCGCGCCCTGTCGAATCCGATTGGGCGCCCGATCATGGAGTTCACCGCTGTGGACATCTTCAGCACTCGCCTTTTGGCGACATCCTGAGTCGCTAAAGTATCTCTTGTTATCGGAGAGCCTGGCGGACTACGGTCGGGGCGGTTGAGATCGGACGGCGAAGAAATTCAAAGCCCACCCACCACCCACTTTGTAGCCTTGTCGGCGATCTAACCGACATGCTAGACTTCGACTCGAAGACATCGGCGGTATGGACGGCGATGCGGGAGACAACCAGAACCGGTGCCTCACGGGGCCTTTGGAAAGCCACCTCGTCATACGACATATACATGGTGGACATCCCAAAAGATGGGAATGGCGATGAAACAGCGGAGGAAGACCCCTCCAAGAAACAGCCTAAGCGTCGGCGTCAGCGGCGCCGCTCTAAATCCCGCCACAGCAAGAATGGAGATTCCGACACCGGCAACAATAACACCCCGCGCCAAAGACAAGCCCCTCCAGAAAGATTCAGCATAGGAGGATGAAGAAGCCAGCCCTCATGAGAGAGCGGCAGACAAAGAGGTAGAGGATGATAATTACATGCCTCCCTTCGGAGACGAGGCAAGCCTCGGCGGCGATGTGAAATCGTCGTGCACGAGGATCCCGTCGAACAAGGCGTTTTAAGCGCGGGCTTATGGCCCACGACAAGCAGCCTCAAGAAAAAGCAGCAACAACTTAGAGCTGACCAAGATTTGCTAGCGAGACGGATGGGCTGAAGTCCTTGCGACGAAGAGTATGAACTCGAGCGCCCTCCAAAGCTACCCCAAGCATAAGCTGGTCCCCGATTAGAGGAGGAGGCATATAAACCTACATCACCAGCGCTGTCTGACCGACCGGCCACCTCGTGGCATGACGGAGAGAGGCCTCTAGGCCTTCCACTAAAGCCATATCCCGGCATCGCTCGAAAAGCACAAAGCCACGAAGGAATGCGCCGGACTTGCGAGACATATTGGAGGATAAGGCAAGACAATCAAGATCGATCTACGGATCGCGTGGGCACCCCACGATGCGCGACGATGACCACCGCACCGGATACAGCAACTCCGGCCGGGCCGAACATAGTAGACAAAGCTCGCTCGAGCTACGTCGTGATATAGCCCAGTATAGAGGCGCCGCAATCCCGCTATGCTTCACAGATGAAGTAACGGATCATCAAATACCTGAAGGGTTCAAACCCGTGAACATTGAATCCTACGATGGAACAACAGACCCCGCAGTTTGGATCGAAGACTATCTCCTTCATATCCACATGGCCCGCGGTGATGATCTTCACGCCATCAAATACCTCCCACTCAAGCTTAAAGGACCAGCTCGGCATTGGCTTAATAGCCTGCCAGCAGAATCAATTGGGTGTTGGCAGGACCTCGAAGCTGCATTCCTTGATAACTTCCAGGGCACATATGTGCGACCACCAGACGCTGATGACCTAAGCCACATAATTCAGCAGCCAGACGAATCGGCCAGACAATTCTGGACACGGTTCTTAACCAAGAAAAATCAAATCGTCGACTATCTGAATGCAGAGGCCCTCGCAGCCTTCAAGCATAACATCCGCGACGAGTGGCTTGCCGGCACCTAGGACAGGAAAAGCCGAAATCCATGGCAGCCCTCACATCACTCATGACCCGCTTCTGCGTGGGAGAAGACAGCTAGCTAGCCCGCAGTAACAACCTCAACAAAAATTCTAGCAGTCTGGATACCAAGGACCGCAATGGCAGGTCGCGTCGCAACAAGCACAAACGCTGCATTAACAGCGATAACACTGATAACACGACAGTCAACACCGGATTCAGAGGCTCCAAACCCGGTCAGCGGAAAAAGCCATTCAAAAGAACTACCCCGGGTCCGTCCAATTTGGACCAAATACTCGACCGCTCGTGCCAGATACACGGCACCCCCGAAAAGCCATCTAATCACACCAACAGGGATTGTTGGGTGTTCAAGCAGGCAGGCAAGTTAATTGCCGAAAATAGTGACAAGGGGCTGCATAGCGATGGCGAGGAAGAGACCGGCCGCCAAACAATAGAGGATGAAGGGTTTCCCCTACAAGTCGCGGACGCTGAACATGATATCATAACCCAAATACCCAAAAGGGAGCGAGCGTGCACTCGAGGGGCGTATATGCGATGGAGCCATGCCTCCCAAAGTTCAATCCATGGTCCTCTGCCCGATCACTTTTGATCGATGGGACCACCCACCACATCCGCCATGGCGGGTTCGCGCGTTGGTTCTAGACCCAATCGTCGGCCAGTTTCACCTCACTAGAGTCTGATGGGCGGTGGCGGCCTTTGAACCTGCTTTACCAAGATATAGTGCATAAGATGGGCATAGACCCTCAAGGATTAAATCCACAAAGACGACCTTCAAAGCGTCATACCAGTGTAGAGGCCAATTATGCAGGCTCGGTGACACTGGAAGTGGTCTTGGATCCCGGATAACCACAAGCGAGAGTTAATCTTTGACATAGTTCCGTTCTGCGGCGGCTATCATGCCTGCTTTCGGACGAACGCGTTTTCAAAATTCAGCGCGTGCCGCACTACACATACCTCAAGCTCAAGATGCGGGCCCTCGAGTCATCACGGTCAGCGGAAACACGAGCGCTCTCTCCGAGCGGAGGAGCATCTGGCTGGCTCTCGCGGCAGAAGTACAGACCAGCCTCTTAAGGCAATTCTCGAGTCCGGCCATTAAGAGACCGGACACCGCCAAGCGCGCCCGGAGTAACCTACAACAAGACCACCTGGCAAGTTCCGAGCACGCGTAGCAATGCGTCCCCAACCCCAGCCCTTGCACTATTGCAAAACTAGTACTCCGCGTACATCACTACGCTCTGGAAATACCATGGGCAAAGGGGGAGGGGCACTACCGCGGCAGGCCCAGAGTGCGGCTCAACCACACCAGGGGCTCCCAAGTATGTCATCCTTTTTCTTTTTTCTTATCCTCAAGACTCCATTTACCAGAGGCCCTGTCCGGCAGTAGACCGGCCGAACTCACGATGCAACAGCCAGGGAAGAAGTAAGGCCACGCCGAGTATCCAGGTGGTCTCCATTACGAGCATTATACCTGTTTTATACACCATTCCGCAGCCCACCCCTGGAGGGGAACATGCTAAATAGTTCAATCCCTTGTTTATCGCACTTTTTGTATCATTCTGCATTCATGGCAGTACTTTTTGAATAAAACAATGATTTGCTTTTTAGCCTATAGCTGCATTTCTTTCTTATACATATGTTCATCTATGACATGTTGCATCCGTACACTTTGGTACGGCTAAACACACAAGGGGATTTAGTTCCCCATATTATGGTGTGATAAGTCCGAACACTTTCACAAGTGCGGCACCCCGAACTTATAGCATTATATGCATCGGCTCCGAATTATGTCTTGGGTCAATAGTTGGGTTTGCCCGGCTCCCATGTTTTGGTACCTTCGTTCCGTTATATCGGCTAAGGTAGCCTTTGGGAGAACCACTGCGATTGTGCCCAGTTGAGCTGGCGAGCACCTCGGTGGAAAAGCTAAAACTGACCCGTCATGATGAGGCGAGCGATCGCTGTTCGAAGGTTTTTGAGTCCCTAAAGACTTATGCGCTTAGGCGAGGAACCGGCTTTGTCCAGCCAGGCGTGGATAGCGCCCAATTGACCTTCGAACTCTAGGGGCTTCGCGAAATTTAAATTATAAAATTCTATGGCTAAGTGAGAGTGTTCAAGCATTATAAGTCCGGTTGCCTCGTTAGTTGTGTTGGCGCCTCCTAGATGGACCCAAAAATGGGAACAAGAGTTCTCAAGTTTATCCCTAACACCCCAAACTTTCGTGGCATGGGGGCTGAAGCCGACGACTTGCCATCTCTCGATTTGATAAACAGCCGCCTGAAGGTAATATTTTAAATTAAAAGCGTTGCTTAGCGCATATGAACAAAGTTTTCAGCGCAGGGATAACAAAATCTTGAGACTACTCAAATATTACATCTTTGGAGCACTCACCCGCAATAATGCGAGGCACCCTTGAGACACCCTTATAATACATCTCGGTGCGTGCGATACTCCTTGCCCGGCGGTGGCGCGTCCGTCACAAGCTTCTCAGCGTCCATCCTGCCCCAGTGCACCTTAGCACGGGCAAGGGCCAGACGGGCACCTTTAATGCAGGCAGAGTGCTTGATGACTTCAACCCATGGACAAGCATCCACCAGGCCGCCGCACCAGTCGGCGAAGTAGCTCCCGGGCATGGCCTCTTTGGGCCTGGCCAACTATGAGGCTGAGGAGTCTGGGCTGGGGGTGTCCGGATAGCCGGACTATCAATATCCGCGGACTCCCGGACTACGAAGATAGAAGATTGAAGACTCGGCTCGTGTCCGGAAGGTACTTTACTTGGCGTGGAAGGCAAGCTTGGCGATCTGGATATGTAGATCTCCTACCAATGTAACCGACTCTGTGTAACCCTAGCCTCTCCGGTGTCTATATAAACCGGAGGGCTTTAGTCCGTAGGACACAACATTACATCTCAACAATCATACCATAGGCTAGCTTCTAGGGTTTAGCCTCATTGATCTCGTGGTAGATCTACTCTTGTACTACCCATATCCTCAATATTAATCAAGCGGGGCGTGGGTATTACCTCCATCGAGAGGGCCTGAACACAGGTAAAAACATTGTGTCCCTCGTCTCCTGTTACCATCCGCCTAGACGCACGATTAAGGACCCCCTACCGAGATCCGCCGGTTTTGACACCGACATTGGTGCTTTCATTGAGAGTTCCTCTGTGTGCGTCCCGATAGGCTTGATGGCATCTTCAACCTTCAACGCTGTCGAGGTGAGACTTTTCTCCTGGACAGATCTTCAGTATTCGGCGGCTTTGCGCTGCGGGCCAACTCTCTTGGCCATCTGGAGCGAATCAAGCTTCGCCCCTGGCCGTCGAGTCGATTCGAAGCCTAAACTTCACGGCCGATGACCGCGGAGACTTGATCTTGACGGACTCGAGCCACAGCCAAAGCGCGCCCGCCTGCGGCGATGGGCATGATCGCTCTGCCGCCCGGACGGTGCTTTGGTGGCAGACGCGAAACCGCCCGGCTACTTGCGGGCGATTGCCCATGACGAGTCGGTGGATAGACGCCGCCGGGGCTTCAACATCTGGCGATGGGCGAATACCGATTTTGTCCCTTGCGAAACTCATGATCGGCGCGGACTCCTCGCGGACTCCGAGCCTCCGTGCCCCGCCAATTAAGCGGTTAGGCGCGGTTATAAATTCACCGCCGCGGACATCTTTCAACACTTCGCCTTTTGGCGATATCACGAATTCCTGAAGCATCTCTGCGCTATCGGAGAATCCTGGCGGACTATGGCGGGGCGGTTGGAGATTCAGGCGACGAAGAAATTCGAGCCCACCCACCACCCACTTTGTAGCCATCAGCCGAGGATCTAACCGACATGCTAGACTACGACTCGAGGACATCGGCGCTATGGGCGATGATGCCGGAGACGATCGAGACCAGCGCCCACAGGACCTTTGGAAGGCCACCTCGTCATCTGACGTCTACATGGTGGATACCCCAAAGGAAGGGATGGCGGCGGGGAGGAAGATTCTTTGAAGAAGCAGCCTAAGCGCCCGGCGTCGTGGCGCCGCTCTAAATCCCGCCACAACAAGAATGGAGAATCCGGCACGGAGACAATAACACTCGGAGAGTGCGAAGGCGATCCCTCCATAAGACTCAGCGCAGGAGGGGCGCAAGCAAGCCCTCACGACAGGCGGCGAGCGAAGGGTTGAGGATGATAACTATATGCCTCCCTCCGAAGGCAGGCGAGCCTCAATGATGATGAATCGTCATACCCGAGGATCCGTCAAACAAGAGCGCTTGAGCGCAGGCTCATAACCACGCAAATAGCCTAAAGAAAAAGCAGCAACAGCTTCAAGCTGATCAAGATCTGCTAGCCGATCGATGGACCGAGGTCCTCCGGCGAAGAGTATAAACTCGAACTCCCTCAAAAGTTACCCAAGGCGCAAGCTGCTCCCCGATTAGAGGAGGAAGCATACATGCCTTTATCACCAGCGCCGCGACATGGCTGACCGACCGCCCGTGGTCGCGACGAGAGAGGCATTCAAGGCCCCAGCCAAGACCGTACCCGACATCGATCCAGAGTCTGAAGCCAAAAGGAACGCGCGGACTTGCGAGACATCTTGGAGGACAAAGCAAGGCAATCCAGATCCATCTATGGATCACGTGGGCGCCCTCGACCCACGACGAATCACGTCGCGCCGGACATAACGCCGGCGGGCCGAACACAGCAGACAGCGCTCCTCAAGATGCGTCGCGATATCGCTCAATCTGGGCGCCGCACACCGTTATGCTTCATCGATGAAGTAATGGATCATCGGATCCCGAAGGGTTCAAACCCGTGAACATCGAATCTTACGATGGTACAGCAGACCCGCGGTGTGGATTGAAGATTATCTTCTCCACATCCATATGGCCCGGCGAAGATCTGCACGCCATCAAATATCTCCCGCTCAAGCTTAAAGGACCAGCTCGGCATTGGCTTAACAGCCTGCCCGCAGAGTCGATTGGGTGTTGGGAAGACCTGGAGGCCGCGTTCCTTGATCACTTCCAAGGTACATACATGCGACCACCAGACACCGATGACCTAAGCCACATTATTCAGCAGCCAGACGAATCGGCGAGACAGTTCTGGACACGGTTCTTGACGAAGAAAAATCAAATCGTCGACTGTCCGGATGCGGAGGCCCTCGCAGCCTTCAAACACAACATCCGGGACGAATGGCTAGCCCGGCACAGGGCGGAGAAGCCGAAATCCATGGCAGCCCTCACATCGTTAATGACCGCTTTTGCGCGGGAGATGATAGCTGGCTAGCCCGCAGCAATAATCTCCGCAAAAATTCTGGCAGCCCGGACTCCAAGGACAATCACGGCAGGTCATGTCGAATCAAAACAAACGCCGTACTAACGGCGGCGACAAAGAGGATCTGGCGATCAATGCGGATTCGAGGCTCAAACCGGTCAACGGAAGAAGCCATTTAAAAGAACAACTCGGGCCCGTCCAATCTGGACAGAATACTCGACCGCTCATGCGGATACATGGCACCCCGAAAAACCAGCTAATCACACCAATAGAGATTGTTGGGTGTTCAGGCAGGCTGGCAAGTTAATTGCGAACACAATGACAAGGGCTAAATAGCAGCGAGGAAGAGACCCGGCCGTCGAACAACGAGAGATGAAGGGTTTCCCCGCAAAGTGCGGATGGTGAATATGATTCTGCGACCCATATACCCAAGAGGAGAGGAAGCGTGCACTACGGGGCGTCTATGCGATGGAGCGGTCGACCAAGTTCAACCCATGGTCCTCTGTCCGATCACTTTCGATCGACGAGACCATCCGACTAGCATACGCCATGGCGGATTCGCCGCGTGGTCCTAGACCCAATCGTCGATGGATTTCACCTCACAAGAGTCCCGATGGATGGCGGCGGCAGCTGAACCTGCTTTATCGGACACCGGTCGCAAAATGGGCATAGACCCATCCAGGATCAAACCTACTAAGACAACCTTCAAAGGCGTCATCCCAGGAGTGGAAGCCAAGCTATGCGAGGCTCTGTCTGCGAAGTGGTCTTGGATCCCGGATAATTTCGAAGCGAAGAGTTAATCTTGACATAGTCCCGTTCGTGGCGGCTATCATGCCTGCTTTCGGACGTATCGCGTTCGCAAAATTCAACGCGGTGCCGCATTATGCATACCTAAAGCTCAAGATGCGGGCCCTCGTGAAGTCATTACGGTCAATGGGAATACGGGCGCTCCTCGAACGGAGGAACATCTGGCGGCTCTCGCGGCGAAATCTGAGCAGCCTTCTACGGCAATTCCCTAGTCCGGCAACTAAAAAGCCGGACGCATTAAAGCGCGCCCGGAGCAACACTAACCAAGACCACCTGGCGCGATCCGAGCACGCGTAGCAATGCGGTCCCCACCCTCGCCCGCGTATGATCACAAGAATAACACTCCGCGTACATCATTACGCTTTGGAGATACCATGGGCGCAGGGGAGGGGCTTAACCTCAAGGATTGAAGAGTGCGGCTCGACCGCACCAGGGGCTCGTGCTAGCACCCCCCTTGGTTTTATTTTTTATCTTTTCTTTTTATATATGCAGGACTCTACCAAGTAGAAGCCCTGCCCGACGGCGAACTTGCCAAACTCACGATACAACAGTCAGGGATTAAAGAAGGCTGCGACGAACACTCAGGTGGTCTCCGTTACGAGCATTAAATTCAATTACATACACTAAGTCTGCAGCTTATCCCTGGAGGGGGACATGTTAATTTAGTCTGGATCCCTTGCTTACCGCACTATTTGTATCAGTCCGCTTTATTAGCAGACCTTCTTTCATAAATAACGCAGCACTTCCTTTTTTGCAAGTTTATTACCTTTTCATGGCAATTGCGTTATCCTTTACAAATGTTCATTACATGACATATTGCACCCGTATACTTTGGTACGGCCGAATACACCAGGGGCTTCCGTTCCCCATATTACGGTGTGATTAAGTCCGAACACTTTCACAAGTACGGCACCCCGAGCTTATAGCATTATATGAATCAGCTCCGAATCATGTCTTGGGTCAATAGTTGGGTTTGCCCGGCTCCTATGTTTTGGTACCTTACGTTCCGTTCCGTCGGCTATGGTAGCACTAGGAGAACCACTGCGATTGCGCCCCGGTTGAGCCGGGTTAACGCCTCAGTGGAGAAAGCTAAAACGACGGCATGATAAGGCGAGAGACTGGTCGCTGTTCGAGAGGTCTTTTGGGTCCCTAAAGACTCATGCCGCTTGACGAAGTTCGGATGATGTCCGACGAAGGCGTGGATAGCGCCTGGATTCGGTCTTCGAATACCGAGGGCTTCGCCAAATTAAAATTATAGAATTCTATGGCAAAGTGAGAGTGTTCAAGCATTATAAGTCCGTCGCCTTGTTCGTCGTGTTGGCGCCTCCTAGATGGACCCAAATATGGGAACAAGAGTGCTCAAGTTCATCACCGAACACCCCAAAGACTGTGGCTTGGGGCTGAAGCCAACGACTTGCCATCCTCGATTTAACAAGCGGCCGCATGAAGGTAATATTTTAAATTCAACAAAGCGTTGCTCATGGCGCATATAAACAAAATTCTCAGCGCATGTGATAAATATACAGCAAGTTCACTCAAGGATTACATTAAGGGGCACTCATCCGCAATATCGCGGGCTCCCTTGAGACAACTTTATAATATCGCTCGGCGTGCGGTGCTCCTTGCCGGCGGCGGATCCGTGAGAAGCTTCTCCGCATCCAGCTTGCCCCATTGCACCTTTATGCGGGCAAGGGCCCGACGAGCACCTTCAATGCAGGCGGAGCGCTTGATCACATCCAGCCTGGGGCATGCATCCACCAGCCGCCGCACTAGGCCAAAGTAGCTGCCAGGCATGGCCTGCCCGGGCCAAAGCCGGACTGTGAGGCCCTTCATGGCCTCCTCAGCTACCTTGTGGAGTTCAACCAGCTGCTTCAGCTGGTCGCTTGGGGGCACCGGATGGCCGGCCTCAGCGTACTGAGACCAGAAGACCTTCTCCGTTGAGCTCCCCTCCTCGCCACGATAGAGCAGTGGCAGCATCGGGCGACTACGCTGGCGAGATCTCCAAATGCCCCCGAGAGCTCCGAATTGGGTAAGTATCCGTAATTTACATTTACATGCTTGCTCTGCATGAAAAACGCCTTACCGCTGCTATCTTCTTCATGTCCTCTATTTCCATATGGGCCCTCTGGGCCTCGGCCTTGGCGGACTCGGCCCTATCGAGAGCCGAGGCAAGCTCGGATTCTCGAGTCTTGGAGTCACGCTCCAAACTCTCATGCTTTTTCATGAGAGCCTGGAGCTCTTGCCGAACTCCCGCCACCAGCGCCGCTTGCTTTTCTCGCTCAGTCCGTTCTGTGGCCGCATTGCGTTCGGCCACGGACACGGCATCCTTTAGGGCTGCCACCTCGTTAGTGGCCCCTGCATTACATATATCATCCTGGTTAATCTTGTTTGCAACCAAAACCCTTTTCTGTAAGGTACCTATTTAAAGTGGTGTTATTCACCTTCTTTCTCCTTGAGCTACCTCTTGGCATGGCCGAGCTCTTGCTCCGACCGCTCAAGGTCCTTCTTCAGCGCCTCGACCTCCGCTGTTAATGCGGCAGAGGTCAACAGCGCAGCCTGCAAACCCATATTGACATATTTTAGAAACCCTGCGTACATCTTGTTAAAGATCCTTAGTCCGGCTTTTCTTTCCGAACACCGGACTAAGCATCGAGAACTCTTGTCTATCGGTATTATATTACTTAATTTTAACCTTCTTACCTCAAAGCTGTTAGAAGGTTGTTGCGAGCTTCAGTCAGCCCGCCCTTGGCGGCTGGACCTTCTCAATCACCGCACTCATGAGAGTGCGGTGTTCTTCGATGGGCGCCTTTGGCGCCTCCGGCGGTTGTCCGTGCCTCGGTTGGGCGGAGGCCGCCCGGCGTCGCGATCTGCCCCTCTTCGAGGGGCTGCTCGTCGGACTCTGGAACCGCTCACGGGTTCCGAGTAGAGTCGGCACAAAGTCCGAGGGCTGCTGCGGCGCCTCCGGAGCCTCCTCTGGCGCGTCCCCTCAGGATTCCGCCTCGTCGTCCTCGGCGCGTGGGGTAGAGGCAGTCGGGATGGAATTTACATCCGACGGCGCCAACGACCCGCTCATCGAGTCGGGAAAGTCGTCACCGGCCGGACTAAAGGAATAATGCGGCATTAGAAGGACACTGCGTGACATACTATAATGCGGCATATGAATAATCCGGATACTTACGATCTTGCCGGACGCCGGGCCCTTGGAGGCCACTCTTCCTCGCCAACACTGATGTTGGCGAAACTGTCCGGGGGGATAGTTCTCCCCCTCTTGGACCCTTCGGCCGCCCGATTGGGAGGCCTTCCTCTTCTCTCTCCTCCTCCGGAGAGAGTACTCCTCCTCCTCCTCGTCTTCGGGGAGGAGTCCTCGTCGTCGTCGTCGGGCGCTTGATTCTGGGAACTCTTTCGAGTCCCCGGCCACCTTCTTGGCCTTCTTCTCGGCACCACGTGTGGTGCGGGACAAGCAACCTTGCTAAATGGGCGTTCACTTCGGTTCTTCTGGCATGGGAGCCGGACTGATAAGCAGCTCGGCCTTCTCCATCCATTCCTGTCAAAGGAAGAGGCAGGTTAAAAACCACGCTAGAGTCAATCTAATTACTACAAGTGTCCCGTAATGGGGTGAATCACTTACCCGTCGGAGGAGATCTGCAGCTGAATCTCGGTCTTGATCGCGGATCTGGATCGGCGCTCTTGAACAGCACCCTCCAGGCACCTTCGTACGTTTTGTCGAAGAGCCCGCTCAACGTCTGGTGCTGTTCCGGATTAAACTCCCACAGATTAAATGCCCTTTCTTGGCATGGGAGAATCCGTCGGAGGAGCATGACCTGGACCACGTCGACGAGCCGGAGCCCATTACTCACCAGCTTCTTGATGCAGGTTGAAGTCCGTCACCTCCACGGGTCACCCCACCGCAAGCCCTTCTCTTTCCGGAGGTGAGTTGCATGGGGATTCCATATCTAAATTCGGGGCCGCCGCCCATGTAGGCTCGCTGGCTCGGTGATATAGAACCACCCGATTGCCACCCCTTGACGGAATCCACGAAGGTCCCTTCTAGCCAAGGGGCGTTGGGCGGCTGCCCAACATAGCGCCTCCGCATTCCGCTTATGTCCCTTCACAACCTTGACAGCGTTGAAGGTCTTGAGCCCTGAGCGAAGTGGGGCGGATGCGAGAAAGGCCTCGCACTACGATGATAAACGCCGAGATGTTGAGGGCGAAATTTGGCGCCAGATCGTGGAAATCCAGCCGTAGTAAAACATGATCCCCGGAGGAATGGATGAAGCGGAAGCCCATCCGCGGAGGAAGTGGGGAAGAAAACAACCCTCGTGAGGTCACGGGGTGGAACGAGCTGCCTGCGTCGGGCGGCCGATCGCGATGTTTCGGAAAGGTATCCGGCGTCGCGCAGCTTGGTGATGTCCTCCTCCTTGGCGGTGGAGGCCATCCACTTGCCTCCCCCTCCGGACATGTTCGGAGAAGGGTCGAGGCGGAATGCGCGAGCTTGAGCGTTGGAGCTTGGGTTCGTAGGGATGGATGAGCAAAGGAGGAAGAAGGCGTAGGTGAGAAGGTAAATCCTTATCCCTTATATATAGGCGGACAAAAATATGCATCCCTCACCGGCCTGGTAAAACTCGCTTATCTCCCAAGCGCCACCATCAATGGCGCGGTTGGGTTACCCACGCACGTATTGATGAGAATCCGGAAAAAGGGAACACGATCTACGCTTGACGGGGCGTGCCAGGAAACCGCTTATTGAATGTGCGAAGTAGTATAGTAATTCAAACGAAGGCTTGGTGCGGTGTGATGTCATGCCGCATATCGTCGTGATTGGATCGGTGTATATGTTTTATTCTCTCTACGTTTGGAATGTGGAAATTATTTTGCGAGCGGACACTATCACGGTGTTCATTATCTTCTCCGGATTATTCAAGGGAGGAACCCGCCTTGCAATGCCGAACATTATGCACGCCGGACTTATCGCCATTGAAGACTGGTTCGGGGCTACTCTTGAGGAGTCTGGACTAGGGGTGTCCGGATAGCGGACTATCAATATCCGCCGGACTCCCGGACTACGAAGATAGAAGATTGAAGACTCGGCTCGTGTCCGGAAGGTACTTTACTTGGCGTGGAAGGCAAGCTTGGCGTCTGGATATGTAGATCTCCTACCATTGTAACCGACTCTGTGTAACCCTAGCCTCTCCGGTGTCTATATAAACCGGAGGGCTTTAGTCCGTGGACACAACATTACATCTCAACAATCATACCATAGGCTAGCTTCTAGGGTTTAGCCTCATTGATCTCGTGGTAGATCTACTCTTGTACTACCCATATCATCAATATTAATCAAGCGGGGCGTAGGGTATTACCTCCATCGAGAGGGCCTGAACACAGGTAAAACATTGTGTCCCTCGTCTCCTGTTACCATCCGCCTAGGCGCACAGCCTGGGACCCCTACCCGAGATCCGCCATGACACCGACAAGGCCCTTCATGGCTTGTTCGCCACCTTGTGGAGCTCGACCAGCTGCTCACCTGGTCGCTAAAAAGGCACCGGATGTCCAGCCTCAACATCTTGAGACCGAACACCTTCTCCGTCGAGCTCCCTCCTTGGCTCTGTAAGCGGCAGCATCGAGACACGCTTCTGGGCAGATCTGCGAACGCTCCTGGAGAGCTCTGAATTCGGGTAAGTAACAAGTAATTCACTTTTACATGCTTGCTTTGCATGAAGAATGCCTTACACGCCGCTATTTTCTTCAATGCCTCGATTTCCTGGAGGGCCTTGTGGGCTTCGGTCTTAGCGGCTTTTGCACTCTCAAGAGCCGACACAAGCTCGGATCTCGAGTCTTCGAGTCACGCTCCAAACTCTCGTGTTTTTCCACGAGAGCCTGGAGCTCTTGCTATACCTCCGCCACCCTCGCCTCCTGCTTCTCTCGCTTGGCTCGTTCCGCGGCCGCATTGCGTTTGGCCGCGGACACCGCCTCCTTCAGGGTTGCCACCTCGTTTGTAGCCCCTGGAGTACCCACGTTATCCTTGTTATTCCTCTTGCAACCAAATCCTTTTCTGTAAGGTACAACTTTCATAAGGTGTTACTCACCTTCCTTGTCCTCGAGCTGCTTCTTGGCATGGCCGAGCTCGCTCTCGGACGCTCGCGCTGCTTCAAGGCATTGACCTCCATGATCGGTCTTGGCGAGGTCAGCAGTGCAGCCTGCATTTCCATATCGACATATTTTTGTTAAGACTCCTGCGTATATCTTTTTAGATCGTCAGTCCGGCTTTTCTTTCCGAACACCGAACTGAGCATTAGGGGCTACTGTCTATGCGGTACTATTTTACATATATTGAAATTCTTACCTCAAAGCTTTGTTAAAAAGGCTGCTGCGAGCTTCGGTCAGCCTGCTTTTGGCGAGCTGAACCTTCTGAATCACCGCACTCATCACAGTGTGGTGTTCCTCTTTGATGGAATTGCCATTGAGCGCCTCCAGCAAGTTATCCGGCGCCTCCGGTTGGACGGAGGCCACCGGTGTCATAGTCTTGCCCTTCTTACGAAGGGCGCCCGCCGAACTCGGAACCACTGCGAGGTTCGGTGCGAATCAGTCCAAAGTCCGGGAGGTTGCCCTGCGGCTCCGGGGCCTCCTCCTCCTGGTGGGTACCTTCCCGGGATCCCACCTCGGCGTCGTCAGCATCGCGGGGGGTGGAGGCGGTCGGAAGGGAAGTGCTATCCACATCCGACGTGCCCAAGGACCTGCTCGACGAAGCGGGAAGATCGTTGTCGGTGTCAAAACCGGCGGATCTCGGGTATGGGGTCCCGAACTGTGCGTCTAGGCGGATGGTAACAGGAGACAAGGGACACGATGTTTTACCCAGGTTCGGGCCCTCTTGATGGAGGTAAAACCCTACGTCCTGCTTCATTAATAATTATGATATGGGTAGTACAAGAGTGGATCTACCACGAGATCAAGGAGGCTAAACCCTAAAGCTAGCCTATGGTATGATTGTTGTAATGTATGTTGTGTCCTACGGACTAAAGCCATCCGGTTTATATAGACACCGGAGAAGGCTAGGGTTACACAGAGTCGGTTACAATGGTAGGAGATCTACATATCCGTATTGCCAAGCTTGCCTTCCACGCCAAGGAAAGTCCCATCCGGACACGGGACGGAGTCTTCAATCTTGTATCTTCGTAGTCTTGGAGTCCGGCGGACGATGATGGTCCGGCTGTCCGGACACCCCCTAGTCCAGGACTCCCTGTCAGGACCCCGACTCAATGCCACATCGATCTAGCATGTAACACCTCATATCACTTTGCGGCCTCACGCACGGTATTCCCACGGGTGTTGCCTTACCTTTGCCGGGACCGTTTAGCCTTTTGGCTGCACGATATGATAGTGTCGCTAGCATCCATATGATAAGGAGCCCAGGCTGACATGGCTAGTCGTAAACCCTAAGTGGCACAAACTTACGAGGACAGGCATCCATGACCCGACATCGAGCGTGTCGGTCATCGAAAGTGAATCCAGGGCTGTAGCCTTTGGGCTAGCAGACTCCGTGAACCGGGCTATAGCGGGCTAACAGGACTCCGGTATCCATCGCGACATTTCCCGAAGGGACAGACACGAGAACGAAGAAGGACACATGCCGGCCAGCCTAAGTGTTCGGAGCGAGAGCAAGCTACCATGGCTCGGTGGAACACTAGGAGACATTTCCAGTAAGAGAGGCTACTAAAGATAAACAACTAGATAGTCGGATCCCACACATACCAAGCATTTCAATAACATACACACAATATGCTCGATATGTGCAAATACAACATGGCATCACAACATGACTCTCGACTCAAGTATTTTATTCAATAGGCTCCGAGGCGAGATATTACAAACATGGGTCTCACGACCCAACATTGAAACATACAAGTCAAGCACAAGCGGAAGCTAACATGTCCGAAATCTGAGACATCTACAAATGAAAAAGGCTTAGAAGCGACTATCTACGAGATCTGCCGAGGGCACAAGATCGTAGCTGAGGTAACAAGCTAAGCGTCAAGTCCACGCGGAACTACTAGTGAGACGAAGTCTCTGCAAAAAAACATAAAATAGGCAAACGTGAGTACAAATGTACCCAGCAAGACTTACATCGAACTATCTACATATGCATCATTATCAACAAAGGGATGGTGGGGTTTAAGCTGCAGCAAGCCAGCTTTGACTCGATGGCTATCCTAAACTACATTTGCAAGTAACTCTTTTGAGGTGGCGCTACGAGTCCACATATTCACCATATCAATACACCACTATGGATCCGCTCCCGTCTCCCTACGAGAACGCCATCCATAGCACTCACGCTTATCTTGCGTATTTTAGAGTATCCACTTTCACTTGTCTATGAACTATGCATGGGGTCCAAGTTTCCATATCCGAGGAATCCGGCTATTCGAATAGATAATGATAACCCTGCAGGGGTGTACTTATTCACACACGCTCTCGCCACTTATCGCCTGTACCGTCATGTACCTCGGCAACCTTCAAGCGGAAGCGGGCGAGGAGTCGACCACGCCTACCTAACACACAAGTCTCTCGTCGGGTTTATCGCCTATTCGGGTTCCATCCATAAGGAGATCCGGCGGGGTGTCGCTCACGGCCCCAAGCGATGTGAGCAGGGTTCCCAAGCCCACCATCCGGTGCCACTTGGTACACCGTGCCCTGTGCCTAGTCATCCCAAGCCCACCTGCAGGGTGCCACTTGGTAGACTACTAACACTACCTACAAACACGAAACTAGTTGCAACTCACGGACAGAGAACAAGGGTGATTAAGAAGCCGAGAGGGGCACTTAAGCATTCCAATGCGTGGTAGTAGCTGTTCATGGATCACAAACACAGAACTCAGTTCCTGAGGACGGCTGCAATGAGACAACCCACCATGTACTCCTACATGGCCTCTCACCGCTACCTTTACCAAATCATATTCACACATTTAGCTCACACACAGTAGGACATGTTCGCACACCTCCGATTCATCCCCGATGAATCAGACCTGACACAACTCTAAGCAATAGCAGGCATGACATCAAGCATGAATGAGTAGGCACATCAGGGCTCAAACAACTCCTACTCATGCTAGTGGGTTTCATCTATTTACTGTGGCAATGACAGGTCATGCAGAGGATAAAGGGGTTCAGCTACCGCAGCAAGTAACAGTTGTATCGTTGTTGTCCTAATGCAGTAAAATAGAGCAGGAGCGAGAGAGTGGGATTGTATCGGAATGAACAAGGGGGTTTTGCTTGCCTAGCACTTCTGAAGATAATATGGCTCTTCATCAGTGTCATCGATCACGTCGTCGGTACGTCGTCTACTGAGAGGGGACAAACACCGGCAAACAAGGAAGAACAAAATCAATGCAATGCACAATATGATGCATGATCATGACATGGCAATATGCTGTGATTTGAGCTAATGGAACTAGCAGCAGGTTAAATGGAGTTGGTTTGAATACAAGATTCAAATTCAAACTCCATAAGTGATTATTCAAATGCCATTATATGATTTGTGCTAAACAGCAACTATAAGTTGTTCTAACATGCATGAAAATGGTACTAATGGATAGATTGGATTTTTCTGATCATTTTTCATATATAATTTATCTCATTTGGAGTTACGGTTGAATTTCTATGAATTTTTGAAGTTAGCATTATTTTCTGAAATTTCCTGAATTATTTTAAATCCAAAAAATGGTAACTGCGTCAGCATGACATCGGTGTGACGTCATCAAGTCAACTGGGCTGGTCCGGGTCAAACCTGACCAGTGGGGACCACTGGTCAGTGACACAATCTTGCCGAAGTCGATAACAGTGGGTCGGTCAATGACCACGTTAGTAAAGTCAACTTTGACGTGTGGGCCCGATGGATTAGTCTAATTACCAAATTAGTGGCGGCTGGGGCCCATCTGTCGGCGTCGGTGGGTGATCTAGTGGCGGGGATTAGTGCTAATGATGAGGCCCGTCGGCTCTCGCCGAGTTTTGCGGCGGCGACCTAAATCTGCGGCGGCAACTCGCGGACTTGAGCTCTGCAGGCGGCGGATGGATCTTGCGAAGGCCACGGAGGTAGCCAGCTCGACCGCGTCTAGCGAGCTATCGGAAGGCCTCGAGTCGCGGAGATGACGACGGCGAAACCACAAGCGGCGGCGGAGCTCGGGTAGGACCGGCTACTCGCTATGGTGCATGGGAAGGTGAGCTAGCAGTGCGTTCGTCTCTGGGAGCAAGACGAGCATGATGGCGTGCTCGGGGGCAAGCTCGGCGTCTGTAGCCACGACGGGCGACATGGCCGTCGGCGAAGAGCCGAGCACTTGTGGAGCGATGGCTAGAGGACAGGAGCGGAGGGCGAGCAAAGAGGAGAGATGAGGAGCTCACGAGGCGGCGCAGAAGGTCAGTGGGCTCGGGCGCGCCAGACGTCGCGAATCGACGGCGGTGATCGGTGGCGCCCGAGGTGGAAGACGAGCTCGAAGGCGTCACCACGGTGCTCTTGGATTCGGGATCTTCCGCGTGAAGGAGCTTTGCGTCGTCACGGAGCTTTTGGACACGGGGAAGGGGCGAGAGGACCACGGTGGTCACGGTGGCGTGAGCGGCGGCGGCGTGGCGTTCGGTGGTGAGAGGAGAGAGAACGAGAGGAGGATGAGCTCGAGAGAGAGTGAGAGGGGTCGGCGGGATCGTGGCGGACGGGGAAATCGTCCATGCGTCCGAGGGCTCGTCGGCAAGCGGGAGGTGGCGCGAGCGCGTGCCTGCAGCGTGGCGACCACCGCCCTCCCCTCTTGGCGGGGAGGTTGAAGACGGTGGGGGTGCCTGCTGGGCTGGGCAATAGTGCTGGGCCGCCAGGTAGGTTAGGTAGGTGGCCTAGTGGCCTTTCTCCCTATCTTTATTATTTTGTTTCCTTTTCTATTTCTGTAGTTTTGTTTCTGATTTAGTTTATAGCCCAAATCATTTTAATAAATCCTGAAAATAATTGTGGGCATTAAATGAATTATTACAGAGGCCCTTAACTATTTTTAGAATTGTTGGAGCATTTAAAAATATTAATAGTATTTAAATGCCCCAATTCAAATACAATATGGATTATTCAAAAATCCATAATGGCCCAAAAATATTGGCATCATTTCTGGTAGAGGTTTTCACCTTTGTCAAAAATCAAGAACATTTTTGAAAGCCATTTGGACTTACTGAAAATATATTAGATGAACCTAGTGAATTTCTTTAATGCTGGGGTTTGAGCAATCCCCATTTCAAAGTTAAGAAAAATTTAAATATGATGCACACATGAAGCTTGCCTAGTGCAATACCAGAAGCTAGGGATGTGACAACTCGCCCCCACTAAACAAGAATCTCGTCCCGAGATTCAAGCGTAGGGTAGGATGAAGGGGAATAAAACTAACATAATCTTCACGATCCAGGTGGCACTTTATAAGAACGTTGAATCGATCACCATCTTTGGCTCGACGTCTTCCTCTGAGAACTCCAACTAACATGACTAGAAGAGGAAAGGAAAACTCTAGGAGAATCGATCTTCTCGAAGACCGAACAACTCAGGATCAGCTCATGGGGTGAGATATTGACATATATCTCGAGTTGAGACACGAAGCATACATCTGAAGAAATGGAGTGAGACAGGTGACGAGGGTTCACTAGGTAGACAACAATTACACACTTACGACGGTGGTGAACGACTGTCAACATAGCGAGGAGTTGAGTTGCCATGATACCTCAGCGAGACATCCTGGAGGAGGATGATTCTTAGATTATTACCTTAAGTGGCAAAAAGAATTACCTTTGATTCAGAGATCATTGAAACTCTTTATACCAGCCTAAGGCAATTCTCGAGTGATCGTTTGGAGGGGTTTGGTAGAATGGCATACCCGGATAGAATAAATGATGTGGATTACCTTGTTGAAAACAACACAAGGAATGATTTTGCTTGCGCGTGCTCTCAAGAACTTGAGCATTTCCATATTCATCAAGGTTTTACCAATATCCGTGTCAAGGATCCTGGCAACACAACGTACTACCATGATGAACACCGTGGAGGATGCGGATGCAAAGGAAAGATAACACTTTCTCGATTTCACCTTGGCGAGGTCAAGGAAAGAAAATCTGGATGATCGACCGAGAGACATTTAGCACTCCGCTTCTAATGTTCTCCTTGATGTGCTAGCGTAACCCATTCATTGAAATGGTTTGGTATCTAGAACATCAAGTAACAGGTCGGACTTCGGGTGCACAAGAATCCATAAGGAGTAGCTCGCTGGAGTAAATCCTCTGAAATCCTTATGGGGAGGTGGCCAACTTCCTCAATCAAGATTCTACAATAATAGATCTTCCGACTAGGTGTGTCGGCCAACATCAACCTTGTCGGGACCTACATCATAGATCTTGGAATAGCTCCAACCATCATATCTGCCTGAGATTCAGATCTGGTTGGTGTCAGATCAATCCAGACTCATCGAGTCTAGAAAGAAAAATGAAAGTTTGCAAAACAAATCGGCGAGATAGCGTTGCGAGATTCTCAAGAAATGAACCACAATAGCAAGCTCCAAAACATGAGTTGGTTCTGCTACAAACCTGTGAACACGCTGTCCCAGACAAGCATGACCACGTAGTAGTCTTATAATAAAATACTACCGAGTTCAGGTGGGAACCATCATCTAGGATATCGAAGTCCTTGCGTAAGTCTAGCTCTTAAGAAGGAACTTCTTCTCCTTGAACAAATCAGTTAGTGGCTTGGTGTGCTAGGGATACACATATGGAATGAAGATGATCAGTCTATCAAACCACAGAATACTTCGCGTGCATGGTGACTTGGGATGGTTCGGAGGAGGTAAAACATGCTTTCTCGAATTCACGGCGGCAACTTACATCAAATGCACGTGAATCAAAGGAAGTCACTTCTTTCATCAAATCATATACCTCAGAGACGGAACTCGAAGGCATTGTTTACAAAGTTTCCAACACTAGCTTAATGTCCAACACAGATCATGGAGAAGATAACAATGTTGTTGATGGGCTCAACAACAATTCATCTATGTTTCCATATAAATGGAGTTCCACAATTATGTGAACAATGTGATAGTATTGGTCAGACCAAAGTATGTAGTGGTGTATGCTCGAGGAATCAACCACGAGTAAGACAACATTATGAATATCGTTGGTTCTGATTTGATTTAAGGATAGCCCACACTCAAATCAAGGTTTGGACAAGACGATAGGTTCAACAACTGATCACGAGGACCAATCGATGAAGAAATCATCTTTCTACAACACACATACAAGATATCCCTTAAGACGAACTAAATCGGACAAGCTTCCATCTTCCAACTCTCCAAGTTGTTGTTTAGCTTGACCAACCAACTCAGGGGTATGCAACACAGATTCTTGGAGAATGGCTAGTTTACAAGAAACTAACTTGATCATGAACTCAACATAGCGGTCAGGCGACAACCTGGTGATACTTCCGAGAAGATATTCGGAAAATCATGAACCACCGATATGTTACTAAGCTCGAGAACAATCTTGCTTTTCATGGCAAGACGATATGATCAACAGAGCGAGGGATTGACACAATCCTAACTCATTGATCGAAGGGTGCACCAGGGAAAATGGACTAGGTGGCACGATCAACCTTAGGGTGATGGTTCAACAACCAACACGCTAAGAGTGAGAGTATTGTCCATTAACTACCAAGCAACAAGTTGCTCGGAGTATTGATTTCGCACATCACAGTTCACTTGTCGGCATTCCGGTTACAACAACACGTAACCGAGGAATGAACAATGATGGCAAGAAGTATCACTGTGTCAAGAGTTCATAGGATGGTGTGCAATTCCCATGACATTCTTGATATAAAGATGGTAATACTCCAAGGTAGAACTGATCAAAAGCTGGATTGGCATTTTGATTTGCGGATTACAACTACTTTGACCCAATCCTGGATATGGATGAGGTACTGGAGTTTGTTCCACCTAGTCATTCCGGAATAGAATGGCTTGACGGACCACAAAAGTAGTGGCATCAATGAACACAAATGCATAACTACTCCTGACTATCAATTGATAGGCGAGGGCCAGAAACAACTAAAGAGGGACAACTCAAAGAACATATAACTTCTGAGTTGTGGATGCATAGGTTAGTATGTCGAGTCAAATTCAACATATTTCTTCCGGAAAACCCATGCAGGAAGGTAGAACTGGCAGAGTCATGATATAGAATGGAGAACTCATCGAGAGCACTCTTGTTGTGATCTCTTGGTTTAAGGAACTTCCGCCATAAGCAGTTCATGGTATTTGGAAGAAGGAAATACCACAGACCTTGAGGACTATCGCAAAGGTTACCAATATCCTAAAGGAACTAACAAACACTATCAACACGAGGTAGGTAGGGTGAATCTCGGGTTTAAAACCCAAGGAGTAGAATACCTACTACTAAGTGGCATCACGGGATGCTTTCGAGAATAAAGGCCAAAATCATCACACTGGGAACATATAAATGGCTAGATTACTAGGTGATCCCCTAAGACACCTAGGGTCATAATAATAACTCCAACATATATGTCGAGGCAATAGAGTACCTCAACTCAGCAATTGGTGTGATTAACCTGGCCTAAAAGGACATCAGGAACGGGAGGAAGGGATTTGCAAATGCATCAGACTGTTTAGAAACCTAGGATGACTCGGACAGCATAACGGCTGTAAATGCTCAAAAAGATTTGAGACATCATGCAAAATGGTGGCATAACCACTCGATCATCACAATATCAAGGTTTCGAGATCAACAATCAACATACAGAAGTAGTAGGAACTTAACTGAGGCTTGAAACCAACAATCCTATAAGTCTACGGATTAGTAACACGTGATCCTGATAGAAAGAAGAGAAGGCCTAGTTCCTTAACCCCGTAGGAAAGATAGGATGACTCAGATCAGAAGGCCATAAGGTATAAGGAGTAAAAAGAGCCTTAGGTTCCATCCCACAATCAATTCCCTACATATAACTAAAGCATTTCTAGACTCAACTTGACCAGTTTGGCCGTAATCCTCTGAGCGATCAAGCTCGATACCAAAGCTGTCGGGACCCGACTCAATGCCACATCGATCTAGCATGTAACACCTCATATCACTTTGCGGCCTCACGCATACGGTATTCCCACGGTGTTGCCTTACCTTTTCCCGGACCGTTTAGCCTTTTGGCACACGTATATGATAGTGTCGCTAGCATCCATATGATAAGGAGCCCGGCTGACATGGCTAGTCGTAAACCCAAAGTGGCACAAACTTACGAGACGAGGCATCCATGACCCGACATCGAGCGTGTCGGTCATCGCGAGTGAATCCAGTAGTAGCACTGGGCTAGTAGGACTCCGTGAACCGGCTGTAGCGGCTACCAGGACTCCGTATCCATCGCGTGACATTTCCCGAAGGAACGACACGAGAGCGAAGAAGGACACATGCCGGCCAGCCTAAGTATTCGGAGCGTAGCAAGCTACCATGGCTCGGTGGAACACTAGGAGACATTTCCGGTAAGAGAGGCTACTAAAGATAAACAACTAGATAGTCGATCCCACACATACCAAGCATTTCAATAACATACACACAATATGCTCGATATGTGCAAATACAACATGGCATCACAACATGACTCTCGACTCAAGTATTTTATTCAATAGGCTCCGAGGAGCGAGATATTACAAACATGGGTCTCACGACCCAACATTGAAACATACAAGTCAAGCACAAGCGAAGCTAACATGTCCGAGTACGAGACATCTACAAATGAAAAAGGCTTAGAAGCGACTATCTACCGATCTGCCGAGGGCACAAGATCGTAGCTGAGGTAACAAGCTAAGCGTCAAGTCCACGCGGAACTACTAGTGAGACGGAAGTCTCTCTGCAAAAAACATAAAATAGGCAAACGTGAGTACAAATGTACCCAAAGAAGACTTACATCGTAACTATCTACATATGCATCATTATCAACAAAGGGGATGGTGGGGTTTAACTGCAGCAAGCCAGCTTTGACTCGGTGGCTATCCTAAACTACATTGCAAGTAACTCTTTTGAGGTGGCGCACGAGTCCACATATTCACCATATCAATACACCACTATGGATCCGCTCCCGTCTCCCTACAAGAACGCCATCCATAGCACTCACGCTTATCTTGCGTATTTTAGAGTATCCACTTTCACTTGTCTATGAACTATGCATGGGGTCCAAGTTTCCATATCCGAGGAATCCGGCTATTCGAATAGATAATGATAACCCTGCAGGGTGTACTTATTCACACACGCTCTCGCCACTTATCGCCCTGTACACGTCATGTACCTCGGCAACCTTCAAGCGGAAGCCGGGCGAGGGAGTCGGCCACGGCCTACCTAACACACAAGTCTCTCGTCCAGGTTTATCGCCTATTCGGGTTCCATCCGCAAGGAGATCCGGCCGGGGTGTCGCTCACGGCCCCAAACGATGTGAGCAGGGTTCCCAAGCCCACCATCCGGGTGCCACTTGGTACACCGTGCCATCAGGCCTAGTCTGTCCCAAGCCCACCTGCAGGGTGCCACTTGGTAGACTACTAACACTACCTACAAACACCGAAACTAGTTGCAACTCACGGACAGAGAACAAGGGTGATTAAGAAGCCGAGAGGGCACTTAAGCATTCCAATGCGTGGTAGTAGCTGTTCATGGATCACAAACACGAACTCAGTTCACGAGGACGGCTGCAATGAGACAACCCACCATGTACTCCTACATGGCCTCTCACCGCTACCTTTACCAAATCGTATTCACACACTTAGCTCACACACGAGGGACATGTTCACACACCTCCGATTCATCCCGATGAATCGGACTGACACAACTCTAAGCAATAGCAGGCATGACATCAAGCATGAATGAGTAGGCACATCGGGGCTCAAACAACTCCTACTCATGCTAGTGGGTTTCATCTATTTATTGTGGCAATGACAGTCATCAGAGAGGATAAAGGGGTTCAGCTACCGCAGCAAGTAACAGTTGTATCGTTGTTGTCCTAATGCAGTAAAATAGAGCAGGAGCGAGAGAGTGGGATTGTATCGGAATGAACAAGGGGGTTTTGCTTGCCTGGCACTTCTGAAGATAATATAGCTCTTCATCAGTGTCATCGATCACGTCGTCGGTACGTCGTCTACTGAGAGGGGACAAACACCGGCAAACAAGGAAGAACAAAATCAATGCAATGCACAATATGATGCATGATCATGACATGGCAATATGATGTGATTTGAGCTAATGCAACTAGCAGCAGGTTAAATGGAGTTGGTTTGAATACAAGATTCAAATTCAAACTCCATAAGTGATTATTCAAATGCCATTATATGATTTGTGCTAAACAGCAACTATAAGTTGTTCTAACATGCATGAAAATGGTACTGATGGATAGATTGGATTTTTCTGATCATTTTTCATATATAATTTATCTCATTTGGAGTTACGGTTGAATTTCTATGAATTTTTGAAGTTAGCATTATTTTCTGAAATTTCCTGAATTATTTTAAATCCAGAAAATGGTAACTGCGTCAGCATGACGTCGGTGTGACGTCATCAAGTCAACTGGGGCTGGTCCGGGTCAAACCTGACTAGTGGGGACCACTGGTCAGTGACACAGTGCTGCCCAGGGTCAATGATAGGTGGGTCTGGTCAATGACCACGTCAGTAAAGTCAACCTGACGTGTGGGCCTAGTGGATTAGTCTAATTACCTAATTAGTGGCGCTGGGGCCCATCTGTCAGCGTCGGTGGGTGATCTAGCTGGCGGGGATTAGTGCTAATGACGAGGCCACGTTGGCTCTCACCGGAGTTTTGCCGGCGGCGACCTAAACTGCGGCGGCAACTCGCCAGACTTGAGCTGCGGGCGACGGATGGATCTTGCGAAGGCCACGGAGGGTAGCCAGCGCCGACCACAGATAGCGAGCTATCGGAAGGCCTCGAGTCGCGGAGATGACGGCGGCGAGCACAGAAGCGGCGGCCGAGCTCGGGTAGGACCGGCTACTCGCTATGGTGCATGGGAAGGTGAGCTAGCAGTGCGTTCGTCTCTGGGAGCAACACGAGCATGATGGCGTGCTCGAGGGCAAGCTCGGCGTCTGTAGCCACGACGGCGACATGGCCGTCGGCGGCGAGCTTCGGGCACTTGTGGAACGATGGCTAGAGGACGGGAACGGAGGGGGCGAGCAAAGAGGAGAGATGAGGAGCTCACAGGGAGGCGGCGCAGAAGGTCAGTGGGCTCGGGGGCGCGCCAGACGTCGCGAATCGACGGCGGTGATCGGTGGCGCCCGAGGTGGAAGACGAGCTCGAAGGCGTCACCACGGTGCTCTTGGATTCGGGATCTTCCGCGTGAAGGAGCTTTGCGTCGTCACGGAGCTTTTGGACACGGGGAAGGGGCGAGAGGACCACGGTGGTCACGGTGGCAGCGAACGGCGGCGACGGTGGCGTTCGGTGGTGAGAGGGAGAGAGAACAGAGGAGGGGGATGAGCTCGAGAGAGAGTGAGAGGGGGTCAGCGGGATCGTGACGGCACGGGGGAAATCGTCCACGCGTCCAGGGGCTCGTCGGCAAGCAGGAGGTGGCGCGGAGCGCGTGCCCACGCGCGGCGACCACACGCCCTCCTGCCTACTGGCAGGAGGTTGAAGACAGTGGGGTGCACTCTTTGGGCTGGGCAATAGTGTTGGGCATGGTTGGGCGGGCGCCGGTAGGTTAGGTAGGTGGCCTAGTGTGGGGACCCGACTCATAAGTCGTGATCGCCGAATGCACGCGTGTCTGATGATCCCGAGATCAATGCTCACTTGAACACACGAAGCTGAATAACAAGAGTCTTACATCCATACATACCGTATTACACAAGTAGGACCATTATGGTCGAGCCTTGAGTACAACATCGCAGCGAAACTTCGTCGATAACTTGGACCCATGCCATCTGCCTTAACCCTACAGCATTACATTGACCGAAGCGTCCTAGCTCGCATGCTCGTCACCGAAGCGTTCTTCATCATATCCGGTTCTTTCATGCAGTCAATGAAATAACCAAGGGCAAGCCAATGAGTACTTTGAATGTACTACTTAAGCAACCCATGATTTGGTTCAAGGCACGATAATGCATGACATAGGTAAAGTTTTGCATAAAGCTAGTTTTGAGTGCAAGGACATGTTCAACATCCTATAAATCATGCATCAAGAGAATTCAAGTAACCATAAGAACTGGTCACAGATATCAACATAAATAGAATGGGCACCAACCCATTTATCATAAGCAGAGGGGCACCAACCCATCTCGATCGTGTCAAGTCCTCGACTTGATCCAAGACAACACCATCATCTCACACACACCGGTTTGAAAACAAGTGGGCGTAGCCCAAGAGCGGTTACCCAACTGTCCATGACCGTGGACACGGCTATTCAATAGTTTTACACTCTGCGAGAGGTTGCACACTTTACCCACTAGATCCGGGAACTTCCGTGTCAAACCACGACCAGCGGTACTTCAAGTACAGGGGTAAGCACCGATCACTACCTTTCCTAGACGACACTAACATGGAGTCCACTCGATTAGTAGTAACCCCGTGCCAAACATTTCACATCATAAAATCGCGGAGCCTCGCTCCCATATTCATCACATACCACAAGCACGGGTACCAGCGGTGTGTCGGTGCCACGTGAAAACAGTCATGGCCGCCCTACATACGACCCGTCCCAAGAGAGAGCACCAACTCTCCCCGTCACTAGTAATGCGGGCTCCAAGCTAGTATCGGTCTAGGTACTCAACAATGCCCTTTCCCATATAAGGGTAGAGTGGTCGCGCATGTAAGGTTGGAATAACGGTGCAACTCCGACCAATCCGTTTTGAAAACCACACACCCTTTTGCTTGGCACACCACTTCGTCATCAAGTGGTCACCCATCTCATCATCTCCCTCGGGCATGAGTGGCACCCGACGGGTTTTCAAAATACCCTTGAAATCACTTTGCCTCCTTCACCATGCATATTCCCATCCCTTTTGCATAGCATCTACTTTAGCATCCTATCTACTCCCACCGGCATAACCCTCATAAGAAGGTAGGGCCATGCACAATGCAAGTACCAACGAGGAATTGTAATCGTGGCAACCACCCATGTGGTTCACCATCTCGTCATGATTCCGATGCATCATCAACAAAGAGCTAAAAATGACATGCATATAAAGGGGTATCATAGTCATGGTCAAAGGGCTGCTTGCCTGGTTCATCAGGGTCTTGAAATCTTCTGGTCCTTCTCCAAGTACTCCATCTACTTCGTCAACTAACGTCGGAAACAAACACAATAAGCAACACAACAAGGCAAGACTAAATGTGCTCTAAAAATGTGAAGTTGACTTTTATTGGATACCTCTGGTCATATGAGGGATGACCAAGGTGATTTCATTGGAAGTGGATCAATGGACGTCTCCGAACATTTCAATATGATGGAATCAAGAGGTTTATGGATTTGCAAGAAGTATACAGAAATATATTTTTGAAAAGTGAGCAAAGGCACCCATTTAACAAAGGATGATTTTAGAAGCATCCAGGAATTGGTTTCACTGGATTTGGAGTTCAAATGAATTTCCTATGAATTTGCAAAACTGATAAATATGAAGAAATGGCTCAATAATTTAAGTGGTACAGAAAGCATCAAACAAAATGTTCATAAACTAGGTTATGAGCTTAGATTCATCTAGGAATTGGAATCATGGCATTTGGATCAATATTGAGCTCTCTGTGATTTTCTAAAGCTTATCACAGAAATAGGAAAAATAGGATGTGATAATTATTTGTGGAGATAAAGTATCTGGAAAAATGTGCAAGTTGCACAATGTGATAGATCAGGAATTTATGAACCTATAGAAATTAGAATCATCAAATTTGGGCTTGATTTGATTTATTTGTGGAGTTTTGAAGTTGACTGGAAAAGAAAAAGACAAGGGAAGGGGTTATACCTATACTGCGCACCGCGCGCAGCATAGCGCCACAACGCTTTGGGCCGGCCCAGCTGCTCGGCCACGCGGGCGACAGGGCCACGTCGGTGGCGCCTCCACAGGAGTACGCCTCCCTGTGGTGGAAACGGCATGCGGCCCATGCCGCCTCCACTTAAACGGCGAGGCGCGACCCACCCGTCGATGGCCCCGCCTCTTGGCGGCCGACAATGCGGGGCCCGCTGCAGTTCGTCATACCTCCAGCAGGGCGCGCGGGGGAACAGGGCAAGTGCTCGGCGGCGGTCGGCGGCGCTACCGCCATCGTTTTGAGCTCGCCACCGGCGTGCTCAGCGAAGAATGGCGCATCCGATGAGGTACTCCACGGAGGCAGGGGTGGTCGGATGCGGGCGGTGCATCACCCGCGGCGGATGGAGGCGACGGCGAGGTTGGGGCATGGCGCTGCGGTGCGTCCCTGGACGAGGAAAGAATCTTGGGAGCTCCGCCTTGCTCCGGGGAGCCTGCTGGTGGGGAGAGGAGAGGGGAAAAAGCTCAGGCTCGGCTGAATTCAGGTGGAGGCCGGCGGCACTGCTCCGGCCATGGAGGTGGACAGAGGGCACGGGAGGAGGATTGGGTTGGTCCAGGGGGTCACTGGGAGTGAGAGGGTGCGAAAGGAGGCCAGAGAGGGCTCAGGGGTGGCCTCAAATAGGAGGGGCGAGGTGCACCACGGAGCCGTCTTGGCCGGCCGTGGCCGTCGCTAGAGGCCACGGGAGGGCTTGGCCAGTCTGGGGTCTTCTGGGCGTGGTCTGACCAGGGAAGGGAGAGAAGGAGCGGGAAGCATCGGGGTGGCGCGTGTGAGCATGCCCATTGGGGCTCTCAGGCGGCCGCCTGCGTGTGAAAGGGGCAGCAGGAGGGAGAGAGAGGAAGGGGACAGAGTGGTGGCGTGTTGCGACGTCGAGGCGTCGGCCGGCGCTTGGGCGGCCAGGTGGACGGGAGTCTGGGCGGCAGGCTCGGCCGCCATCAGCAGCAGCTCAGGCGGGCTTTGGCCGGCATGAGTGCGCTGCGTGCTCTGCCGTGTCCACTTGTGTCTTGGAGCTGCAGGGGGATAAACAAAGGTGAAAGAGGCTTTGGATGCTCTGCAACATGCCAGGAGTGAGAGAGAGATGACAAAGGGAGGGAAAAGTGGATGTCCAGAGAAGAAAATGGAGCCCTCCCCTTAATCATTGCCTCTCGGGCGGGGAAGCACACCAGTGGTAGAGGGAACTAGGAGGGCTGTGGTAAAAGGAGAAGTCATGGAGATTAGTGGAAGGGGTCCATATAGTGGTTTTTGCAAAATGCCGAAGGTGTTTGATGTTGGTTTGGGAAAGTATATGATCCCCATAAGCCATGAGACTCCATAGGGTGATATGAAACATATAATTAGGGCCTCCCACCAATTTGGAGGTCATTTGAAGAAAGTTGACAATGCAACTTTGGTAAACCCTAGAAATTAGCGAAATGAACTTGTGTAGATTTAGTTGAGCTAATCACTTCTCCTTGATGCACCACTTGGTGTGGTGGCCTCATTTGGTCATGTGATCCTGCTCACAAAAGTTGGTGTCAAGGAGAGAAAGTTGGTAATGCAAAGTTGTTCAAATATGGTTACGGACAGAAAGGGTTTTGGAGTACTTTGATCAAGTTAACTTGCTCTCCAACTTGTGCCATTTGGTCTAGATGAATTATTAGACCATTTGAGCAAGTTCACAAGGTTTTAGAACATTTGGACATGTTTGGCAATGTAAAGTTGCTCAAACTTCAAAATGGACAGAAATGGTTTTGAGGGGATTTCATGGGGTTAAACTATTCTCCATGACATGAGACTTGGCAATATCATCAAGTATGTCATATGTGAGATGATAGAATTTTCTTGGAATTTTTGGAGGATATTTCCTTTGTAAATATTTCAAAAGCTTGAAATATCCGAAAAGGGTTTTTGAGGGGTTTGACCAATATTTTGAACATAACCATGTGTTGAAACTCTTATATATGGACTATATATGTCCTATGAGTTTCCTGAATTTTGTCAAATATTATTGAAGCAATAAAATAATTTTTACCTATTAAAGACCATTTCTGGCCTTAAGAAAAAGCCTTTAAATAAAATAGGAAAATAACTTTTAAAATTATATCTCTGTGGTTTCGGGTATCCTATATCTAATAGGAGTCAAATACATTTTAGAAAGATTTTTACTGCCCTTAATTAAGTACTTGCAGTGCAAACCTCAATTCAGGGTTTTGAAAAACTAATTTTTGAAAATACTTTTGGCCAAATTATTTTTGTAAGAAAATATTTTTATGTCCTATACACATGGCATGATCATTGGGAAAGGTTTTTGGAGCAAGGAGGTGAAGTATAGGAGTTGGAGGATTTATTTTATTTTTAGAGCACTTGCAAACAGCGGACAAAAATCAAATCAAGCAAAGTCCAAAACACTCAAAAGTTTTTGTCAAACCACATTTTAGCATGATAAGAGCTTAAGTGCTGTGCCATGAAAATCAGGGTGTGACAGACCTACCCCTTACAAGAATCTAGTCCCGAGATTCCTAGACTAAGCGCGAAAGGGATCTGAAAACTTGTATCCGGGTAGTCTTCAAGTCTTCATGTTATACGCTTCCATGTAGTGCTCCTTGAGATTGAAGTACTTGATGGTGTGGCTTCGTGTATGACGCCTCGGTTGATCCAGTTTCTTTGAGGGTCTCTTGCGTTAGGTCTGGTTGGACTAGGGTCGGTGGCTCGGTGGTCAACGTCCTTATAGAGATCGGGCAGGTTAGGGAGTTGGAAACACTTCGGGGTTGGGATGCATGGAAGCGTTGCGCACCCCTGTAGCTCGGTGGCAACTCCAGTGGTAGCCGTCTATTCTCGTCTTGTAGAGATCTCGGAGGGGTTGTTAAATCTTGGAGTGATCTCGAAGAAGGCCGATGGATCTTGGGCGAGCTTTCCTTTGACATGGAAGTGCTAGGTTCCTTTGAGAGGGTGACCCGAGATAAACATGGTCTCCAACACGGAAGGTCATGTCTTGACGATGTGGGTCGGCGTAGCTCTTTGGTCTTGGCTTGGTAGTCTTCAAGCGCTCCACGATAAGCTGGACTTGCTCTTGACTTCACGGGAATGTCGGGCCCAAAGACAAGTCCTTGATCTCGACCAATTGAGGGTGTGCGGCACTTCCGCCAGTATAACACTTCAAATGGTGCCACCAAGGCTTGACTTCAAGGTTAGTTAAGAATCTGGTGCAACCAGTTCCAACCCAAGCTTTCAAGTTCTTCATACAGTATGGCAGCTTGTCCTTGAGCATAGCATTCAAGGAACAAGCCTTTACGCTTAATGCATCTGCTACCACATTAGCCTTTCGGGGTGGTATTGAACACCGAGGTCATATACTTTGATTAAGTCTAGCCATCTTCTTTGCCTCGTGTTCAATCCCTTTTGAGTGAAAATATACTTGGACCTTCGTGATCCGTGTATATCTCACATCCCTTCCGTAAGAGATAATGTCGCCATGTCTTGGTGGCATGAACCACTCGCTGCTAGCTCAAGGTCATGAGTAGCATAGTTTTCTTCATGAGGCCGTAGTTGCCTTTGGGAGGAGTGGCTTGCGGATGTGCACAGTCTTCAATGCGAAGCTCACTCCTTGACGATGGTGGTTGGTATAGTTCTTCCTCCTTGACATGGCGGTCTTGGATGTTCCCTAACTAGCTGATCAACTCTTCTTCCGTCTTCGTGCGGACATTCATGTCCTCAAGTAAGGATGATGATCACTTGCCCAAGTACTCTATGAAGTATTTGGGGTACGTAGAGTGGGTTGAGGTACTGGTGAGGGTCCTGGTTGAGCATTGGTCAAAATCTTATTGATCTAGAGCCAAGGCCCAAGGTCACGATCCAACTGTGTGTGGCTTGGTAGGGCATAAGGGTTTCAAGGATTCTAGTGTACGAATGAAAGTTTATCATCCCATCCTTGAGCACAGTTTCTGAGATGCCAATAGTCTATCTAGTCCTCCAAACAGATCACCTTATACTATTGAAAGCATCATTTCGTATAGGCCAACTCCAATCATCACTCATGCCATTCGTATCCTCATGACTCCCAAGAGGAGGTCTAACAAAATCATACATGTCTATAATCCCCAAACTCATATGTATGTCTACCCTAAAATCCATGGGTAGAACATATAAGCTGCTAAGCTTGAACGTGACAATCCAAATGCTCACCTATCCTTCCAAGGTCTAAGATAAAGCACCTCTATCCTAGAAAAACACGTCGTAAGCCACTCCAAGATCTTATTTCCTTCCTATGAATCAACTCCATCAGCCCATTAACTTCCATCAATCACCGCATAATCCATTAATTCTTCAAGTCCAAGGCCTACGCTGGTGTTCCACATGATCTTCTAAAGTCCTTATAATCCCCGAATACTTGAAAGGGCTGCCTTACTATAGTTAGTCCACCAATTGCCATTATTGTATTCTAACAATACTCCAAGGTCAAGCTCACAAAGATGCCTAAATAAACTCCGACAATTAGCCCAATCTCCTAGTTTATCGTCCACCGAGAAACATGGTATCATGATCGAGATCATCAGTCTAAATCCAATTTACTCCGAACCATGTAGACATACTCAGCATCTATATTCAACTAGGATCACCTATTTAAACCCAAATCTTGTGTCTAATGAGAAATCCCACATGCTCCCCAAGTCATTTACGTAATATCAACTGTCTCCTATCAATATCCCATGGCTAAGTTAAATCCGAATACTTCCAAGAATCGACTTGTGATCATAATTGTCCTATAAATCCAATTCACCCATGGGTAGTGAGAGCTACGCTACTCTATAATCATGATCCCACCAAGTTCATCCACCAACATGAAAGCCTCATAATCCACCAAATAGTCTCGGATGATCCTTCAAAGTTATTGACATAACTCACCAAGTCATCTATCCTCAAATCCTATATCCTCAAACTGGTCTTCCTATGGCATCGTCAGATCTGGTGCAATATTAGGATGATAATGTGCTCGTTCACTATGTCCACTGGTTCCATAATGAACCCAGTGACAAGCAAGGTTCTGAGAGGCTTAACAGATTCTCTTGCAATTCCGTAGGTTAAGCTCGTGGTTAAGGTTTCGAGCTGGGGTATCTCGTGAAGTCTCGAAAGGTCTAGGAATGGGTTTCTAGTCTTGAGGGTTAAACATAATTCTACGGGTTGCACTTGGTCGAGGAGGCTGTAGTAAAAGTCATCAACGCTTGTTGGTCGCCGAGGTGAAATCCTTGGTGCATATTGTCTTGCTTGTCTTGGTTGAGGAGAGAGATGAGAGGGGAAGTAGCATAGAGGAGGGAACGCCTAAAGGGGTTCTATAGTGCAAGCCTTGAACAAGCAAGTGCCAAAAGGGTCAAACACAAACAACCAAATAAGGCAGGTGATATAGTCGCGTACTTGTTGCCTAGGGAAAAGGGCGATGATATCAAAACACAAACAAATAAAATCAAGCAACACACAATCATGGTTCTATTCGAACCATCATACGGACTTATCACGCATAGGGGTACACGACTCATCCTACCCTAGGGGTTCTCGGACTCCATAGTCGTGCCTTGTGCCTCGTGCAGTCTCCCGGGTTCCCTCAGGTGTTGCTACGCTTCTTGTAGTTGTTCGACGAAAACGATCCCGGTTGAGCTTGAAGAGTTTTCAACAGCTTCTCGCCTGTTGAAGTGATGGGGTGAAGGTGGCTTCTCATAGCAGGCATTGACTCGGTCTTCTGTTGTCTTCTAAGCCATCGATGGTACCAGGTAGGTAATCCTTTATGCAATGACATGATCAAAGCATAACAGAGGTCCATCATGTCGGTTACGTTGATGATAACATCGACACCAAGGGCGGGGAATGAGGAGAACCGTTTTCCTGCTCACTATGGAGAGGCGGACCAAATGGCTAGGTTCTCATCCATCGGTGGTTGCCGATACAACAACGGTAGTGACATGGTTACTCTATTAGCGATCATGATCTTGCATATCCTATGCCTTGATCATCGCGGCTAAGGTTGCATCATCTTGGGGGCAGTGTCAAGGGTGTCACCATCTCCTGGTCTTCGTGTCCTTATTCCTCGAGGATATATCTTCATTGGTATCGTCTTGTTGTGATGTCGCCTATCTTGTGTTCGGAGATGTGGGTGAATATCGGCAAGGCATCATCCTTCCATATTATCCACGAGGATTACAAGGAATCTCGTGGTCGGGGCATAAGGGTTCTAGCGACGGAGGTTTTGAAGGGAAGAGACCAATAAGGAAAATATACCTTAGTTTTCAAAATCGAGAAGGAAGAGAAGTACAGATAATTTTAAAAACTAGTAGTAGTTTTGAAAATAGTTTTATCCTAACTAACGACCATGCTAACTAAGGCTTCCTACAACGGGATGGCTCGATACCAGCTCTGTGGGGACCCCGACTCATAAGTCGTGATCACCGAATGCACGTGTCACGATGATCCCGAGATCAATGCTCACCGAACACACGAAGCTGAATAACAAGAGTCTTACATCCATACATACCGTATTACACAAGTAGGACCATTATGGTCGAGCCTTGAGTACAACATCGCAGCGAAACTTCGTCGATAATTTGGACCCATGCCATCCGCCTTAACCCTACAGGCATTACGACCGAAGCGTCCTAGCTCGCATGCTCGTCACCGAGCGTTCTTCATCATATCCGGTTCTTTCATGCCCGGTCAATGAAATAACCAAAGGCAAGCCAATGAGTACTTTGAATGTACTACAAGCAACCCATGATTTGGTTCAAGGCACGATAATGCATGACATAGGTAAAGTTTTGCATAAAGCTAGTTTTGGGTGCAAGGACATGTTCAACATCCTATAAATCATGCATCAAGAGAATTCAAGTAACCATAAGAACTGGTCACAGATATCAACATAAATAGAATGGGCACCAACCCATTTATCATAAACAGAGGGGCACCAACCCATCTCGATCGTGTCAAGTCCTCGACTTGATCCAAGACAACACCATCATCTCACACACACCGGTTTGAAAACAAGTGGGCGTAGCCCAAGAGCGGTTACCCAACTGTCCATGACCGTGGACACGGCTATTCAATAGTTTTACACTCTGCAGAGGTTGCACACTTTACCCACTAGATCCGGGGAACTTCCGTGTCACACCACGACCCGCGGTACTTCAAGTACCCGGGGTAAGCACCCGATCACTACCTTTCCCTAGACGACACTAACATGGAGTCCACTCGATTGGTAGTAACCCCCGTGCCAAACATTTCACATCATAAAATCGCGGAGCCTCGCTCCCATATTCATCACATACCACAAGCACGGGGTACCAACGGTGTGTCCGGTGCCCTGTGAAAACAGTCATGGCCGCCCTACCTGGCACGACCCCGTCCCAAGAGAGAGCACCAACTCTCCCCCGTCACTAGTAATGCGGGCTCCAAGCTAGTATCGGTCTAGGTACTCAACAATGCCCTTTCCCATATAAGGGTAGAGTGGTCGCGCATGTAAGGTTGGAATAACGGTCGCAACTCCGACCAATCCGTTTTGAAAACCACACACCCTTTTTGCTTGGCACACCACTTCGTCATCAAGTGGTCACCCATCTCATCATCTCCCTCGGGCATGAGTGGCACCCGACGGGGTTTTCGAAAATACCCTTGAAATCACTTTGCCTCCTTCACCATGCATATTCCCATCCCTTTTGCATAGCATCTACTTTAGCATCCTATCTACTCCCACCGGCATAACCCTCATAAGAAGGTAGGGCCATGCACAATGCAAGTACCAACGAGGAATTGTAATCGTGGCAACCACCCATGTGGTTCACCATCTCGTCATGATTCCGATGCATCATCAACAAAGAGCTAAAATGACATGCATATAAAGGGTATCATAGTCATGGTCAAAGGGCTGCTTGCACAGTTCATCGTGGTCTTGAAATCTTCGGTCCTTCTCCAAGTACTCCATCTACTTCACAACTAACGCCGGAAACAAACACAATAAGCAACACAACAAGGCAAGACTAAATGTGCTCTAAAAATGTGAAGTTGACTTTTATTGGATACCTCTGGTCATATGAGGGATGACCAAGGTGATTTCATTGGAAGTGGATCAATGGACGTCTCCGAACATTTCAATATGATGGAATCAAGAGGTTTATGGATTTGCAAGAAGTATACAGAAATATATTTTTGAAAAGTGAGCAAAGGCACCCATTTAACAAAGGATGATTTTAGAAGCATCCAGAATTGGTTTCACCGGATTTGGAGTTCAAATGAATTTCCTATGAATTTGCAAAACTGATAAATATGAAGAAATGGCTCAATAATTTAAGTGGTACAGAAAGCATCAAACAAAATGTTCATAAACTAGGTTATGAGCTTAGATTCATCTAGGAATTGGAATCATGGCATTTGGATCAAGATTGAGCTCTCTGTGATTTTCTAAAGCTTATCACGAAATAGGAAAAATAGGATGTGATAATTATTTGTGGAGATAAAGTATTCGGAAAAATGTGCAAGTTGCACAATGTGATAGATCAGAATTTATGAACCTATAGAAATTAGAATCATCAAATTTGGGCTTGATTTGATTTATTTGTGGAGTTTTGAAGTTGACCGAAAAGAAAAAGACAAGGGAAGGGTTATACCTATCTCACAGCTTGCATTGCTGCATAAGATAGCGCCACAACGCTTTGGGCCGCCCAGCTGCTCGCCACGCGAGGCGGACAGGCCCGCGTCGGTGGCGCCTCCAGAGTACGCCTCCTGTGGTGGAAACGACATCGCGCCCATGCCGCCTCCACTTAAACGGTGAGGCGCGACCCACCCGTCGATGGCCCCGCCATCTTGGCCGCCGACAAAGCGGGGCCCGCTGCGTGTTCGTCTGCACTACCTCTGGCGCGACGGGAACAAGTGCTCGACGGCGGTGTCGGCGCTACCGCCACTGCTGAGCTCCGCCACCGGCGTGCTCAGCGAAGAATGGCGCATCCGATGAGGTACTCCACGGAGGCGGGGTGGTCGGATCTGGGCGGTGCATCACCAGCGGCGGATGGAGGCGACGGCGAGGTTGGGGCATGGCGCTGCAGTGCGTCCTGGACGAGGAAAGAATCTTGGGAGCTCCGCCTTGCTCCGGGAGCTTCTTTGGTGGGGAGAGGAGAGGGAAAAGCTCGTGCCTCGGCTGAATTCAGGTGGAGGCCGGCGGCACTGCTCGGCCATGGAGGTGGACAGAGGGCACGGGAGGAGGATTGGGTTGGTCCAGGGGGTCACTGGGAGTGAGAGGGTGCGAAAGGAGGCCAGAGAGGGCTCAGGGGTGGCCTCAAATAGGAGGGGCGAGGTGCACCACGGAGCCATGCGCCGGCGAGGCCGTAGCCGTCGCTAGAGGCCACGGGAGGGCTTGGCTTCGAGTCTGGGGTCTTCCTGGGCGTGGTCTACGGCCAGGGGAAGGGAGAGAAGGAGCGGGGAAGCATCAGGGTAGCGCGCGTGTGAGCATGCCCATTGGGGCTCTCGGGCGGCCGGCGCGCGTGTGAAAGGGGCAGCAGGAGGGAGAGAGAGGAAGGGGACAGAGTGGTGGCGTGTTGCGGACGCCGAGGCGTCGACCGGCGCGCTGGGCGGCCCGAGGTGGACGGGAGTCGGCGGCAGGGGCTCGGCCGCCATCAGAAGGCAGCTCAGAGCAGGCTTTGGCGGCATGAGTGCGCTTTGCGTGCTCTGCCGTGTCCACTTGTGTCTTGGAGCTGCGGGGGGATAAACAAAGGTGAAAGAGGCTTTGGATGCTCTGCAACATGCCAGAGTGAGAGAGAGATGACAAAGGGAGGGAAAAGTGGATGTCCAGAGAAGAAAATGGAGCCCTCCCCTTAATCATTGCCTCTCGGGCAGGGAAGCACACCAGAGGTAGAGGGAACTAGGAGGGCTGTGGTAAAAGGAGAAGTCATGGAGATTAGTGGAAGGGGTCCATATAGTGGTTTTTGCAAAATGCCGAAGGTGTTTGATGTTGGTTTGGGAAAGTATATGATCCCCATAAGCCATGAGACTCCATAGGGTGATATGAAACATATAATTAGGGCCTCCCACCAATTTGGAGGTCATTTGAAGAAAGTTGACAATGCAACTTTGGTAAACCCTAGAAATTAGCGAAATGAACTTGTGTAGATTTAGTTGAGCTAATCACTTCTCCTTGATGCACCACTTGGTGTGGTGGCCTCATTTGGTCATGTGATCCTGCTCACAAAAGTTGGTGTCAAGGAGAGAAAGTTGGTAATGCAAAGTTGTTCAAATATGGTTCGGACAGAAAGGGTTTTGGAGTACTTTGATCAAGTTAACTTGCTCTCCAACTTGTGCCATTTGGTCTAGATGAATTATTAGACCATTTGAGCAAGTTCACAAGGTTTTAGAACATTTGGACATGTTTGGCAATGTAAAGTTGCTCAAACTTCAAAATGGACAGAAATGGTTTTGAGGGGATTTCATGGGGTTAAACTATTCTCCATGACATGAGACTTGGCAATATCATCAAGTATGTCATATGTGAGATGATAGAATTTTCTTGGAATTTTTGGAGGATATTTCCTTTGTAAATATTTCAAAAGCTTGAAATATCCAGAAAGGGGTTTTGAGGGGTTTGACCAATATTTTGAACATAACCATGTGTTGAAACTCTTATATATGGACTATATATGTCCTATGAGTTTCCATGAATTTTGTCAAATATTATTGAAGCAATAAAATAATTTTTACCTATTAAAGACCATTTCTGGCCTTAAGAAAAAGCCTTTAAATAAAATAGGAAAATAACTTTTAAAATTATATCTCTGTGGTTTCTGGGTATCCTATATCTAATAGGAGTCAAATACATTTTTAGAAAGATTTTTACTGCCCTTAATTAAGTACTTGCAGTGCAAACCTCAATTCAGGGGTTTTTGAAAAACTAATTTTTGAAAATACTTTTTGGCCAAATTATTTTTGTAAGAAAATATTTTTATGTCCTATACACATGGCATGATCATTGGGAAAGGTTTTTGGAGCAAGGAGGTGAAGTATAGGAGTTGGAGGATTTATTTTATTTTTAGAGCACTTGCAAACAGCAGACAAAAATCAAATCAAGCAAAGTCCAAAACACTCAAAAGTTTTTGTCAAACCACATTTTAGCATGATAAGAGCTTAAGTGCTGTGCCATGAAAATCAGGGTGTGACACCTAGTGGCCTTTCTCCCTCTCTTTATTATTTTGTTTCCTTTTCTATTTCTGTAGTTTTGTTTCTGATTTAGTTTATAGCCCAAATCATTTTAATAAATCCTGAAAATAATTGTGGGCACTAAATGAATTATTACAGAGGCCCTTAACTATTTTCAGAATTGTTGGAGCATTTAAAAATATTAATAGTATTTAAATGCCCCAATTCAAATACAATATGGATTATTCAAAAATCCATAATGGCCCAAAAATATTGGCATCATTTCTGGTAGAGGTTTTCACCTTTGTCAAAAATCAAGAACATTTTTGAAAGCCATTTGGACTTACTGAAAATATATTAGATGAACCTAGTGAATTTCTTTAATGCTAGGGTTTGAGCAATCCCCATTTCAAGTTAAGAAAAATTTAAATATGATGCACACATGAAGCTAGCCTAGTGCAATACCAGAAGCTAGGGATGTGACACTCCCTCAGTAGCCCCTGAACCAGGCTTCAATGACGACAAGTCCGGCGCGCATAATGTTCGGCATTGCAAGGCGGTTTCCTCCCTTGAATAATCTAGAGAAGATCATGAACACCAGGATAGTGTCCGGCTCTGCAAAATAAATTCCACATTCCACCATAGAGAGAATAAAATGTACACAAGTCCAATCTGCTGACGTATTATGCGGCATGACATCACACCGCTACCAAGCCTTTACTTGAATCGTTTTTTATTATACCACCTCAGCGAAGCGGTTTCCTTGGCATGTCTTGTCGAAGCAGAGATCGTGTTCCCCTTATTCCGGGATTCTCATCAATACGGACGTGGGTAACCCAACTGCGCCATTGATGGTGGCGCTTGGGAGATAAGCGAGTTACCAGGCTGGTGGGGGCGCATAGTCTTCGCCCGCCTATATATAAGGGATAAGGGTTCACCTTTTCACCCACGCCTTCTTCCTCCTTTGCTTATCCACCTCCGCGCACTCAAGCTCCAACGCCCAAGCTCGCGCATCTCGTCTTAACCTTCCCCGACGATGTCCGGAGGGGGAGGCAAATGGTTGGCTTCCACCGTCAAGGAGGAGCACATTACCAAGCTGCGCAGCGCCGAATACCTTTCCGGCGGTATCACGCACCAGCTGCCTGACGAGGGGCAGCTCATCCCTACCCCCGGGCCCCATGAGAGGGTCGTTTTCCTTCCCCACTTCCTCCGCGGACTAGGCTTTCCACTTCACCCCTTTGTCCGGGGCTCATGTTCTACTACGGCCTGGATTTCCCGATCTGGCGCGAACTTCATCCTCAACATCTCGGCGTTCATCGTGGTGTGTGAAACCCTCCTCTGCATCCGCACCACTTGACTTGGCTCAAGACCTTCAACGTCAAGCGAAGGTAGTGAAGGGCACGCAGCGGAGTCTTGGGCGCCATGTTGGGCAAGATGCCCAACGTCCTCTGGTTCGAAGGGGCCTTCGTGGACTCCGTCAAGGGGTGGCAATCGGGGTGGTTCTATATCACCGAGCCGCACGACCCTTCATGGGCGGCGGCCCCCGAGTTTAGATCTGGTATCCCCACGCAGCTCACCTCCTGGAAAGAGAAGGGCTTATGTGGGGCAATCCGAAGGAGCTGACGGACTCGAGCTCAGATCCGTAAGCCGGTGAACAAGAAGCTCAGCTCGTTGACATGGTCCAAGTCATGCTCGTCCGCGGATCCTCCCATGCCAAGAACGGGCCTTCAATCTGTGGAGTTCGATCCGGACAGCACCAGCGCTGAGCGGGCTCTTCGACCTGACGTCTGGCGGCGCGGAGGGTGTTGTTTAAGGGCGCCGGTTCCCGCATCCGCGACGGAAGATCGCGGATTTCACTCGCAGCATCCGGCTGACAAGGTAAGTGATTCTACCCCTTTATGGGACACTTGTCGTAAATAGATTGATTCTAAGAGGGTTTCAATCTCCCTTTTCCTTTGACAGGAATGGATGAAGAAGGCCGAGCAGCTCATCTGCCCGGCTACCATACCAGAAGACCCAGTGGATGCCCGTCTAGTGGGGCTGCTGGTTCCGGCACCGCACGTGTTGCCGGAGAAGAAGGCCAAGAAGGTGGCCACGGGGACCCATCAGGAGGAGGCTCCGGAGGCGCCGCAAGGCAGCCTCCCGGACTTTGCGCCGGACTCTACGCCGGAACCTGCAGTGGTTCCAGAGTCCGGCAGGCGGCCCCTTTGAAAGAAGGGCAAGACCGTGATGCCGGCGTCCTCCGTCCAACCGGAGGCGCCGGACAACTTGCTGGAGGTGCTCAAAGGCGCTTCCATCGAGGAAGAACACCGCACTGTTATGAGTGCGGTGATTCAGAAGGTCCAGCTTGCCAAGAGCGGGCTGACCGAAGCCTGCAGTAGCCTTTTAACAGGCTTTGAGGTAAGAAGTTAAAATTGTGTAATGTAATACCGCATAGACAAGAGCCCTCGATGCTCGGTTCGGTGTTCGGAAAGAAAAGCGGACTGAGGATCAAAAAAGATATTCACAGGTTGCTAATAAATTATGTCAATATGGGTTTGCAGGCTGTGCTGCTGACCTCTGCCGCACTGACTGCGGAGGTTGGTACATTAAAGCAAGATCTTGAGCGGTCCGAGCGAGCTCGGCCATGCCAAGAGGCAGCTTGAGGACAAAGAAGGTGAGTAGCTCCACTTTGAATTGTTACCTTACAGAAAAGGATTTTGGTCACAACAAGATTAACAAGGATAATTTGGGTATTGCAGGGGCCACAAACGAGGTGGCAGCCCTGAAGGAGGCTGTGTCCGCGGCTGAACGCAGTGCGGCCGCGGAATGGGCAGAGCGAGAAAAACAGGAGGCACAGGTGGCGGAAGTGCGGCAAGAGCTCCAGGCTCTCATGGAGAAGCATGAGAGCTTGGAGCGCGACTCCAAGACTCGAGAGTCCGAGCTTGCCTCAGCTCTCAAAAGTGCCAAGTCCGCCAAGGCCGAGGCCCGTAAGGCCCTTCAGGAGGTTGAAGATGTGAAGAAGATAGCAGCGGGTAAGGCATTTTTCATGCAAAGCAAGCATGTTAATGTAAACTACCTGACACTTACCCGCATTCGGAGCTCTCCAGGGGCGTTTGTAGATCTGCCGCGTAGTGTGTCCGATGCCGCCGCATTCTACCGTGGCGAGGAGGGGAGCTCAACGGAGAAGGTCTTCGTCTCGATCTGCCGAGGCCGCCATCCGGTACCCCAAGCGACCAGTGAAGCAGCTGGTCGAACTCCTAAGGTAGCTAAGGAGGCCATGAAGGACCTTATAGTCCGGTTGTGTCTGGACAGAGCCATGCCCGAAGCTACTTGACCTCGTCAGGCGGCGGCTGGTGCACGCGCCCACTGGTGGAGGTCATCAAGCGCTCCGCCAGTATTGAAGGTGCTCGTCGGGCCCTTGCCCGCACAAAGGTGCACTGGGGCAGGCTAGATGCGAAGAAGCTTCTTCGACCCACCGCCACCGGGCAAGGAGTATCATCGCCAAAATGTATTATAAAACTGTCTGAAGGGAGCCCGCGATATTGCGGATGAATGCCCTAGAGATGTAATTTTTGAGTAAACTCGCTATGTATTATCCATGCGCGCTGAAAACTTTGTTCATGTGCACTTTAAGCAACTCTTTTTAATTTAAAATATTACCTTCAGGCGGCCGTTTATAAAATCGAGAGATGGCAAGTCGTTAGCTTCAGCCCCCAAGCCGCAAGTGCTTTGGGGTGTTCGGATAACTTGAGCACTCTTGTTCCCACTTTTGGGTCCATCTAGGAGGCGCCAACACAACGAACAAGGCAATCGGACTTATAATGCTTGAACACTCTCACTTAGCCATAGAATTCTATAATTTTAAATTTCGTGAAGCCCCTAGTATTCGGAAGACCGAATTGGCGCTATCCACGCCTTCGCTTGGACATTATCTCGAACTTCGCTCGAAGCGGCGTGAGTCTTTAGGACCCGAAAAGACCTCTCGAACAGCGACCGATCTCTCGCCTTATCATGCCGGTCCAGTTTTAGCTTTCTCGAGGCGCCGCCTGCTCAACCGGGCGCAATCGCAGATGATTCTCCCAAGGCCACCTTAGCCGATGGAACGGAACATAAGGCACCAAAACGTGGGGCCGGGCAACCCAACTATTGACCCAAGACATGATTCGGAGCCGATTCATATAATGCTATAAGTTCGGGGTGCCGCACTTGTGAAAGTGTTCGGACTTATCACACCATAATGTGGGGAACATAAGCCCCTGGTGTATTAGGCCGTACCAAAATATACGGGTGCAAGATGTCATGTAATGAACATATATATGTAATAATAGGCAAAAAACTGTTGCATCATTTATTAAAGGAACACATCAAGAGACGCTTCAATTCCATCCGGGACTTAGTCCAGGTGGGAGACATAGAGATTTGCAAGATACATACGGATCTGAATGTTGCAGACCCGTTGACTAAGCCTCTTCCACGAGCAAAACATGATCAGCACCAAGACTCCATGGGTGTTAGAATCATTACTATGTAATCTAGATTATTGACTCTAGTGCAAGTGGGAGACTGAAGGAAATATGCCCTAGAGGCAATAATAAAGTTATTATTTATTTCCTTATTTCATGATAAATGTTTATCATTCATGCTAGAATTGTATTAACCGGAAACATGATACATGTGTGAATGCATAGACAAACAATATGTCACTAGTATGCCTCTACTAGACTAGCTTGTTAATCAAAGATGGTTATGTTTCCTAACCATGAACAAAGAGTTGTTATTTGATTAACAAGGTCACATCATTACTAGAATGATCGATTGACATGACCCATTCCATTAGCTTAGCACACGATCGTTTAGTATGTTGCTCTGCTTTTATCCATGACATATACATGTTCCTGTAACTATGAGATTATGCAACTCCCATTTACGGAGGAACACTTTGGGTGCTACCAAACGTCACAACGTGCTCGGGTGATTATAAAGGAGTACTACAGGTGTCTCCAAAGGCAGATGTTGGGTTGGCGTATTTCGATATTAGGTTTTGTCACTCCGATTGTCGGAGAGGTATCTCTGGGCCCTCTCGGTAATACACATCACTGAAGCCTTGCAAGCATTACAACTAATGAGTTAGCTGTGAGATGATGTATTACGGAACGAGTAAAGAGACTTGCCGGTAATGAGATTGAACTAGGTATTGGATATCGACGATCGAATCTCGGGCAAGTAACATACCGATGACAAAGGGAACAACGTATGTTGTTATGCGGTCCGACCGATAAAGATCTTCGTAGAATATGTAGGAACCAATATGGGCATCCAGGTCCCGCTATTGGTTATTGACCGGAGACGTGTCTCGGTCATGTCTACATTGTTCTCGAACCGTAGGGTCCGCACGCTTAAGGTTTCGATGACGGTTATATTATGAGTTTATGTATTTTGATGTACTGAAGAAGTTCGGAGTCCCGGATGTGATCACGGACATGACGAGGAGTCTCGAAATGGTCGAGACATAAAGATTGATATATTGGAAGCCTATATTTGGAGTTCGGAATGGTTCCGAGTGAAATCGGGATTTTACCGGAAAACCGGGGGGTTACCGGAACCCTCCCGGAGGCTATTGGGCCTTAGTGGGCCTCGAGGGAGAAGAGGAAGGGCCGGCCAGGGCAGGCCGCGCGCCCCCTCCCCCCCTAGTCCGAATAGGACAAGGAGAGGGCGCCCCCTCCCTCTTCCCTCCCCAATCCTACTCCAACTAGGAAGGCGGGAGTCCTACTCCGGTGGGAGTAGGACTCCTCCCGCGCCTCCTCTAGGCCGCCGCACCCCCCTTGCTCCTTTATATACGGGGCAAGGGGCACCCTAGAACACACAAGTTTGATCTACGGATCGTTCCTTAGCCGTGTGCGGTGCCCCTTCCACCATATTCCACCTCGGTCATATCGTCGCTGAAGCTTAGGCGAAGCTCTCGCCGATAGAACATCAAGATCGTCACCACGCCGTCGTCTTGACGGAACTCTCCTCGACACTCGGCTGGATCGAGTACGAGGGACGTCATCGAGCTGTCGTGTGTCAAGAACTCGGGGCGCCGGAGTAACGGCGTCGGGATCGGTCGGATCGCGAGGAGAACGTCGACTACTTCCTCTACGTTGTGATCGCTTCGCTTGGTCTCGAGGGCGTAGACAACACTCTCCCCTCTCGTTGCTATGCATCACCATGATCTTGCGTGTGCGTAGGAAATTTTTGAAATTACTACGTTCCCCAACAAAGGCATCCGAGCCTAGGTTTTTCTATGGTTTGATGTTTTGCACGAGTAGAACACAAGTGAGTTGTGGGCGATACAAGTCATACTACCTACCAGCATGTCATACTTTGGTTCAGCGGTATTGTGAGATGAAGCGGCCGGACCGACATTACGCGTGACGCTTACGCGAGACTGGTTTCACCGCTCGAGCACTCGTTGCTTAAAGGTGACCGCGGGTGTCTGTCTCTCTCACTTTAGTTGAACTGAAAGGCTACGCCGGTCCTTGAGAAGGTTAAACGGAGTCTATTTGACGAAGTATCGTTGTGGTTTTGATGCGTGGGTGAGATTGGTTCTTGCTTAAGCCCGTAGCAGCCACGTAAAATTTGCAACAACAAAGTAGAGGACGTCTAACTTGTTTTTGCAGGGCATGTTGTGATGTGATATGGTCAAGACGTGATGCTATATTTTATTGTATGAGATGATCATGTTTTGTAACCGGTTATCGGCAATCGGGCAGGAGCCATATGGTTGTCGCTTATTGTATGAAATGCAATCGCTTTGTAATGCTTTACTTTATCACTAAGCGGTAGCGATAGTCGAGAAGCATAAGATTGGCGAGGCGACAACGATGCTACGATGGAGATCAAGGTGTCGCGCCGGTGACGATGGTGATCATGGTGGTGCTGCGAGATGGAGATCACGAAGCACAAGATGATGATGACCATATCATATCACTTATATTGATTTGCATGTGATGTTTATCTTTTATGCATCTTATCTTGCTTTGATTGACGGTAGCATTATAAGATGATCTCTCACTAAAATTATCAAGAAGTGTTCTCCCTGAGTATATGCACCGTTGCCAAAGTTCGTCGTGCCCAGACACCACGTGATGATCGGGTGTGATAAGCTCTACGTCCATCTACAACGGGTGCAAGCCAGTTTTGCACACGCAGAATACTCGGGTTATACTTGACGAGCCTAGCATATGCAGATATGGCCTCGGAACACGGAGACCGAAAGGTCGAGCGTGAATCATATAGTAGATATGATCAACATAAGATGTTCACCATTGAACACTACTCCATTTCACATGATGATCGGTTATGGTTTAGTTGATTTGGATCACGTGATCACTTAGATGACTAGAGGGATGTCTGTCTAAGTGGGAGTTCTTAAGTAATATGATTAATTGAACTTAAATTTATCATGAACTTAGTACCTGATAGTATCTTGCTTGTTTATGTTTGATTGTAGATCGATGGCTCGTGCTGTTGTTCCGTTGAATTTTAATGTGTTCCTTGAGGAAGCAAAGTTGAAAGATGATGGTAGCAACTACACGGATCGGGTCCGTAACTCGAGGATTATCCTCATTGCTGCACGTAAGAGTTACGTCCCGGATGCACCGCTAGGTGCCGTGCTCTTCTGCAGAGCAACACCGATGTTGTGAGCGTCTGGCGAGCAAAGTGATGACTACTCTATAGTTCAGTGTGCCATGCTTTACGGCTTAGAACCGGGACTTCAACGACGTTTTGAGCGTCATGGAGCATATGAGATGTTCCAGAGTTGAAGTTGATATTCCAACGGAATGCCCGGATTGAGAGATATGAAGTCTCCAATAAGTTCTATAGCTGCAAGATGGAGGAGAATAGTTACATCGGTGAGCACATACTTAAAATGTCCGGGTATTACAATCACTTGACTCAACCGGGAGTTAATCTTCCGGATGATTGTGTCATTGATGAAATTCTTCAATCACCGCCACCAAGCTACAAAGGCTTCGTGATGAACTATAATATGCAAGGGTTAGTAAAGACTATACCGAGCTCTTTGCAATGCTAAAGGCTGCGGAGGTAGAAATCAAGAAGGAGCATCAAGTGTTGATGGTCAATAAGACCACTAGTTTCAAGAAGAAAGGCAAAGGGAAGAAGAAGGAACTTCAAGAAGAACAGCAAGCAAGTTGCTGCTCAGAGAAGAAACCCAAGTCTGGACCTAAGCCTGAAATCGAGTGCTTCTACCGCAAGCGATCGTCACCGAAGCGGAACTGCCCCAAGTATTTGGCGGATAAGAAGGATGGCAAGGTGAACAAAGGTATATGTGATATACATGTTATTGATGTGTACCTTACTAGAGCTCGCAGAGCACTGGTATTTGATACTGGTTACATTGCTAATATTTGCAACTCAAACAGGACTACGGATTGCTTAACACCGCAAAGGACGAGGTGACGATGCGCGTGGGAAATGGTTCCAAAGTCGATGTGATCGCGGTCGGCACGCTACCTCTACATCTACCTTCGGATTAGTTTTAGACCTAAATAATTGTTATTTGGTGCCTGCGTTGAGCATGAACATTATATCTGGATCTTGTTTGATGCGAGACGGTTATTCATTTAAATCGAGAGAATAATGGTTGTTCTATTTATATGAGTAATATCTTTTATGGTCATGCACCCTTGAAGAGTGGTCTATTTTGATGAATCTCGATAGTAGTGATACACATATTCATAATGTTGAAACCAAAAGATGCAGAGTTGATAATGATAGTGCAACTTATTTGTGGCACTCGCCGTTTAGGTCATATCGGTATAAAGCGCATGAAGAAACTCCATATTGATGGACTTTTGGAGTCACTTGATTATGAATCACTTGGCACTTATGAACCGTGCCTCATGGGCAAGATGACTAGAACCCGCTCTCCGTACTATGGAGAGAGCAACAGATTTGTTGGAAATCATACATCTGTATGTATGTGGTCCGATGAATGTTGAGGCTCGTGGCGGATATCGTTATTTTCTCACCTTCACAGATGATTTAAGCGATATGGGTATATCTACTTAATGAAACATAAGTCTGAAACATTTGAAAAGTTCAAAGAATTTCAGAGTGAAGTTGAAAATCATCGTAACAAGAAAATTAAATTTCTACGATCGATCGTGGAGGTGAATATTTGAGTTACGAGTTTGGTCTACATTTGAAACAATGCGGAATAGTTTCACAACTCACGCCACCCGAACACCACAACAGTAATGGTGTGTCCGAACGTCGAATCGTATTTTACTAGATATGGTGCGATCTATGATGTCTCTTACAGATTTACCGCTATCGTTTTGGGGTTATGCTCTAGAGACAGCCGATTCACACCGAATAGAACATCGTCAAAATCCGCTGAGACGACACCTTATGAACTATGGTTTAGCAAGAAACCAAAGTTGTCGTTTCTTAAAGTTTGGGGATGCGATGCTTATGTGAAAAAGCTTCAACTGATAAGCTCGAGCCCAAATCGAGAAATGTGTCTTCATAGGATACCCAAAGGAGACAGTTGGGTACACCTTCTATCACAGATCCGAAGGCAAGACATTTGTTGCTAAGAATGGATCCTTTCTAGAGAAGGAGTTTCTCTCGAAAGAAGTGAGTGGGAGGAAAGTAGAACTTGATGAGGTAATTGTACCTTCTCCCTTACTTGAAAGTAGTTTGTCACGAAACCGTTTCAAACATCTACACCAAGTAGTGAGGAAGTTGATGATGTTGATCATGAAACTTCAGATCAAGTTACTACAGAACCTCGTAGATCAACCAGAGTAAGATCCGCACCATAGTGGTACGGTAATCCTGTTCTGGAAATCATGCTACTAGATCATGATGAACCTACAAACTATGAAGAAGTGATGGTGAGCCCAGATTCCGCAAAATGGCTTGAGGCCATGAAATCTGAGATGGGATCCATGTATGAAAACAAAGTATGGACTTTGGTTGACTTGCCCGAGGGTCGGCAAGCAATAGAAAACAAGTGGATCTTCAAGAAGAAGACTGACGCGACGGTAATATTATCGTTTACAAAGCTCGACTTGTCGCAAAGGGTTTTTGACAAGTTCAAGGGATTGACTACGATGAGACCTTCTCACCCGTAGCGATGCTTAAGTCTGTCCGAATCATGTTAGCAATTGCCGCATTTTATGATTATGAAATTTGGCAAATGGATGTAAAGACTGCATTCCTGAATGGATTTCTGGAAGAAGAGTTGTATATGATGCAACCAGAAGGTTTTATCGATCCAAAGGAAGCTAACAAAGTGTGCAAGCTCCAGCGATCCATTTATGGACTGGTGCAAGCATCTCGGAGTTGGAATAAATGCTTTGATAGTGTGATCAAAGATTTGGGTTCATACAGACTTTTGGAGAAGCTCAGATTTACAAGAAAGTGAGTGGGAGCTCAGAGCATTTCGATATTATATGTAGATGACATATTGCTGATCGGAAATGATATAGAATTTCTGGATAGCATAAAGGGATACTTGAATAAGAGTTTTTCAATGAAAGACCTCGGTGAAGCTGCTTACATATTGGGCATCAAGATCTATAGAGATAGATCAAGACGCTTAATTGGATTTTCACAAAGCACATACCTTGACAAAATTTTGAAGAAGTTCAAAATGGATCAAGCAAAGAAAGGGTTCTTGCCTGTGTTACAAGGTGTGAAGTTGAGTAAGACTCAATGCCCGACCACCGCAGAAGATAGAGAGAAAATGAAAGATGTTCCCTATGCTTCAGCCATAGGCTCTATCATGTATGCAATGTTGTGTACCAGACCTGATGTGTGCCTTGCTATAAGCTTAGCAGGGAGGTACCAAAGTAATCCAGGAGTGGATCACTGGACAGCGGTCAAGAACATCCCGAAATACCTGAAAAGGACTAAGGATATGTTTCTCGTATATGGAGGTGACAAAGAGCTCATCGTAAACGGTTACGTTGATGCAAGCTTTGACACTGATCCGGACGATTCTAAATCGCAGACCGGATACGTATTTACACTAAACGGAGGAGCTGTCAGTTGGTGCAGTTCTAAACAAAGCGTCGTAGCGGGATCTACATGTGAAGCAGAGTACATAGCAGCTTTGGAAGCAGCTAATAAAGGAGTCTGGATGAAGGAGTTCATATCCGATCTAGGTGTCATACCTAGTGCATCGGGTCCAATGAAAATCTTCTATGACAATACTGGAGCAATTGCCTTAGCGAAGGAATCCAGATTTCACAAGAGGACCAAGCACATCAAGAGACGCTTCAATTCCATCCGGGACTTAGTCCAGGTGGGAGACATAGAGATTTGCAAGATACATACGGATCTGAATGTTGCGGACCGCTGACTAAGCCTCTTCCACGAGCAAAACATGATCAGCACCAAGACTCCATGGGTGTTAGAATCATTACTATGTAATCTAGATTATTGACTCTAGTGCAAGTGGGAGATCAAGGAAATATGCCCTAGAGGCAATAATAAAGTTATTATTTATTTCCTTATTTCATGATAAATGTTTATCATTCATGCTAGAATTGTATTAACCGGAAACATGATACATGTGTGAATGCATAGACAAACAATATGTCACTAGTATGCCTCTACTAGACTAGCCTGTTAATCAAAGATGGTTATGTTTCCTAACCATGAACAAAGAGTTGTTATTTGATTAACAAGGTCACATCATTACTAGAATGATCTGATTGACATGACCCATTCCATTAGCTTAGCACACGATCGTTTAGTATGTTGCTACTGCTTTTATCCATGACATATACATGTTCCTGTAACTATGAGATTATGCAACTCCCATTTACCGGAGGAACACTTTGGTGCTACCAAACGTCTAACGTAATCGGGTGATTATAAAGGAGTACTACAGTGTCTCCAAAGGCGTATGTTGGGTTGGCGATTTGAGATTAGGTTTTGTCACTCCGATTGTCGGAGAGGTATCTCTGGCCCTCTCGGTAATACACATCATCAAGCCTTGCAAGCATTACAACTAATGAGTTAGCAGTGAGATGATGTATTACGGAACGAGTAAAGAGACTTGCCGTAACGAGATTGAACTAGGTATTGATACCGACGATCGAATCTCGGGCAAGTAACATACCGATGACAAAGGGAACAACGATGTTGTTATGCGGTCTGACCGATAAAGATCTTCGTAGAATATGTAGGAACCAATATGGGCATCCAGGTCCCGCTATTGGTTATTGACCGAGACGTGTCTCGGTCATGTCTACATTGTTCTCGAACCATAGGGTCCGCACGCTTAAGGTTTCATGGCGGTTATATTATGAGTTTATGTATTTTGATGTACCGCAGAAGTTCGAGTCCCTGATGTGATCACGGACATGACGAGGAGTCTCAAATGGTCGAGACATAAAGATAGATATATTGGAAGCCTATATTTGGAGTTCGAATGGTTCCGTGAAATCGATTTTACTGTAAAACCGGGGTTACCGAACCTCCCGGAGGCTATTGGGCCTTAGTGGGCCTCGAGGGAGAAGAGGAAGGGCCGGCCGGGGGCAGGCCGCCGCCCCCCCCTAGTCCGAATAGGACAAGGAGAGGGGCGGCGCCTCTTCCCTCTTCCCTCCCCAATCCTACTCCAACTAGGAAAAGGGGGGGAGTCCTACTCCCGATGGGAGTAGGACTCCTCCGGCGCGCCTCCTCTAGGCCGGCCGCACCCCCCCTTGCTCCTTTATATACGGGGCAAGGGGGGCACCCTAGAACACACAAGTTTGATCTACGGATCGTTCCTTAGCCGTGTGCGGTGCCCCCTTCCACCATATTCCACCTCGGTCATATCGTCATGCTGCTTAGGCGAACCTCTGCGCCGGTAGAACATCAAGATCGCCACCACGCCGTCGTCTTGTCGGAACTCTCCTCGACACTCGGCTGGATCGAGTACGAGGGACGCCATCGAGCTGTACGTGTGTCAAGAACTCGGGGCGCCGGAGTAACGCGCCGGGATCGGTCGGATCGCGAGGAGAACGTCGACTACTTCCTCTATGTTGTGATCGCTTTCGCTTCGGTCTACGAGGGTACGTAGACAACACTCTCCCCTCTCGTTGCTATGCATCACCATGATCTTGCGTGTGCGTAGGAAAATTTTTTGAAAATACTACGTTCCCCAACACACCCAGCAATCTCTGTTGGTGTGATTAGCTGGCTTTTCAGGGGTGCCATGTATCTGGCATAAGCGGTCGAGTATTCGGTCCAAATTGGATGGACCCGCAGTGGTTCTTTTGAATGGCTTCTTCCACGACCGGGTTTAGAGCCTCGAATCTGGCGTTGACCGCCAGATCCTCCTTGTCGCCGCCAAGCACGCGGCGCTTATTTTTGCTTCGACGCGACCGCCATTGTGGTCCTTAGTATCCGGACCGCCAGAATTTTTACCGAGGTTGTTGCTGCGGGCTAGCCAGCTATCCTCTCCCGCGTAAAAGCAGGTCATTAATGATGTGAGGGCTGCCATGGATTTCGGCTTTTCTTGTCCTAGGTGCCGGGCTAGCCACTCGTCATGGATGTTATGTTTGAAGGCTGCGAGGGCCTCTCAGATCCGGACAATGACGATTTGGTTTTTCTTTGTCAAGAACCATGTCCGTAATTGTCCGCCGATTCGCCTAGCTGCTGAATTATGTGGCTTAGGTCATCGGCGTCGGTGGCCGCACATACGTGCCACTCGAAGTTGTGGAGGAATGCGGCTTCCGTGTCTTCCCAACACCCAATTGACTCTGCGGGCAAGCTATTAAGCCAATGCCAAGCTGGTCCTTTAAGCTTTAGTGGGAGATACTTGATGGCATGGAGATGCGTGCCGCCGGGCCATATGGATGTGAAGGAGATAATCTTGATCCAAACCGCGGGTCTGTTGTAGCCATCGTAGGATTCGATGTTTACAGTGTTTGAACCCTTCAGGATTTGATGATCCATTACTTCGTCGATGAAGCATAGCGGTGTGCGGCGCCTATATTGAGCAATATCACTACGTAGCTCGAGAGAGCGTTGTCTGCTGTGTTCGGCCCGGCCGGGGTTATTGTATCCGGCGCAACGGTATTCGTCGTGGGTTGTGGGGCGCCCACGTGATCCGTAGATGGATCTGGATTGCCTTGCTTTGTCCTCCAATATGTCTCGCAAGTCTGGCGCGTTCCCTCTTGGCTTCGTACTTTTGGAGCGATGCCGGGGTACAGTCTTGGTGGAGGGCCTGGGTGCCTCTCTGTCGCGACCATAGGGTGGTCGGTCGGCCGTATCATGTGCTGGTGATGAAGGTATGTATGCTTCCTCCTCTAATCGGGGGAGCAACTTGCGTCTTGGGTAGCTTTTGGAGGGGCGTTCGAGTTTATACTCTTCGGCCGCGAGGACCTCGGTCCATCGATCGGCCAGCAGGTCCTGATCAGCTTGAAGCTGCTGCTGCTTTTTCTTTAGGCTATTTGCCGTGGCGATAAGCCTGCGTTTAAAACGCTCTTGTTTGACGGGATCTCGGGCACGCATTTAATTGGCTGTCGTTGAGGCTTGCCTCGTCTTCGGAGGGAGGTATATAGTTATATTCCTCGACCTCTTCGCCTGCCGCCCTCTCGTGAGGGCTTGCCTCTACATCCTCCTCGCTGAGTCTTCTTTGGAGGGATTGTCTTCGCAATCTCTGGGTCTTATTATCTCCGTGACGGAATCTCCATTCTTGCTTTGTGGCGGATTTAGAGCGGCACTGGCCGACGCCGGCGCTTGGGCTGTTTCTTTAAGGAATCGCCTCGCTTCTTCGCCGTCCCGCCTTTTGGGGTGTCCACCATGTATATGTCGTGATGACGAGGTGGTCTTCGAAAGGCTCAGAGGCGCTGGTTCTCGTTCGCTCCCGGCATTGTCGCCCATAGCCTCAATGTCTTCGGAGTCGTAGTCTAGCATGTCGGTTAGATCGCCGATGCGGGGCTACAAAGTGGGTGGTGGGTGGGCTCAATTTCTTCGTCGTTCAGATCCCAACCATCTCGCCATAATCCGCCAGACTCTCCGGATAGCGAGAAATGCTTTAGCAATTTAGGATGTCGCCAAAGGGCGAGTGTTGAAGATGTCTGCGGCGGTGAATTCCATAACCGACGACCAATCGATTCGATTGGCGGGCGTGGGAGGTCCGGAGTCCGCAAGGAGTCCGCACTCGAGTCACGAAGCCGCGAGGACAAGGTTAGTGTTCGCCCATCGCCAGAGAAGTTGCAGCCCCCGAGGCGGTGTCCAACCACCGGTCCTCGACCTGGGCGATCGGCTCCGGACTAAGGCCCGGAGCGGATTCTTTTGCGGCCATCAAGGCACTGTTCGGCAGCAGAGCTAGATCATGCCCATCGTAACAGTGCGGCGTGCTTGGCTGTGGCTCGAGCCCGTCGAAGATCAAGTCCCCGCGGATGTCGGCCGTGAAGTTTAGGTTTCCGAATCTGACCTGACGGCCAGGGGCGTAGCTTTCGATCTGCTCCAGATGGCCAAGTGAATTAGCCCGCAGTGCGAAGCCGCCGAATACGAAGATCTGTCCGGGGAGAAAAGTCTCACCCTGGACAGCGTTGTTGATTGAAGACGCCATCAAGCCTATCGGTGACGACACAGAGGAACTCTCAATGAAAGCACCAATGTCGGTGTCAAAACCGGCGGATCTCGGGTAGGGGGTCCCGAACTGTGCGTCTAGGCGGATGGTAACAGGAGACAAGGGACACGATGTTTTACCCAGGTTCGGGCCCTCTTGATGGAGGTAAAACCCTACGTCCTGCTTGATTAATATTGATGATATGGGTAGTACAAGAGTGGATCTACCACGAGATCAAGGAGGCTAAACCCTAAAGCTAGCCTATGGTATGATTGTTGTAATGTATGTTGTGTCCTACGGACTAAAGCCCTCCGGTTTATATAGACACCGGAGAAGGCTAGGGTTACACAGAGTCGGTTACAATGGTAGGAGATCTACATATCCGTATTGCCAAGCTTGCCTTCCACGCCAAGGAAAGTCCCATCCGGACACGGGATGGAGTCTTCAATCTTGTATCTTCGTAGTCTTGGAGTCCGGCGGACGATGATAGTCCGGCTGTCCGGACACCCCCTAGTCCAGGACTCCCTCAATCGTCCTTGGGCGGACTACAGGGTTGTATGCGGCATTAGAAAGACACCATGCGACAAAAAGAAAATTATGAGTTATTCAGGAGTCCGGATACTTACGATCTCGCCAGGGGCTTGGCCCTTGAGGGCCACTCCTCGTCGCCATCGCCGCGGCGTTATGAACAGTCCGGGAAGGGTCCTTCCTTCTTGACCTCTTCGCCCCCTCGCTGGGAGGCCTTCCTCTTCTCCTCTCCCCGCTTAGGGAGAGGCCTCTTTCTTCTCCTCCTCGCCCTCGTGGGAGAGTCCGCCGAGTCATCGGACGACAACCGATAATACTGGCGCCGGGAACTCCTCCGGGTTCCCGTGGCCTTCTTCTTGGCCTTCTTCTCCGGCACCACGTAAGGCGCCGGGACCAGCAGCCCTGTCAAACGGGCATCCACTGGGTCTTCTGGAAGGGCACCCGGACAGTTAACCTGTTCGGACGTCTCTTGCCAGGCCTGTTAAAGGTATTGGGAGTTTAGATCCCACATAGAGTCAAACTATGAAAAGCAAGTGTCCATTAAAGGATAACATGGCTTACCTCGCCAGCCGGACGCTGCGAGCTGAATCCGCGATCTACAGTAGCGGATGCGGGAGCTTCGGTGCCCTTGAACAGCACCTTCCAGGCATCTTCGTATGTAGTGTCGAAGAGCCCGCTCAAGGTCCGGTGTTGTGCCGGATCAAACTCCCACAAGTTGAAGTCCCGTTGTTGGCAGGGGAGAATCCGGCGGATGAGCATGACCTGGATTACGTTAACAAGCTTGAGCTTCTTGTTCACCAGGGTTTGGAGACAGGATTGGAGTCCGGTCAGCTCCTCCGAACTACCCCACAGCAGGCCCTTCTCTTTCTAGGAAGTGAGCCGCATGGGGATGCCAGATCTGAATTTGGGGACCGCTGCCCATTCAGGGTCACGCGGCTCGGTGATGTAGAACCACCCCAATTACCACCCTTTGATGGTTTCCACGAAGGCGCCCTCGAGCCAAGTGACGTTGGGCATCTTGCCCACCATGGCGCCTCCGCACTCCGCTTGGCTGCCCTTCACAACCTTCGGCTTGACATTAAAAGTCTTGAGCCACAAGCCGAAGTGGGGCTGGATGCAGAGGAAGGCCTCGCACACGAGATAAACGCCGAGATGTTGAGGATGAAATTCGGGGCCAGATCATCGAAATCCAGGCCGTAGTAGAACATGAGCCCCCGGACAAAGGGGTGAAGTGGGAAGCCCAGTCCGCAGAGGAAATGGGGAAGGAATACCACCCTCTCATGGGGCCCGGGGGTGGGGATGAGCTGCCTCTCGTCGGGGAGCCAGTGCATGATGTCGCTGGACAAATATCCGGCGTTGCGCAGCTTCTTGATGTGCCCCTCCGTAACAGAGGAGGCCATCCACTTGCCTCCCGCTCCGGACATGGTTGGAGAAGGTTAGGGTGAGATGTGCGGACTTGGGCGCTGGAGCTCGAGTGCGCGGAGATGGATAAGCAAAGGAGGAAGAAGGCATAGGTAAAAAGGTGGATCCTTATCCCCTTATATATGGGCGGACGAAACTATGTGTCCCCACCAGCCTGGTAAAACTCGCTTATCTCCCAAGCGCCGCAATCAATGGCGCGGTTGGGTTACCCACGTCCGTATTGATGGGAATCCCGGAATAAGGGGAACACGATCTCTGCTTCGACAAGACGTGCCAAGGAAACCGCTTTGCCGAACGCGCTGAGGTGGTATGACAAAAACGATTCGAGTAAAGGCTTGGCCGTGGGTGATGTCACGCCACGAAATACGTCAACAGATTGAAGTTGTGTAAATATTATTCTCTCTACGGTGGAATGTGGAATTTATTTTGCAGAGCCGGACACTATCCTGGTGTTCACAATCTTCTATGAAATTATTCGGAGGAGGAACCCGCCTTGCAATGCCGAATACAATATGCGCGTCGGACTCGTCGTCATTGAAGCCTAGTTCAGGGGCTACTGAGGGAGTCCTGGACTAGGGGGTGTCCGGATAGCCGAACTATCATCATTGGCCGGACTCCAAGACTATGAAGATACAAGATTGAAGACTTCGTCCCGTGTCCGGATGGGACTTTCCTTGGCGTGGAAGGCAAGCTTGGCAATACGGATATGTAGATCTCCTACCATTGTAACCGACTCTGTGTAACCCTAGCCCTCTCTAGTGTCTATATAAACCGGAGGGTTTTAGACCATAGGACAAACAACAATCATACCATAGGCTAGCTTCTAGGGTTTAGCCTCCTTGATCTCGTGGTAGATCCACTCTTGTACTACCCATATCATCAATATCAATCAAGCAGGAGTAGGGTTTTACCTCCATCAAGAGGGCCCAACACGGTAAAACATCGTGTCCCATGTCTCCTGTTACCATCTACCTAGACGCACAGTTCGGGACCCCTACCCGAGATCCGCCGGTTTGACACCGACAAAGACACCACGGCGACCATCTTCCCAAACACCCTCACATAGAGGGTGGCGCCGCCGTCGAACTTGAAGTGTAGAGTGCACCGGCTCTCAGCCACGCACGCGCTGCGGCAAACGCTCTGCCACCAGGGTCAAGGCCAGGCTCCCGGCTGCGGAGACCTCCAGTGAAGCCCACGAGGCCCGGCTGCAGCAGCCATCTTCCTGGAGCCAGAGGCCGCCCAAGGCGCCGGCTGGGAGGTCACCTAGGAGGAAGCAAGGGAGCTGAAGCCGGGCGCTGGTTGGCTCCACCGCCCACACAATGAACTCCGACAGCACCTCCGCAGTATGGAGGCGCGGCCTCGGGGGTCGCACGGCCGAAGCACGCCCCCCGACCATGGCCAGCCGCCATCGCCGCGCAGAGAGCCACCTCATGACATGCTGGGGCCATGTGGAGGCCACAGGATGTTTGCGAGGGCGACCTCGACCGCGCTTGGGCGGGGGAGAGGTGGACTCGACCTGGCGAGCCCTCCCTTTCTCTGCGGCCGAGAACTTCCTTGGCGGAGCCATGAAGAAGAAGGAGAAGCAAGAGGGGATAGAACAGAAAGGCGCACGCCGTTCCGTACTTATAGCCGACGAAGGCCAACCCTCGACCACCACAATCGCAGGTAATCATGACCCGCTTTGCATGTAGGGACTTGTCGAATCTGTGCAGTTGCCGAGGCGTCATGGGGAAGCGGAGGCGCCCACGTCCAATCAACCGCCACGCGGCGCCCAAGGCTGTAGGCTGTTAGGGCCCGTGACGCTTCGCACTTGCCCTTTCGCCTCTCTGCTCGGCCAAGTCCGGGCGCGCCGTGGGCCCGGGGGCTACTGTCGGCGTTCTGGGAACGGGGGTCCCCAGACTTTCCTGCCTGCGGCCTGCAGCGTGGCTTAAAGGGGGCCCAGCATAGCCCATCTTCATCAACACAAGCTCAAGACCCTCGCGAGGGGCCAAGATTCATGGGCGGACGACAGGAGCTTCCTCGAGCACGCCCTCATCAGGTGGCTCACGAGGAGGCGGAGAGTTCAAGGCAGTACCTCGCGAGGTGCCCATGACGCAAGCCATGACGCACCAAGGGGCGGTCGAGCGCCACCAAAGCAAAGGTCCTCCTTTCCTCTTTGGTGCAAAGGAGCAAGCGCAGCGAGAGCATCAAGCAAAGGCATCCATTTCGTGCAACTAGACCAAGACCAGCCCAAGGGCAGGAGGAAGTCATTGTGGAGCCCAAGCAAAGGCCACCGCCAGAGCCTTTGGCAAAGCGAGGACCAACTTTAGTCGGGATAGGTGTACCCGTTGTTCCCCTTCAAAATGGCCAATTGTTGGCGCCCTTCCCGCTCAATATTTGGGGAGAGGCCCAGGGCCTTTGCCTATAAATAGGACTAGCCACCCCCAGGGTAGAGGCATCGAGATCTTCACCAAGAAACTAGTAGATAGAGCGACTGAACTCCTCCTAGCAGTTCGTCGCACCTGCCAAGAACAGACCCTCGTGAGGCTGTTCCTCCTTGTATTGTTCATCATCAGCCCAAGAGGCAATCCATTACACCACTCACTGGAGTAGGGTATTACACCACAATGGTGGCCTGAACCAGTATAAACCTCGTGTCTTTGTGTTGATTCTTTCGTAGGTTAGATCCTAGCGATTCGGCGAGGAGCAGGTAGACAGAGGGCATAATCTCCGCGCGCACCCCAGTGTTCGAACCTCAAGGGTCTGCCGGAACCCGAAATCCGACACACCGGTATTGTACGCACGTTCAAATACGATCATGGTGAGTGTCTTCTATGGAAGATAGCAATTTGTCGAGTTCCCAACCTCTCTTGGAATTGCAAGAACTATGAAGTTGTTGCGATCTTCGACAAGCTTGTTGCCGTCCTTCGTGGTTCGACTGGATGGATATTGCTCAAAAATCAGTTTCTGTACACGGATGAGTACTGTGATGCAATTCAATACGAGGGCCTTGTGTTTGCTTCCACCACTCATGGCACTGTTTTTGCATGGGATCCTGGTAGTTTTGGTACGTTTGTCTTCCACCGTAATTATAATTGTTTCATCCACATGCATGCAGGTTAGCAAGTTTCCCTTTACTAATTAACCTTCTTCTTGTGTTTCCAAGGTCATGTGAACATTCCATGACCTATACTTGAAAAAATTTATAACCAAGGGGGAGATGACGATGGTGATGATCATGAGCATGAGGACGAGCATCGCCCATATACTCTGTGGCGCCTGGCAACTAATTCTGATGGATCACCTCTTCTTGTGTGTATACAGCCCATTGATGATGTTACTACTAAGGAAGCAGGTGTAGTCTCCCATGGTTGCACTCTCCGGACCTATTCCAACACTCGTTGCATGGTATTCGGGATGGATACTAGTGTGCTAGCGCCAACACCTTCTCCCTGGTACAGAATTGATAGTCTTGGAGAAAACTCGCTCTTCCTTGGACAAAACTATCCAATGATGGTGAAAAGCGATCCAACTGCTCTTGACACAATGTTACTACCATTTATGGAAGCAACTGTATCTATACCTCGGACATTTGGGTGGTTCCCTACCCTGGTACTGATATAGTAGGCCGCTTCAGCCTGGATGATCAGTCCTGCTTTGGTCTCGAGATCGACAACGGATGGCCCTTCCCAAAGAATCACTTGTGGTTCAAAGCAAGCGTTTCCAACGCTGAGGATTGGTTGAGTTGAAGTTCATTTCATTGCTTGTTATTTGTTGTGTTATGAAAACTTTAGTATTTATAATGTATCCTCGTTGTCAATGTGGGTTGATGACCTGTTGTATATAATAAAATGATATGCCTGTGATAAACTTACTAAATTTATGAATGGATTTCGAGTTGCTTCTCTGAGTGAGTGGTGCGACGAGGCAAAAAAAATTTCCAAATACATAATTGTACGTGCATTGCAACAGGTTATCGGATGAGGCCAATCAACAATAGTAGTACACTATTTGTACTAGCTTCACATGCTTCGCGCGTCGGGCAGGTGTTTTTACTGTAGCCATATGTTAATGTGTTCGCTGTACATAACCAGCACCTCGAATCCTCGATACTACTAGTAGGAGTACTATATAAGTAGTAGGAGTAGTAGGGTGGCATGGGCCAGAACAAGCATTCACGTCCAGGAGTACGGCACACGCCACCACCAAGACATCCATCTGACACCATATTTCTTGGAGTCCGTGCTAGAGCAATCTCTTCAACCTCGTCGCTTCTCTAACTTCAGCCATCATGTGGCGGGCGAGGTGGGGGTTTGCCGATAGTTGGTTTCCTCAACTGCGGTCCCACTTGAAAGGCCAACTCCAACGCACGACCCCAAACGGACCTCCGTTTTGCACGAACTCCAACGATAATTTTGACTACAAAAGCAAGACCAAAGAAAACAAGAACCATAAGAATATATTTTAGAAGATATCCAACTTCCATAATTGCTCCTGTAAGTTGAATTAGTGCCTTTTCAATGCATTCATTGTTGATCTGCGGAGGCTCGATCTTGCATGCTTCTTTCTTCTTCGAGTGTAAAGAAGTAGACATTGCTTCCTCGCATCTAGTCTCATGTCTAGCCTCTATTCTAGTAGGAGTATCACAAGTGCACTAGTCTCATCTCTAGCCTCTATGCTAGCTAAAAGTGCTAGAACATCTACTAAATTGCGCTCTATCAATATATCGATGTACTCTTCTTCCCAATACCAAAACTTGCATCCATTCTATTACACAATAAAAAATTTAAGTTAGCACAACTAGTATAATCCGAGAGCACAACCGAAGATTTGGCCAGGTTCTTCCTCCTTTTGCCGACACGTGGGACATCCAGCATCCAGGTCGTGTCATGCAAGAAAATAGAGTGGTAGTTGAAGTCATGTGATGTGCATCTTGGGTTAAACTGTAAATAGAATCTTACTACTCTTGAGTAACTCCAAAAGCGTCCACCGAAGATCTTTATTGGATTTGTTTTTCATCACCAGCACGTCGAGGTGAAAGATGTGCAGGTTCAGTGGGTCCTCTTGCATTTTCACTGACATGTGGGACAGCATATGAGCAAACAGACGATGGGCTCCGCGCGTCCACTGGCTGGCTGAGAAGAGAGATAGAGGAGGGCTGAGCACGGACTCTAGGAAATTTGTTCTACGTACCTCGATATAGGATCGATATAGTGGGGTGGCATGGGCCATAACTAGCATTCACATCTAGCAGTACGGCACACGCCACCCACACGAGTCCCATCCGACACCAATTTTCTTGGAGTCCGTGTTACAGCCATCTCTTCTCCCTCCTGTTTTCTCAGCCATCGCGCGGTTGGCGGGGTGGGGGTTTGTCCATAGTTGGTTTGCTCAACTGTGGTCCCACTTGTAAGTGAAAATGCAACACCGCACGCATTCCCCCTTGAGCGACGTGCTGGACAAACCGTGTGGGGGTGCGACGCGAGCACAGCAGGCTTTTCCTTTTGAACTCGTAACTTGTAAAATTTGGTTCCGCTCCATGGCATGACCGATAGATAGAAAATAACGATTTTTCCTAGAGTAATGAGAAGTTTGGTTCTGGCGTCGTTCATGCATGGAGTACGTACGAAAATTATGAAGTTGATGCGAAAGGTAAGACCATATACTACTACATGGATTTGATGGAAAGATAAAAATACATACAGGTCCATCAACGACATCCTCGCGCCCTAGTGCGCCGGGTCACCAACCGACATGTCAGGAGCAACGGCGTTGGTGGTGAGCTCAACATGCTTCTGAACAATGCCGTCCAAGGTTGCCCTGCGGTCCAAGAAGGCCAGCGTCCTATCGTCCTCCTCTTGCATGTAGTAGTCCTTGTGGACGATTTGCGCGTAGACGTGGGTGATTATGTCGATGGTGTCTTACTGCGCTAGTCGCTGCGCGGCGAGCGCCTCGAAGTGGACATTCTCGGCGCTGCGGGCGGCGCAGCAGGCCACCAGCGTCAAGAGGTTGTCACCATAGTGGCCGTTGAGGGTGGCGGGCATCGCAGAGCCTGGGCGCATCGGCTGGAGGCATACGTCAAAGTCGTCTGTGAGCTTCTTGACGATGGTGAACTTGTCGAGGGAGCCGACGAGGACCTCGTCGAACAAGGAGACAAAGCTGTTGTCCAAGCGGCCCCTCGCCCTGGCGGCCTCAAGCAATACCTAGAGACGTTCCTCGATGCCGGGACGCAAGCCAGCGTCATGGACCATCTGGCATAGCCGGCTGATGCTCGCGCTCATCGCCTCCATGGGTCTAGCTTAGCTTCTAGTCAACTGATCTTGCGATTCGAGTGATCACTCTTGCCCTTGGTTAGTGTGCGTAGGTGCGTAGGATTTCGTACTACTCCTCGGCCCTCTACTACACCTGCCTTTGGCTGTATGATAGGTGGGCCAGCCACCCCTTGGGCCCATGTGTCATTCACCCAAAGGCAGTTGTAGTAAGTTAATGAAGCTGCGTCCCCCTCCATGCCGGTGCAGTATAGTCATCTCACCGGACCTCTAGTTGGGGCCAAACGAGAGAAGTTTGATGTTTACTGGTTTATTGGTCCCCTTTGCATTTTGCGCCAAGTTTTGACCTTTGATTTAACTAATAAAATGTTAATGCATGTAAACAAAAATGTTGTGTAAGTCACCTTACGAAAACCAAATAATCCCAAAACACTTAGGCATGGTGCATTAACTCCCTCCTCGTTTCTTATTTCATGACATATCAACCAATGAGAGATGTGGGCCGTGCATGCTTTCAATGACTTGAGACTACCAAACATGACATGCAGTGTTTAGTTCATTGCATGTAATCCTATTAGTTAGCAAAAAGACATTAAGTTCTCTCGCCGATAGGAATAAAACAATACACCATGTATTCATTTACAGAGGGAGTAGTACATTTTTTGTGACATGCATTACTAGATATTGCTAGTCAAATACTAAAATCCAGATGCACGTGGTAGTACTCCTAAATCCAGATGGTGGTGCTACTAGTACTAGTAGTAGTACTACCAATGTAGTAGGAGTACTAGCACTATACTACCCGTTGGTCAAATTATTATGTGTTGCTCCTCACAGTGAAGTGACAAGACCCTGCGCCGGAGATGACACCTGAGTATAGGCGCCGTGTTCGGCATACCATAGTTAGCCTCACCATCTGCAGTCACTATCATCATGGCTATAGAGCTAGCCTTCTTACAACTAGCCCTGTTTGACATAATTTCCCGTGCGTAGATGCCCGTGTATTGCACGGAACACCAAGATTGGGGGTGGAAGGCGCCGGCAGCGGCCATCACACCAGCTTTTTCCACGGCCTTCTAGATGTGGTGGGGAGGAGATAAGGCTGATTGTGAGAGACAAGGAGTTGTTTGTAAATAGGGAACAAGTGTGGGCATTATTTTGCAAAAATGGAGAAGTTTGGTTTGTATGTGTCAGATCTAGATCCGACGGCTATTGGTGAAAGATGGGAGGCACAGCATCATCACCAACTCAGGACCTATTTGATTCGCAGGATTTTGAAAACACATGAATAGGACATGACAATATTACAAGTTTCAAACTGATATTACAAATGTTAGGAGTAATGCTGCACCTACAAAGAGGGAATTACTAGGAAGTTTATGTAAGAACTTTCGTTTTAGGTGGATGTAGCATTATCGTACAAACTAAAATCCACCGCCTTGACAAGTCACTAATGGGCAAATAAGCTTTCGAGTCTCTGGCCACTTGATGTTTAAAAACATATTCAGCTTTTGTGGAGACTTTGTCATTTAGGCTTAGACGCTTGCGGTGATCAGCATGCCATTCATTGTTGTGCCAGAGAACGCCAAACCTCATTACCTTGAGCACACTTGCCTCGAGAACAAAGAACCTGGCCAATTTAATCTCAGATGTGCTGCCTCGGTAGTCGATCAAATCAATTTCTGTAAGATGGAGATCAAGGCATTCGATGAGATTGTTATAGTGCAGCACATTTTTCACTTTCGGGTCTTTTTTATCTGCAAAAGAAGAGAACATATTAGAGCAGCTGGCCGTATAAGATTGCCATGTCATCAAGAGGTACCAATATCATTCGCTCATACGATAGGGTTGGCTGTCTAGTGATATTTTTCACTCACTCACTCTCTCTCTCTCTCTCTCATTTAACTAGGAGCACGTGAAGAGCTTGGGCATTTGTTGCCTTCCACTATGTGACCGATGCCATATTTCGCAAAAGTATGCCACATAATACGCATCGATGTGAAATCAAAAGATTTTGGCACCGCTCTCGCGATGTGAGAGAGTTGGCACCGCTGTGCACACAGACCCACATGTATAAACAAATCAATCAAACCAACTACACCAGCCTCTCACTCTCCCAAACAAGTGTTTTTTTATTGCCTCAGTCCTCTCTCTCTCCCACGCAGTGTTTTTGCATTGCGTGAGTTAGGCTCCGTTTGATGCACAGGATTTTTGTAGGAAGTTTTGGAGGATCGTTTTCCGTAGGATTTTCTACCCGCAGTGCGTTTGTTTTGGAGGAATCTCGGTGGCTTTATCCATGGGAAAGTCAGGCGAACCTGTACTTTTCACAGGAAATCAAAAAATCACTGAAAACTCATGTTCTCGCGGAGGCCCGAGGCTAAGCTCTGTCTCTAGGCAGTCCAGCCGAATAAACAATGGCTACATGGGCTCTCTCTATGCAGTCCATCACTTCTCAAGACGATAAAAAACTCTAATCAGTGGTGAGGACACCCATCCCTTCACCGTACTGCAAGGGCTACTATTCCTGTAGACCGAACAAGCCAAAAGGCTCCATAGGTTTGCTCTTGACACTCAACTATATTCCTGTGCGGTTACTCATTCCTTCGTTTTGTTTGCCTTCAAACCGAATGGAGCCTTAATTTGGCACCAGAGCAAAGTAGGTGATCCAATTTGGGGCACAGGTGAGCAATGGAGGGGCATCGATGCCAAATGCATCACAAGTGAATTTGCACGTGTTTTGGCCTACATAGCCCACTTTTGTACTACCTCGTATTTAGTATAAAATTTTGACCATAGATTTACCTAAGAAAATGCCAATGCATGTCACTAAAAATTACACCATTTGAAATTATGTTCAAATACGAATCCAACGATATAGTTCTTAGTGACATGCACTAACATTTTGTCAGTTAAATCTATGGTCAAATTTTGATACTACAAAATTGGAAGAGTAAACCCTAGGACGGAGGTAGTACTTGCTCTTAGGGTTACCATAGAGTTACTGGAGTAGTGTAAAGTTACTTTCCACTATGACTAGCCTAGGCTACTATAGTAGTACAGCATAAAAACGATGCAGGTGATCACGTGAGAAAAAATACTAAAAACATTTCTTTCGGTGCAGTGCGTAGATGCAGTTCTGAAGACTACACTTGTCATCGTAATTTGGGGAAATTACGAAAAATTGAGCTACGTTGTGATTACCGTTTACTAATAGGAAAGAAGTTTCACCTCAATGAGTAGCTTCTCCGTGCATGAAAAGCATGTAAGGAATCCAACAACTTGATCCAGATTAAATGCCGATAGATTTTAGTGCCAAGATCTTCACTTTGCGCATGGACTGGGTCAAGCTTGTGGGAATCATTTTCGAAGACGGTCAGAATACATCAAGAAGAAATTTAAAATGTGAATTTCAAGAAGACAGAGAAGAAGATGAGTGATGTACCGAACGATTACGGATCCAATAAAGAGTTCGGAGAATTTGGCGATTTAGTACACTAATGTTTGTCAATTTCGCGCCACAATGACCCCGATTTTGTTGGACCTTCTAGATCCGATACAAGCAATCTCTCAAGGAAAGGCGCATTCTCAATGACCATAACGTGGAACAGCTGGAGTGATCTCTTCCCAATTGATGTCTTGTTGCGGGGACAGCAAGACACATAAATCCATCGGAGATTCGGTAAGGCGATGTGGAGGCTAATGAACCTGTGGATCTGCTCAAGACGAAGGTACTCGAGCGTAGTACAGCTGCGAAGCAGTAGCTCCATAGCCTTCTTTGAGATGACAACGTCGAAGAGGTCGAGCTGCTTGAGTTGAGGGAGAAGAAGGGCGGGCGCGGCATTAACCTGGGGAAGATAGCAGGAGCTGAAGCTGGCGCGACGTAGCGTTGGCGTGAGGCGGAGCGCGGACGGCGGTAGAGAGCGACATCGTCTAGCTTCAAAACTGAGCTCCTCGAGCTGATCTAGGGCGGGGGATAAGAACCACTCGTCGAACTTGGGTTGGACCTTGCAGTTGGTACCGAACATGCGGATGTCAAGGCGTCTGGCTGGCCTAGGGTGCAATGAAAGGATCTTGGAGACTGTGGCCATGCGTTTGCAATCCCCGTCGCAGAGGCAGCTGTCGACGGTGAGGTTGAGGGGGACGCGGCGCCAGAGGGGGCGCCACCGCCGGGAGAGCAGGGCGGTCCGCACGGCAGATTTGGTGGGGAGGAGGCCGATGATGAAGCACAGTGATACGTCCATTTTGCATCATGCTTTTATGTCAATATTTATTGCATTATGGGCTGTTATTTCACGTTATGTCACAATACTTATGGCTATTCTCTCTTATTTTACAAGGTTTACATGAAGAGGGAGAATGCCGGCAGCTAGAATTCTGGGTTGGAAAAGGAGCAAATATTGGAGACCTATTCTGCGCAACTCCAAAAGTCCTGAAACTCCATGGAATATCTTAAAATAAATAAAGAAAATCATCACCAAAGATGAAGGCCAGGGGGCCCACACCCTACTCACGAGGGTGGGGGCGCCCCCCTGGGGTGCGCCCCTACCTCGTGGGCCCCCTGGTGGCTCTCCGACGCCCATCTTCTCCTATATGAAGTCTTTCGATGAGCAAAAAAATAGAAGGCAACCTTTCGGGACGAGACTCCGCCGCCACGAGGCGGAACCAATCTAGGGCTCTGGCAGAGCTGTTCAGCTGGGGACACTTCCCTCCGGGAGGGGGAAATCATCACCATCGTCATCACCAACGCTCCTCTCATCGGGAGAGGGCAATCTCCATCAACATCTTCACTAGCACCATCTCATCTCCAAACCCTAGTTCATCTCTTGTATCCAATTCTTGTCTCCAAGTCCGGGATTGGTGCTAGTAGGTTGCTAGTAGTGTTGATTACTCCTTGTAGTTGATGCTAGTTGGTTTATTTGGTGGAAGATCATATGTTCAGATCCTTTATGCACATTATTACCCGTCTGATTATGAACATGAATATGCTTTGTGAGTAGTTACGTTTGTTCTTGAGGACAAGGGAGAAGTCTTGCTATTAGTAGTCATGTGAATTTGGTATTCGTTCGATATTTTGATAAGATGTATGTTGTCTAGCCTCTAGTGGTGTTATGTGAACGTTGACTACACAACACTTCACCATTATTTGGGCCTAGAGGAAGGCATTGGGAAGTAATAAGTAGATGATGGGTTGCTAGAGTGACAGAAGCTTAAACCCTAGTTTATGTGTTGCTTCGTAAGGGCTGATTTGGATCCATATGTTTCATGCTATGGTTAGGTTTACCTTAATACTTTTGTTGTAGTTGCGGATGCTTGCAATAGAGGTTAATCATAAGTGGGATGCTTGTTCAAGTAAGAACAGCACCCAAGCACCTGTCCACCCACATATCAAATTATCAAAGTACCGAACGCGAATCATATGAGCGTGATGAAAACTAGCTTGACGATATTCCCATGTGTCCTCGGGAGTGCTTTTCCTATTATAAGAGTTTGTCCAGGCTTGTCCTTTGCTACAAAAAGGATTGGGCCACCTTGATGCACTTTATTTACTTTTGTTACTTGTTGCTCGTTACAATTTACCTTATCACAAAACTATCTGTTACCACTTATTTCCGTACTTGCAGAGAATACCTTGCTGAAAACCACTTATCATTTCCTTCTGCTCCTCGTTGGGTTCGACGCTCTTACTTATCGAAAGGACTACGATAGATCCCCTATACTTGTGGGTCATCAAGACTCTTTTCTGGTGCCGTTGCCGGGGTGTGAAGCGCCTTTGTTAGGTGGAATTTGGTAAGGAAAATTTTATTTAGTGTGCTGAAAAATTTTCTGTCACTTGTTACTATGGAAAGTAATTCTCTGAGGGGCTTGTTCGGTATCTTCACCCCGTCCAGTAGAGCAAAGAGTTGCTCCTCAACCTACTGAACCTATTGAAAATGAAACTCCTTTTGAGATTCCTTCGGGTATGATGGAAAAACTGCTAGCTAACACTTTTACAGGAGATGGAACAAAGCATCCTAATGAACATCTACACTATGTGGATGATGTTTGTGGACTATTTAAGCTTGCAGGTATACCCGATGATGTTGTTAAGAAGAAGGCCTTCCCTTTATCTTTGAAGGGAGACACATTGACATGGTATAGGCTATGTGATAATATGAGATCATGGAACTATAAAATACTCAAATTGGAATTTCATCAAAAGTATTACCCTAGGCATCTTGTTCACCGTGATCGCAATTAGATATATAATTTTTGGCCTCGCGAAGGAGAAAGCATTGCTCAAGCTTGGGGGAGGCTTAAATCAATGTTATATTCATGCCCCAATCATGAGCTCTCAAGAGAAGTAATTATGCAAAGTTGTTATGCTCAGCTTTCTGATAACAATCGCACCATGCTCGATACTTCTTGTGTTGGCTCTTTTATGATGAAGACTATTGAATTTAGATGGAATTTATTGGATAGAATTAAACGCAACTCTGAAGATTGGGACATCGACGAAGGTAAGGAGTCAGGTATGACACCTAAGTTTGATTGTGTTAAATCTTTTATGGATACCGATATTTTCCGTAAGTTTAGCACTAAATATGGACTTGACTCTGAGAGAGTAGCTTCTTTCTGTGAATCTTATGTTGATCTCCCCAAGGAGAAGTGGTTTAAATATCATCCTCCCATAGAAGTAAAAGTAGCTGCACCTATTAAAGTTGAAGAAAAGACTGTCACTTATAATGATCCTATTGTTCCCACTTCTTATGTTGAGAAACCACCTTTCCCTGTTAGAATGAAGGATCATGCTAAAGCTTCAACTGTTGTTCGTAAAAGCAATATTAGAACTTATACACCTCCTGAGCAAGTCAAAGTAGAACCCAATATTGCTATTGTTAAAGATCTCTTGTCTGATAATATTGATGGGCATGTTATTCAATTCCGTGGTGAAACTGCTAGAATTGCTAAACCTTGTGCTAGAGATAGACATAGACCTATGGTAGGCGTGCGTGTTATTTCTGTTAAAATAGGAGATCATTGTTATCATGGCTTATGTGATATGGGCGCTAGTGCTAGTTTTATACCTATTACCTTGTATGAAGAAATTATGCATGGTATTGCACCTGCTGAGTTGGAAGATATTGATGTTACAATTAAACTTGCCAATAGGGATACTATATCTGCAATGGGAATTGTTAGAGATGTTGAAGTATTGTGTGGAAAAACCAAATATCCCGCTGATTTTCTTGTTCTTGGTTCTCCACAAGATAGCTTTTGTCCCATTATATTTGGTAGACCCTTCTTGAATACTGTTAATGCTAAGATAGACTGCGAAAAGAATGTTGTTACTGTTGGCTTGGAAGATATGGTTCATGAGTTTAATTTCTCGAAATTTAGTAAACAACATCGTGAGGAAGAATTGCCTGGTAAGGATGAAATTATTGGTCTTGCTTCTATTGCCGTACCTCCTAGTGATCCTTTAGAACACTATTTGCTAGACCATGAAAATGATATGTTCATGAATGAAAGAAGGGAAATAGATGAAGTATTCTTTAAACAGGAACCTATTCTGGAACACAATTTGCCTATTGAAATCCTAGGGGATCCTCCTCCACCCAAGGGTGATCCCGTGTTTGAGCTTAAACCGTTGCCTGATAATCTTAAATATGCTTATCTTGATGAAAAGAAAATATATCCTGTCATTATTAGTGCTAACCTTTCAGAGCATGAAGAGGAAAGGTTATTGAAAACTCTGGAGAAGCACCGTGCCGCTATTGGATATACTCTGGATGATCTTAAGGGCATCGGTCCCACTCTATGTCAACATAAAATAAATTTGGAAGCGGATGCCAAACTAGTTCGTGACCCTCAACGATGTTTGAATCCTAAAACAAAAGAAGTGGTAAGAAAAGAAATACTCAAGCTTCTGGAGGCAGGTATAATTTATCCGATTCTTTGATAGTCGATTGGGTAAGTCCTGTCCATTGTGTCCCTAAGAAGGAGGTATTATCGTTGTCCCTAATGATAAAGATGAATTGATTTCGCAAAGAATTATCACAGGTTATAGGATGGTAATTGATTTCCGCAAATTAAATAAGGCTACTAAGAAATATCATTACCCCTTACCTTTTATTGATCAAATGCTAGAAAGATTATGCAAACATACACATTATTGCTTTCTAGATGGTTATTCTAGTTTCTCTCAAATTCCTGTGTCGGCTAAAGATCAATCAAAGACTACTTTTACATGCCCTTTCGGTACTTTTGCTTATAGACGTATGCCTTTTGGTTTATGTAATGCACCTGCTACCTTTCAAAGATGCATGATGGCTATATTCTTTGACTTCTGCGAAAAGATTTGTGAGGTTTTCATGGACGACTTTTCCGTCTATGGTTCCTCTTTTGATGATTGCTTGAGCAATCTTGCTCGAGTTTTGCAGAGATGTGAATAAACTAATCTTGTCTTGAATTGGGAAAAGTGCCACTTTATGGTTAATGAAGGTATTGTCTTGGGGCACAAAGTTTCTGAAAGAGGTATTGAAGTTGATAAAGCCAAGGTTGATGCTATTGAAAAGATGCCATGTCCCAAGGACATCAAAGGTATAAGAAGTTTCCTTGGTCACGCCGGATTTTATAGGAGGTTCATTAAGGACTTCTCAAAATCTCTCGGCCTCGACTAATTTATTACAAAAAGATGTACCATTTGCCTTTGATGATGATTGTGTAGAAGCATTTGAAATACTTAAGAAAGCATTAGTCTCTGCACCTATTGTTCACCACCGATTGAATTTACCTTTTGAAATTATGTGTGATGCTAGTGATTATGTTTGTAGGTGCTGTTCTAGGAAAAGAGTTGATAAGAAATTAAATGTTATCCATTATGCTAGTAAGACTCTAGACAATGCTCAAAGAAATTATGCTACTACCGAAAAGGAACTTTTAGCAGTTGTATTCACTTGTGATAAATTCAGACCCTATATTGTTGATTCTAAAGTAACTATTCACATTGATCATGCTGCTATTAAATATCTTATGGAAAAGAAAGATGCAAAACCTAGACTCATTAGATGGGTTCTCTTGCTGCAAGAATTTGATTTGCATATTGTTGATAGAAAAGGAGCTGAGAACCCCGTTGCAGATAACTTATCTAGGTTAGAGAATGTTCTTGATGACCCACTACCTATTGATGATAGCTTTCCTGATGAACAATTAAATGTCATAAGCACTTCTCGTAGAACTCCTTGGTATGCTGATTATGCTAATTATATTGTTGCTAAATTTATACCACCTAGCTTCACATACCAACAAAAGAAAAAGTTTTTCTATGATTTGCGACATTACTTTTGGGATGACCCACATCTTTATAAAGAAGGAGTAGATGGTGTTACTAGACGTTGTGTTCCTGAGCATGAACAGGAACAGCTCCTACGCAAGTGTCACTCCGAGGCTTATGGAGGACACCACGCTGGAGATAGAACTGCACATAAGATACTGCAATCTGGTTTTTATTGGCCTACTCTCTTCAAGGATGCCCGTAAGTTTGTTTTGTCTTGCGATGAATGTCAAAGAATTGGTCATATTAGTAGACGTCAAGAAATGCCTATGAATTATTCACTTGTTATTGAACCATTTGATGTTTGGGGCTTTGATTATATGGGACCTTTTCCTGCTTCTAATGGATATACACATATTTTAGTTGCTGTTGATTACGTTACTAAGTGGGTAGAAGCTATTCCAACTAGTAGTGCTGATCATAACACTTCTATTAAAATGCTTAAGGAAGTTATTTTTCCGAGGTTTGGAGTCCCTAGGTATTTAATGACTGATGGTGGTTCACACTTTATTCATGGTGCTTTCCGTAAGATGCTTGCTAAATATGACGTTAATCATAGAATTGCATCTCCATATCACCCGCAGTCTAGTGGTCAGGTAGAATTGAGCAATAGAGAGCTCAAATTAATTTTGCAAAAGACTGTTAATAGGTCTAGAAAGAATTGGTCCAAGAAATTGGGTGACGCATTATGGGCCTATAGAACTGCATATAAGAATCCTATGGGTATGTCTCCATATAAAATGGTATATGGAAAAGCATGTCACTTACCTCTCGAACTAGAACATAAGGAATATTGGGCTATTAAAGAGCTCAACTATGATTTCAAACTTGCCGGTGAGAAGAGGTTATTTGATATTAGCTCACTTGATGAATGGAGAACCCAAGCTTATGAAAATGCCAAGTTGTTTAAAGAACAGGTTAAAAGATGACATGACAAAAGGATACAAAAGCGTGAGTTTAATGTAGGTGATTGTGTATTGCTATACAACTCTCGTTAAAGATTTTTTGCAGGAAAACTTCTCTCTAAATGGGAAGGTCCCTACGTTATCGAGGAGGTCTATCGTTCCGGTGCCATAAAAATCAACAACTTCGAAGGCACAAATCCGAAGGTGGTAAACGGTCAAAGGATCAAACACTATATCTCAGGTAATCCTATAAATGTTGAAACAAATATTATTGAAACCGTAACCCCGGAGGAATACATAAGGACACTTTCCGCACTGCCTGCACTCCAAAAGGAATAGGTATGTGGTACGGTAAGTAAACCGACTCCAAAACAATTTTAAGGCAATATTTCTGTTTTGGAATATTTAGAAAAATAGAAAAATAAGTAGCAGTTCGGGAGGACACGAGGCCTCCACGAGGTGGAGGGCGCGCCTACCCCCGGGCGCGCCCCCTACCTCGTGAGCACCTCGTGTGTCCTCCGGACTCCGTTTTCTTGCACGATCGTATTCAGTCGGTAAAATTCATTATATATTCTCCCGAAGGTTTTGACTCTCGTATCACGCAAATCTCCCCTGTTCTTGTTTCGAGCTGTTTTTCTGACAGATCTAGATCATCATGACGACCCCAAGTGCTTCCAAGGACAAGTTCTTCGAGAGGGTGATCAACCATTACCTCGTGGAGGTGCTGCGACACCCTCAAACCATTGAGATGCGTGATGGGTTGCTGCACATCCGCGATGTTGAGGGACCAAAGGGAACCGGAAGCGTGGAGTCGAGGCTCGAAGCAATGGAGCAACAAGTTTTCAAGTGCCAGGGTATGGTGGAGCGTGGAATCAACGCTAGCCACAAGATGCTCGCAGAGTTCACCAACAACTACGAGCCGGATGCCAAGAACACCGAGGAGGCCATCTTCAAGCTACATGGGAAGATCGAGCACCTCCAAGCCCAAATCTATGACCTGCAAAACCAAAACTGTGAGTATGAATATAGATTCAAAAGGTTGAGTTTGGCTACAGATTTGAGGATTCCGGAGACTCGATCATCCTTCTATGATGGTGAGCCTATGCCATGGAAGGTGGACGACAAGCTTGCATCATCAACAACACCTCCACCGCCAACAACAAAGAAGGAGACATAATCACCTGGGTATGGGCACTCCCCTTGGCAACTGCCAAGCTTGGGGGAGGTGCCCTGGTATGTATCACCATCACAACTCCTATCTTTACTGTTTTTTCTTAGTTCAATCCTTTTAGTCGTATCTTGATTTAGAAGAATAAAGTTATGGCATGATCTAGTTTTGAGTTTTGCTTTATGATCCTTCTTTGTAATCGAGTCCGTGAGCTTTATAATAAAGATTAGTGTTGAGTCAAGGGCTTGATTATTTTGCCATGATCTTGGGTAAATAAGAAGAAAAAGAATAAAAAGAATCAAAGAGTTCATACTGATCTTATAGAGAGTAATGACTTCACATAGAAGGAGTATGATGCTTAAAAGTTGTTGAGAGTTGGCAAATATAGCTTTGGTCATCATTGCAATTAATAGGAAGTAATAAGGAAAGAGAGGTTTCACATATAGATATATTATCATTGACATCTTTCATGATTGGGAGCACTCATTAAAATACGACATGCTAAAGAGTTGATGTTGGACAAGGATGTCACGCCCAATATGAGACCCTATCCAAAAGGAACTCGAAGGTCCCACCAAGGATAGACCCGCATATTGAAACGCTTTTGCAAGGTGGATATCATTACATCAACATTACATAATAGATGGGGATACATACAAAAGGCAAACAATGCCACACGAATACAACATCATCATACATAAGATCAACATCCGACTACGGATGAAACACAAACAGAAGCTCAAACGACATCCACCCTGCTAGCCTAGGCTGCCGACCTGGAACCTATCCCCTGATCAAAGAAGAAGCAGAAGAAGAACTCCAAAACAAGCAAACATCGCTCTCGCGTCATGATCATCGCATAACCTGTACCTGCAACTGTTGTTGTAGTAATCTGTGAGCCACGAGGACTCAGCAATCCCATTACCATGGGTATCAAGACTAGCAAAGCTTAATGGGAAAGGAAGGGGTAAAGTGGTGAGGTTGCAGCAGCGGCTAAGCATATATGGTGGCTAACATACGCAAATAAGAGCGAGAAGAGAGCAAGAGGAACGGTCGTCAACTAGCAATGATCAAGAAGTGATCCTGAACTCCTACTTACGTCAAACATAACCCAAAAATCATGTTCACTTCCCAGACTCCGCCGAAAAGAGACCATCACGGCTACACACACGGTTGATGCATTTTAAATAAGTCAAGTGTCAAGTTATCTACAACCGGACATTAACAAATTCCCATCTGCCACATAACCGCGGGCACGGCTCTCAAAAGTTTATACCCTGCAGGGGTGTCCCAACTTAGCCCATGATAAGCTCTTGCGATCAAGGAAGGACATACCTTCTCCAGGAAGACCCGATCAGTCTCGGAATCCTAGTTTACAAGACATTTCAACAATGGTAAAACAAGACTAGCAAGACCGCCCGATGCGTCGACAATCTCGATAGGAGTCGCACGTATCTCGTTCTCAGGACACACCGGATAAGCTAAGCGTACAGGTACCGACGTAACCCAAGTTGCCAAGGGATGGTCCCGCACGGTGCTCTAGTTTGGACCAACACTTAGACAAGCATTGGCCCGGGGGGCTATAATAAAGATGACCCTTGGGTTAATTACTCCCAAGGGAAAAGTAGGTGGTGGTGACGCAAATGGTAAAACCAAGGTTGGGACTTGCTGGAGGAGTTTTATTCAAAGCGAACTGTCAAGGGGGACCATAAATCACCCAACCGCGTAAGGAACGCAAAACCGGGAACATAACACCGGTATGACGGAAACTAGGGCGGCAAGAGTGGAACAAAACACCAGGCATAAGGTCGAGCCTTCCACCCTTTACCAAATATATAGATGCATTAATTAAATAAGAGATATTGTCATATCCCAACAAAATCCTGTCCACCATGGAGTAAACTTCATCTTCACCTACAACTAACAACGTTATAAGAGGGGCTGAGCAAAGCGGTAACATAGCCAAACAATGGTTTTCTAGGAAGGGTGCAAAAGGTTAGAGGCTGACATGGCAAATTGGGAGGCTTGAAGAGCAAATGATAGGTAGCGCAGCAAAGCGATAGAACGAAGCAACTAGCATAGCAATGATAGTAGTAAGATCTAGGGTAGCGGTCATCTTGCCTGAAATCCCGCTAGGAAGAAGAACGGGTCCATGAAGAAGATGAAGCCACGAAGACGAACCAAGCGTAGACGAACGAATCCTCAGGGTCACAACGAAAACGAGAACTATCAAGAAGAAGCACACAACATGGTAAACACACCACACATAAACAAGACATGATGCACAACAAGCATGATGCATGACAAAGCTACATGAAGTTACTCATGGCAAGAGACGATGCAAACAAGAGCAACACATCAAAGCAAGTTTAAATGAGGCCGGGAACAACATATAACAATTCTGGTAAGTCCTCATATGCAAATTTCGAAATTGGTCCAGATCTGAATAAACCTTATGTTCAAGTTGGTAAACAGCAAGTTAAGATGCACCAAGAGGATCTACACGAGATTCTAGTCAAGTTACATATAAAGTTCATTTAATTCGGAGCTACGGCCTAGAAGATATGAGCAAAACAAGTTAAACATGGCATTGATGCAAAATGCATACAAACATCAAGCAAACACCTCAAAACAAGCATGCAACATGATAATATGAAACTACATGCAAAATCAAGCAAGTTTCATATAAAGCACACTCAAAACGGAGCAAGGGTTGCAATGTTTAGAGCTATCAAACAACATGTTACAGAAACTTATCATGGCAAACAAAGGCCTGGCATGAATCTAATAATAGCATAGAACAAAAGTCCCTTACTGACCATGAGCCAAAAAGGCACACAAAATATGATGGCACCCATGTAAACATGGCAAGTTATATGACAGATTCATACATGGCAGGAACAACAATAAGTAGGCATGTTGGTGAGCTTGAACCACTCACCACAGAGCAATACATGGCATGGCAAGGCAACCAACAGTAAAAATACATGTTTATGAAGCTAAGCATGGCAAGAGCAAGTTCATAGCATGCTTGGATCACTAACAACAATCATGGCAACATTGAACTTAATGTTAACAGGCTGACAACAACATTATTTAGCAAGTTTGGAGCAAGATTACAACAAGTTACATTAGGCTATAAATGCAACCAGGGGCATGAATGGATAAAACATGACATGTATAACAAATCATCCTTAGTCAACATCTCCAGATTATGCACGTAATGACTTGTAGCAGCAGGTTTACATAGCAACAAAATATATCAGAATCAGTCAGGAAAACAGCAACAGTAAGTACCCTAATTCACGAGCTCGATGCACTCAGTACAAGACTCAGAAAAATACATGGATGGAACCACTATGAAGATGGCATGGTATAGTTCAAAACTCATGTAGAGCTCATGCTCATAGGATGCACACATCAAACATGGCAAAAATGACAAATGAGCATGTTATAACAGTTTCAGCAGATTAACATCATGTAGCACTCTTGCAATGATGATTCAGGCATCAAGATGAGCTCAAACAAACATGATGCAATGGGATGAAATGAAGTACTCGTCGAGACAAACAATTTGACATATTACACGCACGAAACGGAGCAGTATGCAAGGAGTTACGACAGGTCAAAGTGGGCACCAGAATATGCAAAATCACGGGGACTTAGCAATATTTACATGAAAACAGTGGGCGTGGGTAAACTATGCAACGCTCAGGGCGTGAGTTAAGCGGGTCCTCACCATGGGCCAAGCCCATGAAGCAGAGGAGGCAGGCCGGCTGGGAGGCGAGGGGAGGCTGGTGAAGGCATGGCTGGGCAGACGGGACATCTTGGCGGGTGCCGGGCTCACGTGAGGCGCGGTCAACGGGGCGCTGGATCGAGTGGCTCCTCCGCTCGTTCCCCGACTAGGGCGGCGGCGACGGCTTCATGGCGATGGCGAGGCCGAGCGGAGGACGTCGGAGGGGGGCCGGAAACGGCGCTGGACGCTGGATCCGGGGCGGCGGCAGCCATGGCTGGAGACGGCGGTTGCGACGGGGTGGTCGGAGCGGGCGAGGGAAGACAGGCGAGGCGCGAGTGCCATGGCGGTGGAGGCGACCGCGGAGGCTCTCCGGCGGCAGGCGAGACACGTCGGCGGGATCCGGCTAAGCGCGGAGGCGCCAGGGCGGGCGCTGGCGGCGGCGGCGGCGCAAGGCTGAGCCGAGGGCTGATCCGGCTCTCCGGGCGCGCGGTGGGGACGGCGGAGTTGGACACGTGGCACGCGGGGATTGGGGCGGAGCGACGGCAGGATTTGTCCGGCCGGACCGGACGTGTCCGGCGGCGCGGGGAGGAGTTTGGCTAGGGTTTGGACTGCGCGAAATTTCGGGGAGAGAGGCATATATATTGGTAGAGGGAGCTAGGAGAGTCCAAATGAGGTGCGGTTTTCGGCCACACGATCGTGATCGAACGACCGAGAGCATGGAGAGGGTTAGGATGGGTTTTGGGCCACTTTGGAGGGGTGTTGGGCTGCAAGACAAAAGAGGCCTTTACGGTTCCCCGGTTAACCGTTGGAGTACCAAACGACCTCCGAATGGCACGAAACTTGACAGGCGGTCTACCGGTGGTGTACCAAGGCCGCTTGGCAAGCCTCGGTCCATTCCGAGAAAGTTTAACGCCTGCTCACAATGAGAGACAAAAGGGGGATGCCGGAGGACATAGGAGTGTCGGATTGCAAAACGGACAACGGGGAAAATGCTCGGATGCATGAGACGAACATGTATGCAAAATGAGATGCACATGATGACATGATATGAAATGCAGATGATGACATGGCAAAATGCAGCACGCAAGCACATGACATGGCAATGATGGCGAATAACTGGCATACACCTGGCGCATCAAATCCGGGGCGTTACAACACTCCTCTACTAACAAGAGATCTCGTTCCGAGATCTTAGGACCGAGACGGAAGGGAAAAGGATGAGGTGAAACCAGAACTCAAGAGAAGAAGCAAAGAATCGAGAGCACTTGAGAAGAAGAGAGGAACGACGAGAATGACGAGAATCGAAAGATCACGGAATCAGATAGACTATGAAACGACTCCGGTTAGAACGAGATAAGAAACGAATAAGACTGAAAGGATTTAGGCAGCACTCCGGCTGAAAATGGAAGGAATAGAACATGAACTTGGGAGGATGGAATGATACTTGATGAAGACATGACACAAAACCTATGGAAAGAATTGAAAGAGTTGAATGAAAAGAACTTAGAAGGAAGGGTTGAATGGAGTTGTTGAGAAAAATCAACAATGAAAGAATAAGCTTGTTGTGGTCTTACGGAAAACATCTCAAAAATTATGAGGTGATAACTAACCACAAACGAAACTGATAGAATAGCCGAGAAAGCCGAAGAAATGCAAAACTCCACTTCAAAAGAATGCAAAGAATTAATTGCACCTCGAGACGCAAGAGGAAAAGATACTTGAATTCCTCCAACAAAATCTTGATGAACTCTAGAAGAATGAACCGTACTTTTGCTATCTTACGTAGAGCTGAATTAGGTTTTTTTCGGTGTTCTCGTCGAAACACGCAGGCATACTCCTTGCTTCTGGGGACATTGATCCGAAGCTCGAGTATCTTCTGAAACTTTTTTCAAATCCAAAAGTTCAGTACCTTCCTACAAATTAGTGAATTAGGAGGGGGGCTCTTTTGTGTAGAAAAATAAAAAGCAGATCATGAAGAACCACCATGAAGAACTCCGGTAACAAAAGGATGACGAGATAGAAATGAAGGATGAAAAGAATAAGACTAAGGCCCTGCGATGATTTAGATGGAGGTTCAGACGAAATGGCCGAGGAAAATTAGAACTTCGGAAAAGGAAAGATGAAAACACTTGAAACTAGAATTTATTCAACAAGAACAAACTCTGAAGGAAAGGATTAATCACTTGGATGAAATAAGAATAAGATTTATTGTATGCTTATCCTTCATCAAATTAAATTGATGACAAGCAATGGATTTTGCATACTACTTATTCTTCTTGAAAAGGATTAAGGGGGTATAGCACAAAACTTGAGAAAGTCTTCATGAACCACCGGTAGGATTGAAAAGAACGGATGAATTAATATGATAAACAAGGGGAAAAAATCTTGAACTAACCACCGTAAGAATTCGGAAATGACTGATGAAATGGACTGAATCACCGGGAAGAATTAGAAGAACAAATATGATTGAGGGGATTTAGATACAAGAGAACGGGAAGAACTCGATCTGATTAAAGAGCACTTGAATGAAGCACCAGGATAATTAGAGAAAGATAACTGGAATGATGGCCTCCGGTGAAAGAAACGGGAAAACAACTCCTGACATGCTCCGGATGGGTAAGAAAAGAATATCTGACAAATGGAATAATTGAGAGGATAATAAGAAGCTAGAACCATGAATCTTCGGAAGAACGGACAAGATTTAGAGGAAAAACTCTTCTTCAATCTTCAAATGATGACGAGAAACACCACCAAAATTACTGAGATACTCCGGGAGAATGAAAAGCAAAGAGGTTGAGCCGACGATGAAAAGAATTTGAAAGCGATCTTGGAGAAGGCATGTGACTGATGGGATCCATTCTTACGTCACACTTGAAAAGAATTGAGAATAACTCCGGGGAAATTAGAAGAGTCAGGTAAGATCCTGGGAAAAGACCTGTGGGTTAGGGCCCACTAAAAGAAAACACCGTTGGAAAGGGATGATGAACAAATAGATGATATACCGGAACAATTGAAATATTTGAATGAGGTGACAACATCGGATTAATTGGAACATAACCGAATCTCCTGAGATATCTTGCACACTCCGGAAGGATAAACTGGCGAGAGGCGAACGAGCAAGGAAAACACTTGAGCCGAGAGAAAGAATATAATCACTACTGAAAAATGGAATTGCATCCACCGGAGAGATAAAGAGATGAAGAATGTCAAACAAAAGAGAAATCACCGGTTGAAACAATTGGCGAAAAACTGAAGAGGCTCCACAAGAATGAAATTGATGGTCGAAGCAGACTCAGACTCCGGGAAGAAGAGGGTGGGAGGGCGGGAAAAAAAGGCAACTTGGAAGGGGAAAGATACGAATATCTTGAAGAGAAAACACAAGTTGAAAATCATTGAGGAAAGAAAGCAAAGACTTCGCGCGAGTAGGATGGATACTCGATTACAGACTCCGGCTTCGAGAAGAAAAAGGGGTGGGCGGGTGGGAAAAGAAAAACAACTGAGGATTGAACTCAAAGATGAAGAGGCTCGAGTCAACTTGATGAGAAATGCACCGGATAAAAGAGCTGAGAACCAATGAACGAAAAACTAACCGCGTGATCCTAAAGAAAAATTTGAACGAGAAGAGGAGTACTTCAAAACACCTACATCAAGATTCCTCACCAGAGCGACAAAGGGGCTGAGGAGTAAAAAGAATTCCTACTCTCCGATATAACTAGATTCCGAAAACAGTTTTCTTCTAGACTCGACAACGGCCAAACTACACGATCAATCAAGGGGGCTCCTAAGGTCGGTCGAGGCTCTGATACCAACTTGTCACGCCCAATATGCGACCCTATCCAAAAGGAACTCGAAGGTCCCACCAAGGATAGACCCGCATATTGAAACACTTTTGCAAGGTGGATATCATTACATCAACATTACATAATAGATGGGGATACATACAAAAGGCAAACAATGCCACACGAATACAGCATCATCATACATAAGATCAACATCCGACTACGGATGAAACACAAACAAGTTCAAACGACATCCACCACGCTAGCCAGTGCTGCCGACCGAACCTATCCCCGATCGAAGAAGAAGCGTAAGAAGAACTCCAAAACAAGCAAACATCGCTCTCGCGTCATGATCATCGCATAACTTGTACCTACAACTGTTGTTGTAGTAATCTGTGAGCCACGAGGACTCAGCAATCCCATTACCATGGGTATCAAGACTAGCAAAGCTTAATGGGAAAGGAAGGGGTAAAGTGGTGAGGTTGCAGCAGCGGCTAAGCATATATGGTGGCTAACATACGCAAATAAGAGCGAGAAGAGAGCAAGCGGAACGGTCGTCAACTAGCAATGATCAAGAAGTGATCCTGAACTCCTACTTACGTCAAACATAACCCAAAAATCGTGTTCACTTCTCGGACTCCGCCGAAAAGAGACCATCACGGCTACACACACGGTTGATGCGTTTTAAATAAGTCAAGTGTCAAGTTATCTACAACCGGACATTAACAAATTCCCATCTGCCACATAACCGCGGGCACGACTCTCGAAAGTTTATACCCTGCAGGGGTGTCCCAACTTAGCCCATGATAAGCTCTCGCGATCAACGAAGGATATACCTTCTCCCAGGAAGACCCGATCAGTCTCGGAATCCCGGTTTACAAGACATTTCGACAATGGTAAAACAAGACCAGCAAGACCGCCCGATGCGTCGACAATCCCGATAGGAGTCGCACGTATCTCATTCTCAGGACACGCCGAATAAGCTAAGCGTACAGGTACCGAAGTAACCCAAGTTGCCAAGGGATGGTCCCGCACGGTGCTCTAGTTTGGACCAACACTTAGACAAGCAATGGCCCGGGGGGCTATAATAAAGATGACCCTTGGGTTAATTACTCCCAAGGGAAAAGTAGGTGGTGGTGAGGCAAATGGTAAAACCAAGGTTGGGCCTTGCTGGAGGAGTTTTATTCAAAGCGAACTGTCAAGGGGGTCCCACAAAACACCCAACCGCGTAAGGAACGCAAAATCCGGGAACATAACACCGGTATGACGGAAACTAGGGCGGCAAGAGTGGAACAAAACACCAGGCATAAGGCCGAGCCTTCCACCCTTTACCAAATATATAGATGCATCCAACAAAATCCTGTCCACCATGGAGTAAACTTCATTTTCACCTGCAACTAACAACGCTATAAGAGGGGCTGAGCAGAGCGGTAACATAGCCAAACAATGGTTTGCTAGGAAGGGTGCAAAAGGTTAGAGGCTGACATGGCAAATTGGGAGGCTTGAAGAGCAAATGATAGGTAGCGCAGCAAAGCAATAGAACGAAGCAACTAGCATAGCAATGATAGTAGTGAGATCCAGGGTAGCGGTCATCTTGCCTGAAATCCCGCTAGGAAGAAGAACAAGTCCATGAAGAAGATGAAGCCACGAAGACGAACCAAGCGTAGACGAACGAATCCTCATGGTCGCAACGAAAATGGGAACTATCGAGAAGAAGCACACAACATGGTAAACACACCACACATAAACAAGACATGATGCACAACAAGCATGATGCATGACAAAGCTACATGAAGCTACTCATGGCAAGAGACGATGCAAACAAGAGCAACACATCAAAGCAAGTTTAAATGAGGCCGGGAACAACATATAACAATTCCGGTAAGTCCTCATATGCAAATTTCGAAATTGGTCCAGATCTGAATGAACCTTATGTTCAAGTTGTTAAACAGCAAGTTAAGATGCACCAAGAGGATCTACACGAGATTCTAGTCAAGTTACATATAAAGTTCATTTAATTCGGAGCTACGGCCTAGAAGATATGAGCAAAACAAGTTAAACATGGCATTGATGCAAAATGCATACAAACATCAAGCAAACACCTCAAAACAAGGATGCAACATGATAATATGAAACTACATGCAAAATCAAGCAAGTTTCATATAAAGCACACTCAAAACGGAGCAAGGGTTCAACACATACACTCTACAAGTATAAAGGGCATGCTGTCCAAAACAGCAACTCGGCATCTAGCAAGCATCAAAACAATATGCTACAGCATCCCAACGTAAGAACAAAAGGCATGGGCATGATGTACAGGTAAAGCATGACAAAACATGAACACTGAGCTAACTCCAGAAATCACTAGAATATGCTCAAAATGACATAGCAAGATAGAAAATAATAACAGTTTCAGACTTGGAAGAAATAACATCAGGTTGCAATGTTTAGAGTTATCAAACAACAACTTATCATGGTAAACAAAGGCATGGCATGAATTTAATAATAGCATAGAACAAAAGTCCCTTACTGACCATGAGCCAAAAAGGCACACAAAATATGATGGCACCCATGTAAACATGGCAAGTTATATGACCGATTCATACATGGCAGGAACAACAATAAGTAGGCATGTTGGTGAGCTTGAACCACTCACCACAGAGCAATACATGGCATGTCAAAACAACCAACAGTAAAAATACATGTTTATGAAGCTAATCATGGCAAGAGCAAGTTCATAGCATTCTTGTATCACTAACAACAATCATGGCAACATTGAACTTAATGTTAACAGGCTGACAGCAACATTCTTTAGCAAGTTTGGAGCAAGAGTAAAACAAGTTACATTAGGCTATAAATGCAACCAGGGGCATGAATGGATAGAACATGACATGTATAATAAATCATCCTTAGTGAACATCTCCATATTATGCATGGAATAACTTGTAGCAGCAGGTTTACATAGCAACAAAATATAATGAGAATCACCAGAAAACAAAGAAGCAAGAAGTACCCTACTTCACGAGCTCGATGCACTCAGTACAAGACTCACAAAAATACATGGATGGCACCACTGTGAAGATGGCATGGCATAGTTCAAAACTCATGTAGAGCTCATGCTCATAGGATGCACACATCAAACATGGCAAAAAATGACAAATGAGCATGTTATAACAGTTTCAGCAGATTAACATCATGTAGCACTCTTGCAATGATGATTCAGGCATCAAGATGAGCTCAAACAAACATAATGCAATGGAATGAAATGAAGTACTCGTCGAGATGAACAATTTGACGTATTACACGCACGAAATGGAGCAGTATGCATGGAGTTATGACAGGTCAAAGTGGGCACTAGAATATGCAAAATCACGGGGACTTGGCAATATTTACACGAAAACAGTGGGCGTGGGGAAACTATGCAACGCTCAGGGCGTGAGTTAAGCGGGTCCTCACCATGGGCCAAGCCCAGGAAGCAGAGGAGGCAGGCCGGCTGGGAGGCAGAGGGAGCTGGGCTGGGCCGCGGCGCTGGACCGGACGGGACACTGGGCCGGGGTGCCGGGGCCCACGCGAGGCGCGGTCAACGGGGTTGTCACACCCTAGCTAGTTCATGCATTAGAGTGTTGCATCATGTCTATTTTTTTCAACAGAAACCTGAAATGGGATTGCGTAACTCCCAAATTTCCTCTGAAACAAACTAGGGTTTACTAAAAATATTTTCGATGAACCTGAAATGCCCTTCTAAAATGTCCATCATTTTTGCCTTGGTTCAGAACCTTTGCCAAAAGTGATGCACAATTTCCTAGGTCATCCTAAGGTCTTTGGATTAAATCATAATTATTTGAATTTGGGCATTTAAAATTTATAAAATATTTCAAATGTCCAAATATTCCCAATCTAAATGTTTCATGTTGGAAATATTCCAACAATGGACCAGAGTAGTTTGGTGAATTTTAAAACCTTCTAGGTATTTTAATTAATTCAACAAAGTTACGTAAAAATAGAAAAGAAAACAGAAGAAACTTACAGGCGTCACCCCTCCCCACCAGCCAGCCCACTGCCGCCCAGCCTGCAGCCAAGGCCAATGAAATGCTTGCCGACCAGCAGTGAGCAAGGTGCTCGACGGCGAGCACCACATGGGTGCCACGCACCTGCTCGCCACCTCGCCGCTTCCCTCGTCACGCCACGACGGGGATCACTCCCCCTCTCTCTCCCGCACCCCCCAGACGCCCCCTCTCCTCTCCAGCTCGTCTCCCTCGCGCTCCCACGCCATGACCGACGCCATCGTCGCCGCACCGCCGCCGTAGCCGCGCTCTCCGTCGACCCCACGCCGCGCCACCGTGTCCAGGAGCTCCGCCGCCGTCCACTCCTTTGAGCTAGCCGAGCCCCGAGCGCTCGCGTGCCCCGAAGCCGCCGCACCAACCTCGCCCAAAGCGCCACCGCCGGAGATCCCCTTCGCCGTCGCCGCCGCATCAGTTCGTCCCCAACCACGCCGACCGTCCCGCCGAGACCGCTGTGAGCTGGGCTACCTTCCCCACCTCTCTCTCGCTCCCGTGCACCACAGCGAGCACACGGCTCACCAAGACGCAGCCGTCGCAGACCTCGTCGCCGACGTGCTCCGGCCACCCTCCACCACCTCACCGTGTCCATCGCGTTCACCACGACGCGTTGGAGCTAACTCGCACTCCCCGCATCTCACCGCACACTCTACCTCGAGTTCGCCTTCACCCAAACTCCGGTGACCGCCAAAGTCGCCGCGGCGCCAACTCCGCCACCCGACCCCAACGGACTCGCCAAGAGCTGCGGCTCGTCCTCGGCTTCACTCGGTGGCCTCCATGACCCATTTGGTGGCGGGCACGCCAAAACCACTTCCGCCGCGCGTCGCTCGCCGGGCGGCTAAACGCCGCGGGTTTGACCTGATTTTGACAACGGTGGGCCAGTTGACCCCGGTCTATGACATGTGGGCCCCTCGCTAACTAAATCAATTTAGTTAAAACCTAACTTAATTAGTTTAATTAACCAGCGACATGCGGGACCCACTGGTCGGTTTGACCTGACCAGCCCGTTGACCACCGACGTCATCATGACATAGTCTTGACGCAGATAATTTAAATTATCGGAATTATTTTTACATAGGAAATTCCGAAAATGTTTCAAACTTCAAAATTCATAGAAATTAATCAGAACTCCAAATGAAACAAATTATATATGAAAAATGATCAGAAAAATCCAATCTTTCCATCTGCACAGGTTTCATGCATGTTTACAGAAGCTAACCTACTGTTTATAGCAGAACAAGTTAAAGCACCCTAAATGATCATATGTGAGTTTGGAAATTGCATCTTTGGTTCAAAATGCTTCAAACTCATCTGGTCTTAGTTGCATTAGCCCAACACACTCATATATGCCATGTCTCATGCATGCATCATATTGTTGCATATTGTTTGGTAATGCTTGTGTACCGGTGTTCCTCGGGCGAGTTCTCGCCCCGAGGAGTACCGTGATAACCCCGACGAAGAGCAATACCCGTGCACCGACCCGTCAGGCAAGCAACCAACCATTTGATCATACCGATAAAATCCCATGTTCTTGCTCCTGCTCTCGTTTACTACATTAAGACAACGCGATTCAAACTGCTGTGTGCTGCGGTAGTTGAACCCATTTCCTCTGCATGACTGTCATTGCCACAAGAATTAGATGAAACCCACTAGCATGTGTAGGAGTTGATTGAGCCATATGATTGTGTTGTTCCTACCTTGCTATGCCTGCTATGCTTAGAGTCGTGTCGGTCCGGTTCATCCGGGTGATGGCTAGAGTGAAATGATCGAGTCGAGATGAGAGTAAGGTGTTGAACACAATTTGGTAAAGGTATCGATGAGAGGCCATGTAGGAGTACATGGTGGGTTGTTTCATTGAGGCCGCCCTTAATCGAGATCTGTATGTGTGATTTAAGAATCAGCTACTACCATACATTGGGCCTGAAATATGACCCCGCCGACTTCTTATTCACGCTAGTCCTCTGTCCGGGAGTTGCAAGTAGTTTACGTGTTTGTAGCCTCTTCGGAGGCCGTGGACAGCGCCGACCGTAGGGGTGGGCTGTGATCACGGTAGGTACGTGTACGGTGTACCGGATGCCCGTTTGGTATCTCGGGAACCTGTTCACATCGCTTGGGGCTGTGAGCGAAACTTGGCGGAACTCCTCATAGATGGAACCCAAATAGGCGATAAACCCGGACTAGAGACTTGAGTGTCTAGGTAGGTCGTGGTCTACACCCACGTCGGCTTTAAGCTTGAAGTCTGCCGAGCACATGTCGTGTCTGCGGCGCTAAGTGGTGGAAACATGTATGAAGAAGTACACCCTATGCAGGTTAACATCATCTATTCGAATAGCAGCGTCATGATAAGGACTACTTGGTTGCCTATACAGTTCATAGACAAGTAAATGGATACTACTAAAAGCCTCAAGATAAGCGTGAGTGCCGAGGATGGCTCTTCCGTAGGAAGACGGAGGTGGATCCTCGGTGGTGTATTGAAGTGATGAGTAGTGGACTCGAGTCATAAAACTATTTCAAGTTGGTGTCTCGTGGGATAGCTTAGCCATGAGTCAAAGCTGGCTTGTCTGCAATAACCCCACCAACCCTTCTTGATAATATGCATGTATGTAGGGTCGATGTAAGTCTTCTTGAGTACCTTTGTACTCATGTTGCTTTAATTTTCATTTTTCAAAGATGCCACAAACCCTTCCGACGGGTTCTTCGTGACGTTGACATCGATGAGTAGACTAAGGCCGGTGGTGATCTGAGCAAGTGAAGGACCATGTAGTATAGCTAGGCTTACCCAAGCCTCTTTTATTTTACTAGTTATGCGTACTCGGACAAAACACTTCACTGTGGCTTGTATGCTTGTATGACTTGTATGTAGGTCGTGTGACCCGTACTTGTGTGTATGCTATGTATGGCTCTCTCGAGCCTTTAAATAAAGTACTTGTGTCGTAGAGTCATGTTGTGATGCCTTGTTGTATTTGCACATATCGAGCATATTGTGTGTATGATTGAAATGCTTGGTATGTGTGGATCCGACTATCTAGTTGTTTATCTTTAGTAGCCTCTCTTCTTGGCAAATGTCTCCTAGTGTCTCCACCGAGCCATGGTAGCTTGCTACCGCTCCTAACACTTAGGCTGGCGGCATGTGTCCTTCTTCGTTCTCATGTTCCCCTTCGGGAAATGTCACGCATTGAGTACCGGAGTCCTGTTAGCCCGCTGCAGCCGGTTTACGAGTCTGCTAGCCAGTGCTACAGCCGGAACTTACATGCTGATGACCAACACGTTCGATCTTTGGGTCATGGATGCTGTCCTCGTAAGTCTGTGCCACTTTGGGTTTACGACTAGTCATGTCAGCCGGGCTCCTTTTCATATGGATGCTAGCGACGCTATCATATCGTGTGCCAAAAGGCATAAACGGTCCCGGCTAAGGTAAGGCGACACCGTTGGGATACCGTCGTGAGGCCGCAAAGTGATATGATGTGTTACTGAGCTAGATCGATGTGACATTGAGTCGGGTCTGACAGCGTTGGCATCGAGCGGACTGCTGTAGGTTCTCCAAGCCAAACCGGTCGATGTTGAGTCTAGAAATGCTTTAGTTATATGTAGGGGAATTGATTGTGGGATGGAACGTAAGGCTCTTTTTACTCCTTTACCTCATGGCATTCTGATCTGAGTCAGTCCATTCTTCCATCGGGGGTTAAGGATTAGGATCTCTCCTCTCTATTAGGTTCACGTGTTACTAATCAGTAGTACCTTATAGGTTGTTGGTTACAAGCCTGGTTCAGTGTTTACTATCCTGTTATGTTACTAAGTTGGACCCAGAACCTTGATATGATAATGTTGAGTGGCTATGCAATTCCTTGTAAATTGTCTCAAATCCCTTTTGAACATTTACAGTCGTTATGCTGTCCAAATTCTATTAGAAATTCTAATGTCTTTGCATTATGGTTATGCTTCGAGATGGCCACTCGTGACCAAAATCAAGTGGTTAAATCGACCAGATGCATTGGTGTGACCGGTCATACAGCCATGCTAGTTCGGGTTATGATCGAGCGGGATACCGTTGGTACCCGAATACACAGCTTGAAGAGCGATGTCGAGACTTTAATCAAAGCCAGATCTACGCACCGTCGGTGTTTCCCTCTTATCCTGGTTCCACCGAGGCCCTTCACAGCTCCTATGGGCTTGGTGTTACTATTGATATGGCGGTGCAAGATGCTGCGTATTCTATGATGACCATCATGCGAGTCGAGACCGGCTGCTTCGCAACACCGACTTCCCAGATATGCCGGGTTCACTTCTGGGCGTTTGGTTATCTCCGGCTATCTATGCTTGATTCGGTCGGGAGGACTCACTAACCCGCACCACTGCCGAGTTGCTCGAGGACAAGGACCGAGAGAGTCGGGCCTTGAGGATGGAGCTCTTCAATGCCCGTGCTGATCACTGGGCCACTTTGACTCGTTTTGCACCGGCTGTTCAAGTTGGTTATATGGATATGAGAGACCTGTATCCTGTTAGAACTGCTCTGCCGGACATGATGGACTGGCGTGATGTGGGGGGCATCACCCCACCTCGTGGTCCTCGCAGGCCACCGTTCGTTGGTCCAAGACCTCACCCATGCCCTTATGGTCCACAGGCTCCTCAGGACCGTCTGTTTCCGGACGATCACGTTGAACTCCCAGGCTACGGAGGAGACTTCTATGAGAACTACTACGGAGACGTCTGAGTTAGTAGTAGTCCCACTAGTATTGTAATGGTTGTATTACCACCGTCCTGCGTGACTCGTGGAATATGACTTAGTGTGTACTAATTCCGGAGGTGTAAGAAAAATAATGTATAGGAGCTTGGTATGCCTCCGACGAGATGTAATCTTCCTTTCACCGTAGTAGAACTTTGTTTGGTCCTGTACTAAACCTTGTATGGTGTGTATGACAATGGAATAAAGAAGCAGTTTCTGTATCTACCATGTCATACGGATGATCATCTTGCATTCCAAGTTATCCATTACATTCTACATTTCTATGTCAAGATCTTGCCATCCTGGACTAAATCCTTGTCTTGTTTTCCTAGGATGGTTAACACCCGCAACAACCCTGCTCCGCCAGAGCAGGCCGAAGGCAGCAGAGTCGGAGAAGCAAACCTGCCTCACCCTCCTTCTCGGCGAAGTTATCTTTGAGGCCGAGAGAAACAAACAGAGACCAACTGTTTGTCGGAGCGTGTCGAGCAGAACACAGCCCATCATCAGAGAAATAACTTGGTGTCGCTCAGTGACTTCATCAAGTTACACCCACCTACCTTTCACCACTCCGTCGAGCCTCTCGACGCTGATGACTGGCTTCGCAGCATTACTCACAAGCTGCGTTACTGACTGTAGCCGAGGTGACAAGGTCACCTTTGCTGCATATCATCTTGAAGGCCCCGCCATCTCGTGGGAGAACTATATGGCTATGCGCCCGATTGGCCATGTCACTACTTGGGCAGAATTCAGCGAGGCTTTCCGCGAACACCACATTCGGAGGGTCTCATGGATCGTAACGTGAGGAGTTCTGCAGTTTCACCCAAGGTCGTCTCTCCGTGGGCGCCTCTGCAGAGAGTTTGGTAACCTCGCACGCTATGCAATCAAGAGGTCTCCACCGACGCCAAGAAACAGCAAGGTTCCGCAAGGGACTTAGCCCGAACTTCGCCGAGATCTCCGCCGCATGAGTGCACCTCCTTCCGAAGCTTGTTAACAAAGCCATCGCCACCTGAAACTGGTCGACCGATTTGAAGCAACACGCAAGCATGGCCGTGATATGGGTTCCTCATCCGGTCTTTGGACCACGAAGCGCCGTGTGTGGGTGCCTAATACTACCCTCGCCACCAGATTCACCCCGAGGCCATCCTTTCAGCGCCTCGTCCGATTCAGCAGATGCACCAGCTAAGCCCTATGGTGGGCCAACCAACAATGCTCCTCTACGCGCCAGCCCCGTGACGTGCTTCAAATGTGGGGAGTCAGGCCACTACATGCGCGATTGTCCTCAGACCAACCCCAACCAGCCTGCAAAAGCTGTTGGCCGTGGCAAGCCAATGAGAAAGGTGTTCTATGCCAAGCCGGCCACCACTGCACGTGGCCATGTTAATTGTGTCTCAGCTGAAGAGGCCCAAGAGGATCCCAACGTTGTGCTCGGTACACTTCTTGTTAATTGCCACCCGGCATCTGTTCTTTTTGATACTGGAGCATCTCATTCATTCATATCCGAAAGCTATGCTCGCTTGCACAACACTGCATTCAGTGATATGCCCACCTCCATGGTAATTCAAACCCCGGGATCCAAATGGCAAACTTCTAGAGTAAGCCATGGAAATGAAATTCAGGTCGACAGACTTGTTTTCCTTGCATCATTGATAGCTCTCAAATCTTCGGATATAAATATCATCTTGGGTATGGACCGGATGTCACCCATCATGCCAAGATTGATTGTTTCTCTAGGACTGTTCAACTTACGCACCCTCGGGAAAGATAGTCAATGTCTTGACCCGAATATCCAAGCGCCAACTATATTCTCTTAATGCCACCCATTGCGGACCTCGAGGACGTTCCGTAGTCCGTGACTTCCGGATGTCTTTCGGAAGAATTGCCGGTGTCCCACCGACAGAGATGTTGAATTCGTGATAGACCTCATTCCAGAACTGTCCCAATTTCTAGAAGACCCTATAAGATGGCACCCCTAGAACTAGCCGAACTTAAGAAACAACTCGATGAGGCCTTGAAAAAGGGTTTCATTCGTCCTAGTTCATCTCCTTGGGCTTGCCCCGTCCTCTTCGTCAAGAAGAAGGATGGTACGGATCGGATGGTTGTAGATTATCGACCCGTCAACTTGGTCACAATTAAGAACAAGTATCCGCTCCCCAGGATCAACGATCTGTATGATCAGCTTGTAGGATCCTCAGTCTTCTCTAAGATGGATTTGAGGTTAGGCTACCATCAAATCAAAATCCGAAACGGGGACATTCCAAAAACGGCCTTTGTTACTCGTTACGGCCAATACGAGTACACCGTCATGTCCTTCGGTCTAACCAACGCCCCAGCCACCTTCTCCCGGTTAATGAACTCAATCTTCATGGAATATTTGGATAAATTAAATCGTGGTTTACCTCGATGACATACTCATCTATTCCAAGAACGAGGAAGAACATGCCGAACATCTAAGGCTAGTGTTGATGAAACTTGAGAGCATCGCCTTTATGCCAAGTTTTCCAAATGCGAATTTTGGCTGCCGGTGACCTATCTAGGACATGTAATTTCTGGTAAAGGTATAGCTGTCAACCCCGAAGCGAGTTCAAGCCGTCCTTAATTGGACTCCACCAAATCGGTCAAGCAAGTTCGAGCTTCCTTGGCTTAGCGAGCTATTATCGCCGCTTTGTCGAGAACTTCTCCAAAGTTGCTAAACCTCTAACCGAACTCCTCAAGAAGGATAAAAAGTTCGAGTGGACTCCACAATGTGAGCACAGCTTCGTGAACCGAAAAGACGTTTAACTTCGCTCCCGTCTTTGGTACCACCAGATTTCTCTAAGGACTTTGTTATCTATTATGGCGCCTCGCGACAAGGACTAGGCTGTATTCTCATGCAAGATCGACACGTAATTGCTTATGCTTCACGGCAATTGCACCCACATGAGGAAAACTACCCAACTCATGATCTAGAGCTTGCGGTACTGTAGTCCATGCACTCAAAACTGGCGACATTACCTCCTCGGTAATCGTTATGAAATCTACACCGATCACCAAAGTCTGAAGTACATATTCACCCAACCAGATTTGAATCTCAGGCAAAGACGTTGGGTTGAGTTGATCACAGATTTCGACTTAGGGATAACTTATACCCCAGGAAAAGCCAATGTCATGGCTGATGCGCTAAGTCGTAAATCTTATTGCAACAACCTAATGTTGCAACAAAATCAACCACTTCTCCATGAGGAATTTCGGAAGCTTAACCTTCACATTGTTCCTCAAGGATTCCTTTCCACCTTGGTGGCGAAACCTACTCTTATGGATCAAGTCATCGCTGCCCAAAAGCGAGATAAAGGAATATCCCGGATTAAGGAGAACATTGCTAGCGGAGATGCTAAATGTTTCTCTACAAATGATCATGGTGTTGTATATTTTGAGAACCGTCTAGTGGTTCCCAAGAATCAGCACTTACGGCTGACTGATCCTTAAGGAGGCTCATGACTCTCCTCTCACCATTCATCCGGTAGCACTAAAATGTATCGGGACCTCGCCAGAGGTTCGGTGGACTAGGATGAAGAGAGACATTGCTCAATTTGTTGCTAATCGCGGCGTGCGTAAATCGTCGTGTAAAAGCGAGCATCAACGGCCTCTTGGCACCCTTCAACCCTTAGCTATTCTGAATGGAAATGGGATAAAATCAAGTATGGATTTCATCACCGGTTTTCCTGGGACCAAGAGAGGAATAATGCTATCTTTGTCGTTATCGACCGCCTCTCCAAAGTAGCCCACTTCTTACCCGTCATGAGAGTATAACCACTAGTCACTAGCAGACTTGTACATCTCCCGAATAGTGTCTCTTCACGATGTTCCATTGAAATTAACTTCGATCGAGGAAGTCTCTTCACCTCTCGATTTTGGGAAAGTTTCCAAAACGCTATGGGAACCCATCTCTCCTTTAGCACCGCCTTCCACCCTCAATCAAGTGGTCAAGTAGAACGTGTCAACCAAATCCTAGAAGACATGCTTGAGCTTACATTATCTCGTTCAAATGGATTGGGAGAAATGCCTTCCATTTGCGAATTTGCTTATAACAACAGCTATCAATCTAGTTTGGGCAAAGCACCTTTTGAAGTTCTCTATGGACGAAGGTGTGAACACCTCTTAACTGGTCGAAACCGGGAAAGACAATTCTTTGGCCCGGATATGATCCAGAGGCGAAGAAACAAGTTCACATCGTTCGTGAAAAGTTGAAAACAGCCCAATCTCGTCAAAAGAGTCAATATGACCGAAAACATAAGGCTATGACTTACGAGGTTGACGAGAAGGCTTACCTTGAGTTACTCCTTTGAAGGAACCCATCGTTTGATATCAAAGGCAAATTGGCTCCTCGCTACATTGGACCCTTTCGCATTCTTGCCAAACGAGGAGAAGTTGCCTACCAATTGGAACTACCTCCTCATCTCTCCAAAGTCCACGACGTCTTCCACGTTTCTCAACTCAGGCGTTGCTTCTCGGATCCTATCCGTGGAGTGGACCACGAAACGCTTGATCTTCAAGATAATCTCACATATCGAGAATACCCCGTTCGTATTCTCGATCAAGCCGAGCGTACCACTCGACGGCATAATATCAAGTTTCTCAAGGTTCAATGGTCGCACCATTCTGAGAAGGAAGCTACTTGGGAAAGGGAGGATCGTCTTCGACTTGAATACCCCGCCTTCTTTCCGGAGGAACCCAAATCTCGGGACGAGATTCTTTTGAGTGGGGGTGAGTTGTCACACCCTAGCTAGTTCATGCATTAGAGTGTTGCATCATGTCTATTTTTTTCAACAGAAACCTGAAATGGGATTGCCAGAACTCCCAGCCCCCTCTGAAACAAACTAGGGTTTACTAAAAATATTTTCGATGAACCTGAAATGCCCTTCTAAAATGTCCATCATTTTTGCCTTGGTTCAGAACCTTTGCCAAAAGTGATGCACAATTTCCTAGGTCATCCTAAGGTCTTTGGATTAAATCATAATTATTTGAATTTGGGCATTTAAAATTTATAAAATATTTCAAATGTCCAAATATTCCCAATCTAAAATGTTTCATGTTGGAAATATTCCAACAATGGACCAGGAGTAGTTTGGTGAATTTTAAAACCTTCTAGGTATTTTAATTAATTCAACAAAGTTACAGAAAAATAGAAAAAGAAAACAGGAAGAAACTTACCTGGCGTCACCCCGGCCCACCAGCCAGCCCACCTGGCCGGCCCAGCCAACCCAAGGCCAATGAAGCTTGCTTGCCGACCAGGCAGGCAGGCAAGGTGCTCGACGGCGAGCACCGCATGGGTGCCACGCACCTGCTCGCCGCCTCGCCGCTTCCCTCGTCACGCCACGACGGGGATCACTCCCCCTCTCTCTCCCGCACCCCCCAGACGCCCCCTCTCCTCTCCAGCTCGTCTCCCTCGCGCTCCCACGCCATGACCGACGCCACCGTCGCCGCACCGCCGCCGTAGCCGCGCTCTCCGTCGACCCCACGCCGCCCACTGTGTCGAGAGCTCTGCCGCCGTCCACTCCTTGAGCTAGCCGAGCCTCGAAGCTTCGCGTGCCCGCCGCCGCACCAACCTCGCCAAGCGCCACCGCCGGAGATCCCCTTGCCGTCGCCGCCGCATCGATTCGTCCCGACCACGCCGACCATCCTGTCGAGACCGCTGTGAGCTGGGCTACCTTCCCACCTCTCTCTCTCGCTCCCGTGCACCACAGCGAGCACACGGCTCACCCAAGACGCGCCGTCGCGACCTCGTCGCCGACGTGCTCCGGCCACCCTCCGGCCACCTCACCGTGTCCATCGCGTTCACCACGAGCGTTGGAGCTAACTGCACTCCCGCACCTCACGACACTCTACCTCGAGTTCGCCTTCACCCGAACTCGGTGGCCGCCAAAGTCGCCGCCGCGCCAACTCCGCCACCCGACCCCAACGGACTCCGCCAAGAGCTGCGGCTCGTCCTCGGCTTCACTCCGGTGGCCTCCGCGACCCATTTGGTGGCGGAACAGCCAAAACCACTTCGCCGCCCGCGTCGCTTGCCGGCGGCTAAGCGCCGGGGTTTGACCTGATTTTGACCACGGGTGGGCCTGGGTTGACCCCACGGTCTATGACATGTGGGCCCCTCGCTAACTAAATCAATTTAGTTAAAACCTAACTTAATTAGTTTAATTAACCAGCGACATGCGGGACCCACTGGTCAGTTTGACCTGACCAGCCCGTTGACCACTGACGTCATCATGACATAGTGCTGACGCAGTAATTTAGATTACTGAAATTATTTTTACACAGGAAATTCCAGAAAATGTTTCAAACTTCAAAAATTCATAGAAATTAATCTGTAACTCCAAATGAAACAAATTATATATGAAAAATGATCAGAAAAATCCAATCTTTCCATCTGCACAGGTTTCATGCATGTTTACAGAAGCTAACCTACTGTTTATAGCAGAACAAGTTAAAGCACCCTAAATGATCATATGTGAGTTTGGAAATTGCATCTTTGGTTCAAAATGCTTCAAACTCATCTGGTCTTAGTTGCATTAGCCCAACACACTCATATATGCCATGTCTCATGCATGCATCATATTGTTGCATATTGTTTGGTAATGCTTGTGTACGGTGTTCCTGCGGCGGTTCTCGCCCCGAGAGTACCGTGATAACCCCGACGAAGAGCAATACCTGCACCGACCCGTCGAGCAAGCAACCAACCATTTGATCATACCGATAAAATCCCATGTTCTTGCTCCTGCTCTCGTTTACTACATTAAGACAACGCGATTCAAACTGCTGTGTGTCTGCGGTAGTTGAACCCATTTCCTCTGCATGACTGTCATTGCCACAAGAACTAGATGAAACCCACTAGCATGTGTAGGAGTTGATTGAGCCATATGATTGTGTTGTTCCTACCTTGCTATGCCTGCTATGCTTAGAGTCGTGTCAGTCCGGTTCATCTGGGTGATGGCTAGAGTGAAATGATCGAGTCGAGATGAGAGTAAGGTGTTGAACACAATTTGGTAAAGGTATCGATGAGAGGCCATGTAGGAGTACATGGTGGGTTGTTTCATTGAGGCCGTCCTTAAGCAATTGAGATCTGTATGTGTGATTTAAGAATCAGCTACTACCATACATTGGGCCTGAAATATGACCCCGCCGACTTCTTATTCACGCTAGTCCTCTGTCCGGGAGTTGCAAGTAGTTTACGTGTTTGTAGCCTCTTGGAGGCCGTGGACAGCGGCCGACCGTAGGGGTGGGCTGTGATGCGGTAGGTACGTGGCACGGTGTACCGGATGCCCGTTTGGTATCTCGGGAACCCTGTTCACATCGTTTGGGGCTGTGAGCGAAACTTCGCCGAACTCCTCATAGATGGAACCCAAATAGGCGATAAACTGGACTAGAGACTTGAGTGTCTAGGTAGGTCGTGGTCTACACCCACGTCGGCTTTAAGCTGAAGTCTGCCGAGCACATGTCGTGTGTGCACGCTAGGTGGTGGAAACATGTATGAAGAAGTACACCCTGCAGGTTAACATCATCTATTCGAATAGCGCGTCATGATAAGGACTACTTGGTTGCCTATACAGTTCATAGACAAGTAAATGGATACTACTAAAAGCCTCAATATAAGCGTGAGTGCCGAGGATGGCTCTTCCGTAGGAAGACGGAGGTGGATCCTCGGTGGTGTATTGAAGTGATGAGTAGTGGACTCGAGTCATAAAACTATTTCAAGTTGGTGTCTCGTGAGGATAGCTTAGCCATGAGTCAAAGCTGGCTTGCTGCAATAACCCCACCAACCCTTCTTGATAATATGCATGTATGTAGGGTCTGATGTAAGTCTTCTTTGAGTACCTTTGTACTCATGTTGCTTTAATTTACATTTTTGAAGATGCCACAAACCCTTCCGCGGGTTCTTCGTGAGCGTTGACATCGACGAGTAGACTAAGGCCCGGTGGTGATCTGAGCAAGTGAAGGACCATGTAGTATAGCTAGGCTTACCCAAGCCTCTTTTATTTTACTAGTTGTCTGTACTCAGACAAAACACTTCCGTTGTGGCTTGTATGCTTGTATGACTTGTATTTAGGTCGTGTGACCCGTACTTGTGTGTATGCTATGTATGGCTCTCTGAGCCTTTAAATAAAGTACTTGTGTCGTAGAGTCATGTTGTGATGCCTTGTTGTATTTGCACATATCGAGCATATTGTGTGTATGATTGAAATGCTTGGTATGTGTGGGATCGACTATCTAGTTGTTTATCTTTAGTAGCCTCTCTTACCGCAAATGTCTCCTAGTGTCTCCATCGAGCCATGGTAGCTTGCTACTGCTCCGAACACTTAGGCTGGCCGGCATGTGTCCTTCTTCGTTCTCGTATGTCATCCCTCGGGAAATGTCACGCATTGAGTACCGGAGTCTGTTAGCCGCTGCAGCCGGTTTATCGAGTCTGCTAGCCCAGTGCTACAGCCCGAACTTACATGCTGATGACCGACACGCTCGATCTTTGGTCATGGATGCTGTCCTCGTAAGTCTGTGCCACTTTGGGTTTACGACTAGTCATGTCACCGGGCTCCTTTTCATATGGATGCTAGCGACGCTATCATATACGTGTGCCAAAAGGCGCAAACGGTCCCGGGCTAAGGTAAGGCGACACCCGTTGGGATACCGTGCGTGAGCCGCAAAGTGATATGATGTGTTACAGGCTAGATCGATGTGACATTGAGTCGGGGTCCTGACAGGGGTGCCGGATCGAGCGGCTCCTTCGCTCGATCCCCGACCAGGGCGGCGGCGACAGCGAGGCCGAGCGGAGGACGTCGGAGGAGGGCCGGGAACGGCGCTGGACGCCGGATCCGGGGCGGCGGAAGCCGTTGCTGGAGACGGCGGTTGCGGCGGGGTGGCCGAGCGGCGAGGAAGAAAAGCGAGGCGCGAGCACCATGGCGGTGGCGGCGATCCGGCGAGGCGCGGAGGCAGCGCAAGGCGAGCCGCCTGGCGGGCGGCGGGCCGGGAGGGCCCGATCCGAGCTCTCCGGGCCGCGGCGGCGGGGACGGCGGAGTTGGACACGTGGCGCACGGGGATTGGGGCGGAGCGACGGGGGGATTCGTCCGGCCGGACCGGACGTGTCCAGCGGCACGGGGAGGAGTTTGGCTAGGGTTTGGACTGCGCGAAATTTCGGGGGGGGAGGCATATATATAGGTAGAGGGAGCTAGGAGAGTCCAAATGAGGTGCGGTTTTCGGCCACACGATCGTGATCGAACGACCGAGAGCATGGAGAGGGTTAGGATGGGTTTTGGGCCACTTTGGAGGGGTGTTGTTCTGCAAGACAAAAGAGGCCTTTACGGTTCCCCGGTTAACCGTTGGAGTACCAAACGACCTCCAAATGGCATGAAACTTGACAGGCGGTCTACCGGTGGTGTACCAAGGCCGCTTGGCAAGCCTCGGTCCATTCCGAGAAAGTTTAATACCCGCTCACAACAAGAGACAAAAGGGGGACGCCGGAGGACATAGGAGTGTCGGTTTGCAAAACGGACAACGGGGAAAATGCTCGGATGCATGAGACGAACATGTATGCAAAATGAGATGCACATGATGACATGATATGAAATGCAGATGATGACATGGCAAAATGCAACACGCAAGCACATGACATGGCAAAAACGGCGAATAACTGGCATACACCTGGCGCATCGAATCCGGGGCGTTACAAAGGAAGACAACATAATAAGTTATGTTTTCTTATATCTGAGATAAAGTATGTTGTCATGGATCCTCTAACGTGTTGAGCTTGCGTTTCCCCCTCATGCTAGCCAAATTCTCAGCACCAAGTAGAAATACTACTTGTACTTCCGTATACCCTTAAACCAATTTTGCATGAGAGTCCACCATATCTACCTATGGATTGAGTAAGATCCTTCAAGTAAGTTGTCATCGATGCAAGCAATAAAAATTGCTCTCTAAATATGCATGACTTATTAGTGCAGAGAAAATAAGCTTTGTACGAACTTGTTGTGGACGTAATAAAAGCGACGGACTGCATAATAAAGGTCCACATACAAGGGGCAATATAAAGTGACGTTCTTTTGCGTTAAGATTTTGTGCATCAACCCTAAACGCGCATGACAACCTCTGCTTCCCTCTGCGAAGGGCCTACCTTATATTATTATCCTCTACCTTATGCAAGAGTCACGGTGATCTTCACCTTTCCTTTTTCATTTTATCCTTTGGCAAGCTCAGCATGTTGGAAAGAACATGATATATATATATATATCTAATTGGATGTAGGGGAGCATGAATTATTATTGTTGACATTACCCTTGAGGTAAAAGGTTGTGGGGCAAAACTATACGCCCCTATCTTTCTCTGTGTCCGATTAAAACTCTGTAACCACAAGTATTGCGTGAGTGTTAGCAATTATGAAGGACTAAGTGATAGTTGAGTATGTGGACTTGCTTTTAAGCTCTGACATAGACTCTTTCCGATGTTATGATAAATTGCAATTGCTTCAATGACTGAGGTTATAATTTGTTGGTGCTCAATAAGGTTTCTAATTCATACTTTGGCTTTGTGAAAAGATCATCACTTGAACATAAGTAATCATATGACAAAATCTATATATGTTGCTGTTATGGAAATAATCATGATGCCTTCTTGTCTGTATTTTATTTTTATCGACGCCTCTACCTCTAATCATGAGGACATATTTATTGTTATCGGCTTTTCGCTTTGAGGACAAGTGAGGTCTAAGCTTGGGGGAGTTGATACGTCCATTTTGCATCATGCTTTTATGTCAATATTTATTGCATTATGGGTTGTTATTTCACGTTATGTCACAATACTTATGGCTATTCTCTCTTATTTTACAAGGTTTACATGAAGAGGGAGAATGCCGGTAGCTGGAATTCTGGGCTGGAAAAGGAGCAAATATTGGAGACCTATTCTGCAACTCTCAAAAGTCCTGAAACTCCATGGAATATCTTAAAATAAATAAAGAAAATCATCGCCAAAGATGAAGGCCGGGGGCCTACACCACGCTCACGAGGGTGGGCGCCCCGCCGCCCCTCACCTCGTGGGCCCCGGTGGCTCTCCGACGCCCATCTTCTCCTACATGAAGTCTTTCAATGAAAAAATAGAAGGCAACCTTTGGGCGAGACTCACGCCCATGAGGCGGAACCTTGGTGGAACCAATCTAGGGCTCAGCAGAGCTGTTCTGCTGAGACACTTCCCTCGGGGGGGAAATCATCACCATCATCATCACCAACGCCCTCTCATCGGGAGAGGGCAATCTCCATCAACATCTTCACCAGCACCATCTCATCTCCAAACCCTAGTTCATCTCTTGTATCCAATTCTTGTCTCCAAGTCCGGGATTGGTGCTAGTAGGTTGCTAGTAGTGTTGATTACTCCTTGTAGTTGATGCTAGTTGGTTTATTTGGTGGAAGATCATATGTTCATATCCTTTATGCACATTATTACCCCTCTGATTATGAACATGAATATGCTTTGTGAGTAGTTACGTTTGTTCCTGAGGACAAGGGAGAAGTCTTGCTATTAGTAGTCATGTGAGTTTGGTATTCGTTTGATATTTTGATAAGATGTATGTTGTCTAGCCTCTAGTGGTGTTATGTGAACGTCGACTACATAACACTTCACCATTATTTGGGCCTAGAGGAAGGAATTGGGAAGTAATAAGTAGATGATGGGTTGCTAGAGTGACAGAAGCTTAAACCCTAGTTTATGCGTTGCTTCGTAAGGGGCTGATTTGGATCCATATGTTTCATGCTATGGTTAGGTTTACCTTAATAATTTTGTTGTAGTTGCAGATGCTTGCAATAGAGGTTAATCATAAGTGGGATGCTTGTTCAAGTAAGAACAGCACCCAAGCACCGGTCCACCCACATATCAAATTATCAAAGTACCGAACGCGAATCATATGAGCGTGATGAAAACTAGCTTGACGATATTCCCATGTGTCCTCGGGAGCGCTTTTCCTATTATAAGAGTTTGTCAAGGCTTGTCCTTTGCTACAAAAAGGATTGGGCCACCTTGCTGCACTTTATTTACTTTTGTTACTTGTTGCTCGTTACAATTTATCTTATCACAAAACTATCTCGTTACCACTTATTTCAAGATTTGCAGAGAATACCTTGCTGAAAACCGCTTATCATTTCCTTCTGCTCCTCGTTGGGTTCGACACTCTTACTTATCGAAAGGACTACGATAGATGCCCTATACTTGTGGGTCATCAAGCAGCATGTCATCGGGGAGGCTGCTGATGAAGTCCAGGCTCGCCGGATGCCGTTTTGGCTCGAGCCGCCTCCGCTTGTTGGCTGCCTCGCCGTCCATCTCAACCGGCGGCGACGCCGGTGTACACGTGTGCTGGTGTGTGTTGTGTGCTAGGTGTGCACGAGTGCGTCCTTCTGTGCATGCCGCCACGCAGTGGTGAACTGGGCGCGAGTGCGTCCTTCACGCGCAAGAAGTGTGTCCTCAATGCACCCTCAATTTACTAGCGTGCGGGGTGCTACCCCGAGTGGTTTCAACTTTGTTTACTTCATCGCGTGTCAGATGGGCCTCTAGTTTACTTATTTTCACCCACTACCACATGGGCCAGCACACGAAGATACAGAACACGAGCCGACAAGGCAGGATGTGGACTGGTTGACCGGTCAACTAAACAATATACGGAGCTATACGCTGACATAGTGAGCGTATAATCCGTCAGTATAGAGAGTTCGAGTGAGAGGGGAAGCCCGTGAGAGATAGCAGAGAGAGAGAGAAAGAGCTACTCCCTCCGCTCGATAATGTAGTTCCAACATTTTTTTTAAAGTCAAACTTTTGAAACTTTGACCAAGTTTATAAAGAAATTACTTATATCTACAATACCAAAGATAAATGATAGTATGAAGTAAGTACATGTTGTGATGAATCTAATGATCGTTCCAGATGTAAATGTTTTTCTCCACATATACCTGGTCAAACTTTTCTGAGGTTTGACTTTTCAAAACATCCATATGCTTATGGACGTGACAGAGTCCCTAACTAGAGAGAGAGAGAGAGAGAGAGATAGAAAGAGTGAGTGAAAAAAGTGTGTGTATGTGTGTGTGTGTGTGTGTGTGTGTGTGTGTGTGTGAAAGAGACATGGACAACACACGATAAAAGTAGAAAAAAGCGTGCATGTCTTATGCAAACATATCACACATTCATCTTCGACAACGAAGGCAAGGTGAGGAGATAGTGTGTGATTGTTTGGAACCGAGAGAGCAAGACCACTAGCACGTGGCCAAGAGGGGTCTGACAAACAAGGGAGAGAGGTCGAGAGAGATGTATGGAGAAAATGCAGACATGGGGAGGAGAGAGTGTATGTTTGTCATAGAGAGATCCCCTGGAGATCGTGATGGGACTACATGGGTGGGAGATCGAGTCACAAGGTGTGTGCGCGATAGAAGATACCCCGAGAGATATCAAGATAGACGTATGGATGGAAGGAGACAATACATGTGTTCCTGATGGCTAGTAAGAGATAATCATACTTAGGAGGGGGGAGTGCTTGCACCTATGATGGAGTGAGGGATTATGGTACTTAGGGGGGTGCGTGTCACATGGAGAGAGAACAAGGGCAGAGAGTGTTGGATGGGTCTATATGTATAGCGCGAGCGAGACATGTGTATGTATGAACTAGGGAGATATAAGGTCAGTTTGGCTTGCGTCCTGAGCATCTTTTGCCTGGCCTGGGGTTGTGGCTGGATTTCATGCACGCTTGTTTGGTTGCTACCCTGTGAAAAAGAAAGCCTGCCTGGCATGATTCCCTTGCACTTTAATTAGTCTGGATGGACTCCAGACACTGCAAGTAGCCTGGCCCAGGCGACCGATTTCGAACGCCTGGCCGTGCCTGGTCGTGTGGCCACGAGGCTAACAACAACCTGGATGGATATTAGCATTAAATAATTGCTGCATGGATTGATTGATGGGACGTTGATGCTTTGCCTGGCCCAGGCATGAACCAAACGCTTCAGCATCACACAAGTCTGGCCAGGCAGAAATATTTTACATCTCATGTCCACACCAGGAAGTACTGGCCATCAAGGCATGAGGGTCAGGTCACGAACCAAACTGACCAATAAAGTTTGAGAGAGATTGAGGAGCCCCGATAAGGCTGAGTGGTGCGTCAGATAGCTGAGAGGGGGAAAGAGATATTCCATCCGCTCGATAATGCAAAGGTATGTAAATTTTTTAGAAGTCAAACTTTGGAAACTTTGATCAGGTTTACACAAATGTTATTTACTACAATACCAAAGATACATCATACAAAACTACATCTCATGGTGAATCTAATGGTATATGTTTGTCGTTCTAGATGTAATTGTTTTTCTCCACGTACATGGTCAAACTTTGTGATGTTTGACTTTTCAATAAATCTATATGCTATGTACCGAGGAGAGTGCCTAAGTCGAGACAGATCAAGTGCGTGTGAAGGAGAATGAGTAAGTGTGCAAAAAGAGTATGTGTGTGAAAGAGAAAGTGACAACAAATGATAAATTAGAGAGAGAGTGTGTTTTTTCATTTCTTATGCGAACATATCACGCATGCATCTCCGAGATAGAAAAGCGAGGCGAGGAGATACACGAAGATAGCTAGTGTGTGATTGTTTGCAACGCAGAGAGACACCCCTGTAGCACATGTCCAATAGAGGTCTGGCCAACAAGGAACAAAGGTCGAGAGGGACACATGGAGGACATGGATGCATGGGGAGGGAGAGAGGGTGTGTTTGTGATAGAGAGATCCCCTCAAGATCGTGAGGGGACTATATGGGTGGGAGATCGAGGGAGGTGCGTGCGCGATAGAAAGATGCCCCAAGAGAAATCGAGATAGACCATGCACATTTTGTGATGGAGACTAAGATTAGCTAGTCATATACATATAGGGGGCCTGCGTGTGCCTACAATTGAGTGAGAGACCATCATACTTGGCTAGCTAGGCATGAGATTGTGTGTGTGTGCGTGTGAGATGGAGAGAGAACGAGGGAGAGAGATAGAGTTTCAGATGGGCCTATCGAGTGCGAGTGAGATATGCATGTGTATGTGTGACCTAGGTGGATGGAGAGTTTGAGAGAGGGGGGAAGAGCTCCGAGACGACAGAGTGGTGCGTGAGAGAGTTACGGGCAACAAGCCAAGGAATTTGTGTGCGTACGATGAGTGCACCCAAAATATCTAGCTTGGACTAGCTAGAGTATCATACATAGTGTGCGAACTAGAAAGACCCCCCCACACACACACACACAAAGAGAGAGAGATGGAGAGAAAGGGAGAGGGACCAACAAGGTTTTTGTGTCGAATGCATGCGACAGAATTGAAGATTGTCAGAGAGAGAGAGAGAGAGAAAGAGAGAGAACAGGAGTCCGGAAGAGGGGGGTCGCGTTTTATGCATCAAAGACTGATATAAACCATGTTTCGATATAAACTTGCATTCAAATATTTAAATTGGAGAACATGTTGTCTGCAATCCACACATGAATGGATATATGCGTATATCAAACAAGTTCATTAATTTGACTTTCAACATGTTCATGGAGTACTATAATACTGTACAACATGCTACTCGATTGAGGTGTTCAATTTTTGATTTAGTTCACTATTTTGACCTAGTGAATGAGCTATTTCATTGAATCAAGATATTTCATTTTGGGTTTGATTCACGTTTTTGAGTGGGTCAACTATTTGTCATATGATAAATCGCTAGCAACGAGCATGTAAAAACACATTACTCCCAAGCATCATCTCTCCATCTAAAAAAGAAGTGGCAATCTAATATTTCAAAATTTGATTCGAAACGACTTGGTAAGGTAGACGTGGATGCTCGTTCTCCCAAAATTTGAACGAACCATTAAACATCCTCTACTTGGTGGAATTCGCTCGAGCAAATAAATGGGAGACGCGAAATTACCGTCCTATGTGGGACACGCATCAATTGGCCAGTTGTACATCGAGGGTAGGTTCGTAACTTCATCCAAGCGCGCCTTCTCCTCAGCCGAAATGACATGTGCCGAATAATTCATAAACCATGGTCGGCAAAACACGCTCTCCGCGCCCGAAATAGCTCACGCCCACTATTTCAAAACACGCTCTCCTCGCCCGAAATCGTTCGCGCCCACTATAGTTCAAAACACGCCCTCCTCGCCCGAAATCGCTCCCGCCCACTATTTGGGTAGAAGCAAAGTTACTCTACTATCCCCGACCCTCAGTACACAGACCCAAGCCGAGAAGCCTAAAGGCAGGGGTAGAACTGTAACTCCCCCTCACATTTCAGACAAATGCGTCTGTAAGACATGGTTCAACTCCCCTCCCAATCCCCCCCCCCCATTCATACCTCGTGGGTGCCAAATCACCTTCTCCCCAGGAAGCTCCCTTCTCCCAAGCCGCGAAACCTCAGCCCCTCCTCTATGGCGCCCCCACCGCACCAATTTCACAGCCGCCCTCCTCCTAATGCCGGAGACGCTGTCCATTTGCCGTCGTGCACTGGGCCGTGTGCCTCTTACTCCGTGCTGCTGGAGCTGCCTCGACGACGGCCGCGTGAACCGTACCGGAGCCGATTCACCCCTGTCATTGTTCACGGCGCCGGATCGGCTCCAAGTTCAGATCCGTCCAGAGTCCCGACGCTGCTTCCCCGTAGCCGTCGACCATTGCGACATTGATGTTTCCTTGCCGCCAGTCGCCACTGCAACCGCGCCGGCCTCACCGACTCGGCAGCTGGACCTGCCTACTTCACCATGCCGCCAGATTGGTCGCACCCTCATCTCAAATCACTTTATTTAGGCGTCAGTTGTCTGAATTTTTATTCTGGGCCAATCGATTCCCAATGGGAAGTAGCACCCATCGAGGCGGCGGAGCTCCTAGGCTGCCGGTTGGCTGGTGTCTAACGTAAGGGTGTGGGGCCGCAAGTTCGCGCGGAAGCAACGCTTAGATGGCTATCTTTTAGAGTTGCGTGGGTTGAAGGTACTGCCGCCGCTGGATCTGGATGACGGGGAGTCTTTGTGGATTGGCCCAGGGGTGGCGCAACCATGGTAGTGCGGTGGGGCGGGGAACGGGGTTTTGGCCGGGGCCACGGACGGCGGAGGCAGGCTGCTCTGCCGTTGTTCACTGGCTCTTTGGGGAAGATTCCGAACAGTGTTAGCGGGAGGCACAAAACGGCCATTAAGCCATCCAGCGTAGATCGGACAGTACCAAAATATAATAAAATTGTGTGACCCCAATTTAGTCTTCAGTCAACAGACATGTGACCACTCTCGTAACTTGCTGTTGATCTCTTAGTGTATTTCTTTAGATCAAAGAGATATGTCGTTCTTAACATTATGCGTTATCTGCATCTTCAGACACACCATCTTCCGACTCACCGCAACTGCTCCAACAAGGGAAGCATACACCAGAAGGGAGCTATAGTCCCCACTCAACAGTTCCCTGCATCGAATGCGCGTGCCCGACATGTACAGCCACAACAACTGTAGGGCCATCGACAAGTCAGCACATGATGCTCACTCCTATGGATGGCAGCCAGATAGGTTGTACCCTCATCTTACTTGTGTGCAACATTTATGGCTTTGTTATTCATCTAAGCATGGAAAATAGATCATCACATTTCACTGTATATTCATGATGATCTCTTACGGGTCTTGTTCATGAGTTAACGTTGTTCCATAGTTCAGCTAAGATACTTGTTCTTTAGGTAACGTTGTTCCATAGTTATCATCCATCAGCCAATGCTATCCCACAGGCTGGTGATTATAGTATTATACCACTTCTAGTATTACCTATGTTGTTCTTTAATACTTTTGTGTGCCATCTAGTTAATCTCGAGTACAAACGATACATATTCTGTAGCTTTCATCTGTGTTCTCCCTTTAGTTTATGAGACATGTTGCTGCTAGTTAACCCCAGTCCTACTATTTATGTCATCTCCTACAGGGACTCATTACATAAATCTAACTACTAGTTGTCTTCCATGCATGTCAGATATAATTGCACACACTGATATATCCACAAGAACCTCACGGAGCAATGTAAAGGCCAATAAACTTGATGTCAATGATACCCAATATGATGGAACATGTAAAGGCAGTTCTTTAGAAGACTTGCAGAAAGATGATGAATCCTCTTCACCCCACAAGGTCCTTGCTCTAACTTGGCCTGTGATATGGGTACAACATGCATATAATGTCCTGGAGTGGATCTACTCTATTGCAATGCCATGTGCTTAGCATGCTGATCATGCATGTAAATATGTCACGCCTTCCTGTTTTCAGTACTTATTCCATTCATGATAACATGTTTTCAAATTCAAGTACTGTCATTCTACTCTATCGCAATGCCATCTGCTTAATTTGGACATCATGCTTCTGAATATCGTATGCATTGTTATTCATCAGTATGTACTTCATCTGTCTACCATACCATGTTTTTTTACATTGAAGTGTTGTTCTAGTGCTCTCTGTTGCAATGCCATCTTAGTTTACCAATCATACACGTGTATGTTGCCTTAGTCATTTCTGTATGTATTCCGCTAGCATACAGTTTTACATTCAACTAGTGTTTTTTTTGTTGTGTTGTCCTGTCGTATCCCTAGCTCTTACACCATACTCCCTCCGTCCGGATTACATGTTGCCAAAATGGATAAAAAAGGATGTATCTAGAACTGAAATACGCCTAGACCCATCCATTTTTTCCATATGGAGGGAATACATGTCAATATGTCATGCCTTTCTATTCTTCAATACCTATTCCATCTCTCTGTTGTAGCATGTTTTATAATTAAAGCACCATTCTTTTATACAAGGCATGCAAGGGGAAGACGACTATGTTAGAATCTGAAGGGTTACAAACAAGGCCTTTGCAAAAGATCCAAACGCCAGGAGATTATAAACCAACTCCAGTTTTTATAGATACTGCTCCAGCACAGAGAAACCCAACTCCTACTGATAATAAGCAGATTTCAGTGGCCAAATAACTAGTCCACTCCAGTCCAGCAAAAATATGTCAACTCCATTCTAATAAGCGTGTGTGTATCCTTGCATCATGAAATTTTATAGCATGTTGATCATATTTTCTACAAGTTTCTTACCCATCTCTCTTTTAGAAAATAAGCTTAACAGATAGAAGAATTTCTGCACTGGTATCGTATGTGAGGAAAGATTCTTGCAGGAATTCTCTGTGCTCCAATGCAGATGTAAGTACCTATTGTATATCACTATATTTTTACAACAGCATGTATTTTGTTAATCAGCGTGAATCCAACCATTATCTGATCTAAATTTAGTTGTAGCAAAATGTATGATTAAAGGCCAAAATGTTGATTTTTGTAAGGAAAACTGCCTGGTAGTTTTGCATCCTGAGCTGCATGAGTGTACTATCTCATATCAGTGGGTTTGAATACTTTGGTTTTGCAGTGGGTTTTCAGTGTTTTTTTACTGTGTTGTCCTGTCGTATCCCTAGCTCTTACATCATACTCCCTCCGCCCGGATTACATGTCGCAGAAATGGATAAAATTGGATGTATCTAGAACTGAAATACGCCTAGACCCATCCATTTATTTCCAGATGGAGGGAATACATGTCAATATGTCATGCCTTTCTATTCTTCAGTACCTATTCCATCTCTGTTGTACCATGTTTTATAATTGAATCACCATTCTTCTATATAAGGCATGCAAGGGGAAGACGGCTATGTTAGAATCTGAAGGGTTACAAACCAGGTCTTTGCAAAAGATCCAAATGCCAGGAGATAATAAACCAACTCCATTTTTCATAGATACTGCTCCAGCACAGAGAAACCCAATTCCCACTGATAATAAGCAAATTCCAGAGGCCAAAGAACTAGTCCGCTCCAGTCCAGCAAAAGAATGTCAACTCCATTCTAAGAAGCGTGTGCGTATCCTCGCATCATGAAATTTTATAGCATTCCATCATATTTTCTACATGTTTCTTACCCATCTCTCTTTTAGAAAATAAGGTTAAACGATAGAAGACTTCCTCCATTGGGATCGTATTCGAGGAAAATATCTTGTGGGAATTCTCTGTCCTCCAATGCTGATCCAAGTACCTGTTGTATATCACTTATTTTTACATCAGCATGTATTTTGTTAATCGGCGTGAATCTAACCTTTATATTATCTAAAATTAGTTGTAGCAAAATGTTAAAGGCGCCAATGTTGATTTTTGTAAGGAAAACTGCCTGGTAGTTTTGCATACTCATACGTCTCCAACGTACCTATAATTTTTTTATTGTTCCATGCTATTATATTACCCCTTTTGGATGTTTATGGGCTTTATTTTACACATTTATATCATTTTTGGGACTAACCTACTAACCAGAGGCCCAGCCCATATTGTTGTTTTATTGCCTGTTTCAGTATTTCGAAGAAAAGGAATATCAAACAGAGTCCAAACAGAATGAAACCATCGGTAGCGTTATTTTTGGAAAGATTGTGATCCAGGAGACTTGGAGTGCAAGCCAGGGGAGTATCGAGGGAGCCACGAGACAGGGGGCACGCCCACCCCCCTAGGCGCGCCCTACCCTCTTGTGGGCCCCTCGAGGCTCCCCCGACTGACTTCTTCGCCTATATAAGCCCCTATACCCTAAAAACATCAAGACAGAATATATATCGGGAGTTCCGCCGCCGCAAACCTCTGTAGCCACCAAAAACCTCTCGGGAGCCGTTCCGGCACCCTGCCGGAGGGGGGGATCCCTCACCGGTGGCCATCTTCATCATCACGGCGCTATCCATGACGAGGAGGGAGTAGTTCACCCTCGGGGCTGAGGGTATGTACCAGTAGCTATGCGTTTGATCTCTCTCTCTCTCTCTCGTGTTCTCTCTATGGCACGATGTTGATGTATCGCGAGCTTTGCTATTATAGTTGGATCTTATGATGTTTCTCCCCCTCTACTCTCTTGTAATGGATTGAGTTTTCCCTTTGAAGTTATCTTGTCGGATTGAGTCTTTAAGGATTTGAGAACACTTGATGTATGTCTTGTCGTGCTTATCTGTGGTGACAATGGGATTTCACATGCCACTTGATGTATGTTTTGGTGACCAACTTGCGGGTTTCGCCCATGAACCTATGCATAGGGGTTGGCACACGTTTTCGTCTTGACTCTCCGGTAGAAACTTTGGGGCACTTTTTGAAGTACTTTGTGTTGGTTGGATGAATCTGAGATTATGTGATGCATATCGTATAATCATGCCCACGGATACTTGAGGTGACAATGGAGTATCTAGGTGACATTAGGGTTTTGGTTGATTTGTGCCTTAAGGTATTATTCTAGTATGAACTCTTGAATAGATTGATCCGAAAGAATAACTTTGAGGTGGTTTCGTATCCTACCATAACCTCTTCGTTTGTTCTCCGCTATTAGTGGCTTTGGAGTGACTCTTTGTTGCATGTTGAGGGATTGTTATATGATCTATCTATGTTATTATTGTTGAGATAACTTGCACTAGTGAAAGTATGAACCCTATGCCTTGTTTCCTATCATTGCAATACCGTTTACGCTCACTTTTATCATTAGTTACCTTGCTGTTTTTATATTTTCATATTACAAAAATCTATATCTACTATCCATATTGCACTTGTATCACCATCTCTTCGCCGAACTAGTGCACCTATACAATTTACCATTGTATTGGGTGTGTTGGGGACACAAGAGACTCTTTGTTATTTGGTTGCAGGGTTGCTTGAGAGAGACCACCTTCATCCTACGCCTTCCACGGATTGATAAACCTTAGGTCATCCACTTGAGGGAAATTTGCTACTGTCCTACAAACATGTGCACTTGCAGGCCCAACAACGTCTACAAGAAGAAGGTTGTGTAGTAGACATCAAGCTCTTTTCTGGCGCCGTTGCCGGGGAGGTGAGTGCTTGAAGGTATATCTTTAGATCTTACAATCGAATCTTTTTGTTTCTTGTTTTATCACTAGTTTAGTTTATAAAATAAAAACTACAAAAATGAAGTTAAGCTTGTCTCATACGCTTCATCTTTTTAATATCTTTCGTGAGAATGATGGAAAGGAAAATTGTGCTCAAGTGCTAGAAGAAGAATGCATTAAAATATTTGGTACTAGATCTTTATATGATGAGCATGATTGCAATGTTGTTAGTATGAATTCCTTGAATATCCATGATGCTAATGATATGCAAAGCCACAAGCTTGGGGAAGCTATGTTTGATGAAGATGATATGTTTAGTCCCCCAAGTTTTGATGAGAATATTTATTATGATGAAAGCATGCCTCCTATTTATGATGATTATATTGATGAAAGTGGGTTTGGAAGAGTGTCAACTTTAGGAAGTAATGATCCCACTATTTTGGAGGATTTTGAATCTTATAATATTTATGAAAGTGGATTTGGAAGAGTGTTAACTTTATTTAGTGATGATTCCACTATTTCGGAAGAGGTTCCAATTGATTATGAGAACTAAGTTGCTATCTATGATGATTATTGTGATGACTTTTATGCTATTAGGAATAATGATAACCATGAAACTTGTCATCATGATTTTAGTTTTCAATTGGATTATGCCTCACATGATAATTATTTTGTTGAGTTTGTTCCCACTACTATTCATGAGAAGAAATTTGCTTATGTGGAGAGTAGTAAATTTTCTATGCTTGTAGATCATGAAAAGAATGCTTTAGGTGCTGGTTATATTGTTGAATTCATTCATGATGCTGCTGAACATTATTACGAGGGAGGAATATATGCTTGTAGGAATTGCAATAATATCAAGTTTCCTCTCTATGTGCTTAAAATTTTGAAGCTATGCTTGCTTTGCCTTCCTATGCTAGTTGATTATTGTTCCCATAAGTTGTTTGCTCACAAAATCCCTATGCATATGAAGTGGGTTAGGATTAAATGTGCTAGTCATATGCTTCATGATGCTCCCGTTATGTTTCAATTCTTATCTTTTATGTGAGCATCATCGTCATCATCATGCCTAGCAAGAAAGGCATTAAAGAAAAGCGCTTGTTGGGAGACAACCCAATATTTACCCTTACTGTTTTTTATGTTCACATGATTATGCTACTGTAGTAATCATATTTTATAGCTTTTGTTTCAATAAAGTTCCAAGTAAGACCTTTAGGATAGCTTACGGTGATAGTTGTGTTGATCCTGCTGAAAATCAGAAACTTTTTCACCCAGTAAATTAGTTTTGTTAATTCACAGAAACGTGCTTATGATCTGATTCTTTTTGATCTGAATTGGTACACAAATTTCTTAGGACTTCCTAATTTGGTAGGATTTTTGGAGTTCCATAAGTATACGTTTGATACAGATTACTACAGACTGTTCTGTTTTTGACAGATTCTGTTTTCTATGTGTTGTTTGCTTATTTTGATGAATATATGAGTAGTATCGAAGGGTATGAACCATAGATAAGTTGGAGTACAGTAGATATTACACCAATATGAATTTAGAATGAGTTCATTATAGTACCTAAGTGGTGGTTTTATTTTCTTATACTAACGGAGCTTACGAGTTTTCTGTTGAGTTTTGTGTTGTGAAGTTTTCAAGTTTTGGGTAAGGATTCGATGGACTATGGAATAAGGAGTGGCAAGAGCCTAAACTTGGGGATGCCCAAGGCACCCCAAGGTAATATTCAAGGACAACCAAGAGCTTAATCTTAGGGATGCCCCCGGATGGCATCCCCTCTTTCGTCTTCGTTCATCGGTAACTTTACTTTGAGCTATATTTTTATTCACCACATGATATGTGTTTTGCTTAGAGTGTCATTTTATTTTGTTTTGCTTGTTGTTTGAATACAATACCAAGACCTGAAATTCCTTAATGCGGGGGCATCCCCTCTTTCGTCTTCGTTCATCGGTAACTTTAATTGGAGCTATATTTTTATTCACCACATGATATGTGTTTTGCTTGGAGTTGTCATTTTATTTTGTTTTGCTTGCTGTTTGAATACAATACCAAGACCTGAAATTCCTTAATGTTAGAGAGTCTTCACATAGTTGCGCAATTATTCGACTACTTATTGATCTTCACTTATATCTTTCGGAGTAGTTTGTCATTTGCTCTAGTGCATCACTTATATCTTTTAGAGCACGGCGGTGGTTATATTTTGTAGAAATTGCTAGTCTCTCATGCTTCACTTATGTTATTTTGAGAGTCTTTTAGAACAGCATGGTATTTACTATGGTTACAAAGTTGGTCCTAAAAAAAAGACGGTGCCATCAATGATGTTTCAACTTAAAAACATGTCTAAGTTCGTCATTTTAATTGCATTTGTCTTGTCATTAATCATCAAAATCTGATTCTCACAAAAAAAAAACCAACAAAATCTGACAGTGAGCACGGCTAGATCGTACTCCCATTACGTTACAAGGCTTTCAATTTCCCACGCAAAATTAAAATTTTTAAAAATAAAGCTCTCAATTTCTAGAAAAAAATTACCCCTCCAATCTCCATTTCGCCTCATGTAAGATTATCTCCTGGACTAAATAAGAGCGTCCTTCCCCCTCTGTTGAGCGTAAGCAAGCCATGACCTCGCAGCAGTCACCACCGCCGCCGCCGGCGAAGTCACCGCGACCACCCGCTCCCACCACCGTAACCGCTCTCGACGATGATCTCCTCCGCGAGATCTTCCTCCGCCTCCCCTCCCTACCGACCCTTGTCCGTGCCGCCCTCAGCTGCCGCACCTTTTTCCACGCCGTCCGGTCGTCCCCCGCCTTCCGCCGCAGCTTCCGGGAGGCCCGCCCACCACCTCTCCTCGGCCTCTTCTTCGACCCCGACGGGCCCTCCATCCCCGCCTTCGCACCCCTCCGCCGCCGCTCCGACCCTGACCTCGCCGCCGTCGTCCGCGGCGCCGATTTCTTCCTCACCCGCCTCCCCGACGACGACGACGACGACGACGACGACGCCTTACCGGAGTGGGCCATAAAAGACTGCCGCGACGGCTACGTCCTCCTCGAACACGGAAGCCTGGAGCAGTACGCCGTCTACAACCCCCTCACACGGGCCCTGGATCTCATCCCCCAGCCGCCCGACGAGATCTTCGACGACGGGCACGGCGTCGCCTCCTCTCTTGGGTGCTACATCCTCTCCTCCGAAGAGGGCGGCGAAGCGCTGCGCCTGGTCTACACCTGTTACGATGAGTCGCGGGCGCGTGCCGCCGTCTTCTCATCAGAAAGCAGGGAGTGGCAGATCCTCCCGTGGTCCGAGCCTGTGACGCCACTGCCTGAGGACGAACACTGGCTTCAACTTGGCACAATGGTGAATGGGTTCGTCTACTGGATACACAAAAATCTAGCCTACATTCTCGTGCTGAACACCGCGACACTGCAATTCTCCCAGGTGGATGTGCCGCCAGTTTTGGTGGGTCATGATTTAATGTTTAAGGTTGGCGAGACCAAGGATGGAAAGCCTTGCATTGTCTGCCCAGATGATTTTCATCTTTTTGTCTGGGTCTGGCGAGCCGGTCATGATGGAATTGAGAAATGGAAATTCCACAAGAGGATTCCGTTGGAGACGATTGTCGAGGTCACCGACGGTACACTTGACGAGCATTCTGAACTGAAGGTTTTGGCCATTATTGGTGGATTTGTGTACTTCTGTACCATGGATATGTTGGTTGACGCAAATGATCCTTGTTGGTTCCTGTCTCTATGCATGGAGACAGGGGAGCTGGGCACGCTCTTTCGGAGGAGATTCGACGGCCATGTCCACCCCTACATCATGGCATGGCCTCCTTCTTTGATAGACAACAAGGTGAACCCTCAACTTGAAGGTGCTTGACAAAATGCGGACAAGGTATCCTGACATTTCCTTCGTTTGGCTACTAGATGGTATTGTAGTAATGATATGTTCGAGGTGACGATAAAAAAAGGTTGTTTTTGTTTGTGACACGGGTAAATTGGAGTATCTATATTTTGTAGCATTCGCCAAATGCTTGCTTATGTTTTTATTTTTCATTTGATACTTATTTTCTTTATCATGCCCAGGGTCCAGCAGTACTAAGTTTAGTAGTAGTGCAGGCTCGGCAATATGCCGATTTATTTGTTTGCAAATGTTAAAGTCCCTTCACTTTCCACTGTGCCATTCAGCACAAGTCTATGGCTCTATATGACTGCCTGCATTTCTGAACTGGTTCACATATGGCATTCCACCTCCTTTGAGACCGAGATTCCACCTTTTATCTGTAGCGTTGTAATTTCTATCCTATACCTATGTTGTGTTGTCCATTGGACAGAATTTAGACTGTTCATATGTAAATGCCTGTAAGAGGTTCCACTTGGCCTTTTTATTTTCTCCTAATCACTCCATTGTTTTGTTTTCCCTGTCATTCACCTTATTTTTTGAAATGAGATACCTATCCATCTACTTGAATACAATATTCACTTTCAATTTGGGATTCTTCCCATGAAATAGTTTACATTTTGAACTCCTGTTGATAAGATTAAAATAAGAAATTCGGTTTTGAAACCCACTAAGAATAGGGCAGAAAATAGGTTAGCTGGAGGCAAAGGATGATATTGACAATTCGTGGTTGACTTGCTCTGGTTAAATCATGCCTTAGCAACATGCTCTTTTACATCTAGGGGTCAGAAAGGGAACATATTTTTTCAGAGCATAGTTCCTATGGTACGAAGACCAACATATTAGGAAATACTCCCTCCGTCCCTTATTACTTGATGCTCAAACGGATGTATCCATCTAGATATATCCGTTTGAGCGTCAAGTAATAAGGGACAGAGGAAGTCTCAATTAGTAGGCTGGCCTATATTTGTAGACCCAATGAACAAGTTGACTTGGGGATTTTGGATCTTCAAATGATGAATAAGGTCTTACTAGCAATGGCTCTGCGAACTTAAGACCTAGGATCACATCTGGCAGAAACTTTTATAAGAGAAATACGGCAAAACCATTGCATTACTGGTATTAAACAAATAAATGCAGATTCTCAATTTTGGTCAGGTTTCCCTGACATGAAAGATTCATTCTATAAGCATAAGAATTGTCGGGGATGGAACCACCATATTCTGGAAAGAACCACTAACCTCATCTCTCCTTTCATATGCTATATGGTATCTGTCTTAGTCTCGACATTTCTGTTTTTGAAGTGATAAATGAAGGGTGGGATGCCATCTTTATAAGTAGGGCATATGATCAATAGCTAAAGCAAAACAGGACATATGATCACACACCCCCTTTTAAGAATAGGATGGAAGGTTGATATGCATCGTCAGATTTTTGTCAGGATGAGACCATTGATCATTTATTTCTGTCCTGTTCACTTGCAAGGTTTGCCTGTAATATAATCTCATGTGTTTTTAATCTCTATTTTGTTTGCACAATTTTTTTAGAAAAGGAAGATTTCTAGTGAAAGAAATTGTAAAATCTAGTTTTTTTGTCTCCGTCTAATTTGTCCGACATTGTCAGTATCAGACTGTAAGCTATCATCTGGTTATTGAATATATAAATTGGCACATTATTTTCCAAATAAAGAGCATGCGTGTTATATTCCTGACTAAGAACTAGCAGACATGCACCTCAAGAGAATCCAGTCAAGAAAGTGTGACTAACACATGCAACATTCCTATCTGCAGACTAGTACTATGAACCGTATTCGTTCTCCACTTCTATACATGCATGTTGAATTCTTAGCGTATCTTCCTCATGCCTCCAGCTCTTTGTCAGGAAGCTACAGTCCATACAAACAGGGCCATAGCCTCTCGTATGTCTGTGTAAACCCATAAAGCAAGCCATAGACTATACTGTGTTCTTATACACAATGACAGTTTAATAAAAGAAGAGAAATGAGATCTCCACCATCATCTATTTACACAATTTGCATCTCATCCCCCTTAGTTTTGGCCTGACTTCCTCCGCAATCTTGACAATTGCGAAGAACAGGACCCTGTACACTACCATCATCCCACAAAGGATGGCAATGTTGACCCACTTGGAGTACCCCATCTCCACCTGCAGCTTCTCTTGCAGCACCCGAAGGCCACTGATGGTGACATTCTTCTCGACCAGCTGGTCGCTTGGGAACGTCTGCCCTATGAACTCGTTCTTGTAGAACCCCTGCACCGCGTACTTGTGGAAGGAGATGTAGTAGCAAGGGTACTTCCACACCGGCTTCGGGAGTTCGTTGGGGAGGCGGAAGAAACCCCCATTGAGCATCATCACCCCTTGCACCCCGGCCCCAACAATGATCCCCATCAGGAAGTCTGGGACGATGACAGCGATGATCATCATCATGCTTTCCACCAGCAGTGTGCACATGCACAGGTTGACGACGAAGTAGGCGAAGCGGTCAGGCCCTTTCATTAGCCCGGTAAGGTAGTACAGCATTGCGCCAGGGATCACGGCGATGACGGCCAGGTATGGAGTGGCCGACAGCGTGTTTGAGATCACAAACTCTGCCACGCCGTAATGGCCGCTCAGCCTCTCCCTTCTGAATACCTAGAAACAAAGTGTGCAGCCAGGCTTTTTATTTATTTCAGACTTTCAGTATACACTGAATGTGTGGACATATAAGTGCTCTTATGAAAATGTTAGTCTGATAGCAGAGAGAAAGCAACCTTTACATCCTCTACAAAAGAAGGGAATCCTCCAATAGCCATGAAAGTAAGAAGTGCTGTCGTATACATTATTACTTCACACCTAGACTGAAAATCAGGGGAACAAATCAGTTTTGTTGATATATAAAATATGTATGTTGCCTAATGAATCATGTCTTGTAGAATTCACCTGGATGGAACTGTAACTGTGGCCTACTTGGTAGAATATGGTGCCAAGACAAATGCCAATGCCCAGGTAAACACCCAAACGCATCCAGTAGTATCCTATATCCCTGTGCATGTTCACAAATGACCTTCTGGTGAGCACAAAGAGCTTTGTTGAGAAGCTGGCTTGTTCCCTCTTCCTAAATGGAGCTCCACCCTGGAACATAGCTCAAAATTAAAACAACAGTTTGATCTTGAATGGTTAAACTTCGCTAGGTCAGCACCATATACTCCATGGCGAGAAGTTTGTTGCCGGTTCATTCAAATGAAAAATGAAATGTTGCACAGGTGCTGAATTAAAACATGTTACTCCCTCCAGTTCATAAAAGGAGATTCTTTAGATATACCTTCAGCTGAACTTTGAAAACTTTGACTGCCAGTATGTTTTGAATATTCAGATTGGAGATCATATGCATTTCTTGGAAAATATTTCCAACATGCTATAATTTTACTGGGCATTATATATACATAGTATACTACAGCAGAAACAAGTGACCGAAGTTACATTTTGAAGGCCGTTTAAATATCTAAACACCACTTTTTCCTGAACTAGAGGGAGCATTTCACAGACTGAATTTGTCCTAATGATTATTTTGCAGTTGCTATGTACTCCCTCTGTAAAGAAATATAAGAGCGTTTAGATCACTACTTTAGTGATCTAAACGCTCTTATATTTCTTTAGGGAGGGAGTACAGATTAGTCCACATTTGAGCGGTCCCTTCTTTGTAACCACACATTTTGGTACAGCCAAAACAATACAATCTTTACTCTCCAGAAAAAGATATTTAAATGAGCTTGCAAGCAACTTACCATCCCTTTCATCTCAGCTATGCGGTCCATTGTTTTCTCTGAATAAGTGGGGGACTGGTAAGCATCTGTCAGGATCTCTATTGCTTCAGCTGCCGTTTTTCTCCTGGCTTTAGAACTTTCAACAATTTCCTGCATGCATATTGGATCATAAAGCTAAAGCGAACACATACCATACTTTTTATTCGGAATATCATATATATAAAGAAATGACAAAGAAAATTAAGAGGTACCTCGTCAAAATCTTTGTTGATTGTCCTCAGGAAATGGTCAGAGGGGTTCCTCAGGGGTGGGCATGGGAAACCACTTTCAGTGAAGAACTGTTACAGGAAATGGATAGTAAAACAACTCGTAAACTCAACATTTCCATGGAGAAAAGAGGGATTTGTCATTTCTAAAATGTGGTATGATCACCTGGGTGGCGTCGGAGGCTGGTCCGAAGAAGACGGTCCTGCCGTAGGCGAGGAGGCAGAGGCGGTGGAAGAGGTCGAAGACGTCGCCGCAGGGCTGGTGCACGGCGGCGACGACGGTCATGCCCTCCCTCGCAGCGACCCTGGCGATGTGGCTCATGACGTGGTAGGAGGCGGCGCTGTCGAGCCCACTGGTGGGCTCGTCGAGGAAGAGCAGCCGCGGGCGGGTGAGCATCTCGACGCAGATGGTGACCCGCTTCCGTTGCCCGCCGCTGATACCCTTGGTCATCCGCCCGCCGATGCGCGTGTCCATGGCGTCCCCCAGCCCCATCTCCCGGATCACGGCGTCCGCGTGCGCTCGCTTCTCCGCCGCTGGCATGCTCCCCGGCAGCTGCAGCTGCGCTGAGTAGTAGATGGCCTCCCGCACCGACATCGTCGACATCAGCACGCTGTCTTGGGTCACGTAGGCCTTCAAGTTCAGTTCACATCATCCAGTCGTTAGCTTGGACTACACATTGATTGTATCGTACGCTACCACTACTCAACAAATTGCTAATATTGAAAACAAGCATTGGAAGCATGAAACCAAAATAGAAAGCAGATGTGCTTGCTGGCAGGGCAAAATGCATAATGTTACTGGTAGGGTAGATTCACCTTGGTACAAGCATGTCTTAGTAACATGCCACTGTACGTGGTGTCCTTCTACCCCATTCCTGTGGGTGTTAGGAAGAGATGTGGCTTCCTTAGAGCTAGAACAGTATATAGCAAGACAGATGATAATAAAAAGGAAATACCACTTAGTTAATTGGGCAACTGTTTGTATATCTAAAAAGCAAGGAGGCCTTGGTGTTCTTAATTTAACTTGGAATGCATGTCTGTGGCAAACTGTTCTACTTGACAAGTATGCCAAGAATGCATGTGTCTGCAGTTCATCACACAGTTAGGCATTCCTATCTGGTCCAGCCTGAGAAGTGTTAAATATTTGTTCTATACAAATTGCAAGGAGATTACGGGGAATGGTATAAATACCAGGTTTTGGGAGTATTGGTGGATAGGTTCTAAATCAAGGTTTTCGTTTGGCCGATGACTAAAAAGGTGTATTCCGACCAAAGATAGCCTGCTGAGGAGGGTATGGATAGGTAGTAAGGCTTGCACATTTTGTGGTCAAGATAAAAGTGTAGATCATTATTTGTTCTTTAGTTGCTCTGTTGCTGGACTTCATCTTGAGTTTATTGCAGAGCGCTTTGAATCTTACTCCTGCCCCTGTTGATCTGAATCATTTGCTTTGGAGCTTGGCCAAGGAGCTTTTCAAAGAAGCATACTCCCTCCGTCCGGAAATACTTCTCATCAAAATGGACAAAAATGGATGTATCTAAATTACATTCTTAGTTACTGTTGGAATCACATCTGTGTTTTTAGGCTGTCTGAAGACGCGGAAATGATGCATGTTTTAATGACAAAGAGGACCAATGGCCCCTTTGCACAGTTGTCGGTCCATTCCGCTTCCAAGTGGCTGATGCTGCCTTTGGTTTCTTCCTGGCCAGAAGCCATTACATGTTGAATCCACCCTTGTTTGTGCAAAAACGCTCCCTCCGGGCTGAATAAAAAGACACGGCTGTAGTTCGCACTAGTGATCTAATATTTTTCTTTCCCAGATTTCCCTTTGCTTCAGACCCAGATTGTTTTTATTTCTTCAGTTGTGGTTTGTGTCGAACCGTGGTTTTTTTAATGGAAATCGGAAGGGGAAGCCCCTCTTTTGCCAAAATTAAATGAATAAATAAATAATATTAAGAGAGAGCAGCAAAGCCATTTTCCTCTCGTCTCACGTACCGAGGTTCCGAAGGCGAGCTTCTCCCGGCGGCCGTTGATCAAGATCGACCCGGTCTCGGTGATCCCAGGCCCCAACCTTCCTGCGATGGAAGGAAAAAGTATTTAGCTGCGGTGGTTAAAACCAGGGACCTGTGGTAGTTCAGGAGGTTAACACTTAATCAAACATTCTGCAGTGCTGCACATGCGCATGTACTACTAGTACCACGTCTGAGTCGTTTGTTGGTTGCGTTAACTCCTTTGGCAAAACGAGGCTTTTATTATGTCTCCGTGGACAAAGAAGAAAAACAAACCGACAGAGCAATAAAGCACGTATCTTGGAAAGAAAGCTTTGACGTGGCATGACCCGATCGAGTCGCCCCCAGTCCCATCCATCCACACCTCTCGAACCTTCGTGTGGGCCCGTTTCATTCATGCGGCAGACGACAGGCACGGTGAGCATCAGGGAAGGAATGGATCAGGCAACATGGGGGTTACAGTACGGCCGTCTCTTATGCGCAGGACGGTCTGATCGCTGAGTCGGCGTCATCATTAAATTTGGTTGATGTTGCACCGTCGTCCATTATTTTATTGTATGTAGAGGACGGCTATGTATAGCAAAGGAAGGGATGGGTTAGGCAAAGGAAAATATCACGTGATACCAGGCCTTATATGCTATCATGATATCAAACTAAAAAAAATAAAATCAAATTTAAACTTGTCAAAAAATTCTGAAAAAAACATGGATGCTCACTACATATATGTCGACAACCCCTAAAAAATTCAGATCAAAATTCAAAATACACATGAAGAAACAAAAAGGACAAACTCAGATGTGAATAGGATCATTTTTTGCTTTTGTCGCTATTCATGATGGATTTGTCTTTTTTGTTTCTCTACTTGTATGTGAATTTTGATCTGACATTTTTAGAGATTGTCGACATATATGTAGTGAACTTTTTCATGGATACAAGCTCTTGTATGTGAATATCCATGATTTTTTTCAGAATTTTTTGACAGTTTAAGTTTGATTTTTTAAAATTGATATCATGGTAGCATAAAAGGGCTTGTATCACCATTTGTGGGCTACAGTGCGGCCATCTTTTATGCGCAGGAGTCTAATCGCTGAGTTGGTGTCATCATTAAATTTGGGTGATGTTGCATCGCCGTCCATTATTTTATTGTAGGTACAGGAGGGCTATGTATAGTGCTTTTATTTCGACAAAAAAGATCTGCAGTGATGTAGGTGTTCAGACACAAATCTCTCTGCCACCAAGGTATAATGCAATGGCACTGTACACATCAATAGAATGTAATGTAATAATGGACAAAATAGAAGGTGGCTTTGTTCATTTTAAAAAGTCAAATTCATCTATGTTTGATCAAGTTTGGTACTACCAATACCGACAATACCAAATTAGTATCATCATACTTATATTGAAATATATTTTATTTATTTTGTATTGTAGACGATTGATCAAACGTAGAAAACTTTTTTAGTTGAATACAAATTACATTATGAAACGGAGGGAGTGTGCGAATTATATTCTGAAACGGACCAGATTGCTTTTAGATTTTATTTTAATTTTTTCAAGCATGGTTTTGAATCTTCTAAAAGAAAGTGTGCAAATGTGAAAGGGTATATTTCAACGAGTGGGCTACCCATAAGTTCCTGAAACTTTTATGGGTGCAAGTTGACCTTTGGTAGTTGGGAAGAAGGTCGACCGGTGTAAATGGGATCCTTTTTTATTTAGACGCTGCTCGGATTAGACATAGCCCTCGTCGGAGGCGGGGACAACTAGGCGTCGCCGCCAGTGGGGAGGAAGAAGAAGCATGTTGGAGAAGGAAGATGACCGGAGGGAGAAGATGAAGGATAATATACTTGCACACAAAAAAACCACTCTATATAAGATCTTCAAAATTGGTTCCATAATGCCCACCATAAAGCACCGAGGATGAGCCCTGAAATCGGGATTTAGTTCTTTTTTGAAGAATTTATTTCTTCCTTTACTTCCACATGGACGTGCTGCCTCTAGTCTCCACTCTGTGGCCCATGCAATACTACCTCCGTCCGGGTTTAAAAGGCCCTGAGACCAAAACGCTAGGACCAAGGCAAAATTTACTCTGCATCAGTTGAAAAAGAATTAACTTCAGTACTATGCACAGGCCAATGAAAGAGAGAGACGGCGCAAAAAGATCACGCATGCACTGGCTGTTGCGTTAATTAAGCGCTTGCATGCAGCCCAACTACCCCCGCTTGCATGGAGCTTCGTCTCCCACGCCTTGCATGCAGTCCGCTTTTTAGGCTCGGCCAATCAACTTCCCTAATGCCAATTGATCCTAGCGAAAAAGCAGCGCCACAATTACTACCGGCCTTAAAATTACGGACGAGAGATCGAGGCTGAGGGGCCTTTTAAACCCGGACGGAGGTAGTAGTTCACATCTCATGCAAGGACGCAACATCACGCACACGCTTGCTAAAAACGAACGTAGCAAGAAGAAGTTTGTTGCATTTGCATGCATGAGTGGTGAACTGATGATGGAGATGACGAACCTGCGAGAGTATCGAGGAGCGTGGTCTTGCCGCAGCCGGACGGCCCCATGATGGCGAGCACCTCCCCCGGCCCCGCGTGCCCGGTGATCCCGCTCAGGATGCTCACCGGCTGGGCCCCGTAGGCGCCGCCGGCCACCGTGACGCACACGTCCTCCCACGTCAGGAACACCCCGGGGTCCTCGCCCGTGCCTGCCCACCGGGCCGGCGCAGGCGCGACCGCCGCCCTCGTGGACGGCGCTGCTTCCACGCCGTCAAAACCCGCCGGCCCGCGACCGTCGACGCCCGCGGGAGCACGCCGCTGCCAGGCGCTCGCCCACGGGAATATCCTGCCCAGCGACCAGCCCGCGCCGCCCCCGCCGGGGCCGGTTCGCGCGTCGGGCGTGCCGCCGCCCCAGCGCCAGAGCGGCCGCGACGGGCTCGGCGTGGGCGCCCACCGCGGCAGCGGCGACGAGGCGGCCATGACGCACGACGTGTAGCTGATAGCTTCTTGGCTCGGATCGGAGGCCCAATCGATCGGAGCTGGTACATGGAGCAGTGGCCAGCTACATGGCCGGGCGTGAATTAATAGCCCTCGGCATGGCTGATGCACTGTGCACTGTACTCTCCCGGATGTTCGTCATGCACTGTGCATTGTACTCTCCCGATGACCAGAGTTTTTATGGGTCTTTTGCTGTTGTTTTGAAAATATAGGAGGAAAAACGTCTACTCTCTTGATGGGGAAAACAATACAATAATCATAACCTAAATAAAATAATAATAATGCAGTGGACATAAAGTTGTTGTTCGATCGGTGTGTTTGTAGTTTGGGTATTAAATCGGTCTGGTTATGGGGCTGGCCAGCGTGTTTCCTCATTAATTGGCCGGCGCATCATGGCGACCACGCGCAAATCTTACAGCACCACCCCCATTAAATCATCCGATGTTGCAGTTGGACACCAAAACAACTACAGAAAGATGCAACAATCGCGCTGCGTCTCATTCAATCATCCTACTATGTTGCAATGGGATGTACCAAAACAACGTCTTCAAAAAGGTGCAACGGTCGCGCGACAACTTCTTCCGGAAGGAGAGGCCGCGCAAGCGTTTTCGTTGTCGGAATCCAGCAAACAAGTCGGTAGAAGCCTTCGCCTCGGCATAAGGAAAATCCAACATCACTCGACATAACCCATGAAGGCTAGATCGTTCCAAGCAGTTGTTGCGGTGCTGCAAACATGGCAGCAAAACAGTTGTCGGGTGTGGCCTCGACAGATGAGGAGGCTTGTGAAAACTTGTAGCGTCACAATGCAAAAAGGGTGTGACGGGTGAGTTCCTTGCTCCTTGTAAAAAGATACAAACTACTGTGCTCAAAAGGAGTTGTGTGCACGAAGCAGTTCGCCGTCACCTCGATCTGGCTATTATAAGGGTTAGAGTTAGGAGGACACCACGTCGGAGATGAGGCATAGTTGAAGATGAAGGCCATACAAGAGTGTAAGGTTTAGAGTTAGGAATGAATAGTGTGTGTATGTTCAGCAATCAGGCAGGGTTTAGCTAGAAAGCTCGATCCCGTAGCACCAACCATCGGCATGCTTGATAGTCTAAGCTAGTTTCTAATGCAGTAGGCTGTTCGATCAAGGACGTAGCCAGGAATGAATGTAAGGGGAGGGACACTAATTGCAAAGCATTAGGGGTGGGGTGGGGGGTGGGGTGGGGAGTTGTTGGTTTTTTGAAGGGTATATACAAAATTTTCTCAATCATGGAGAGGGCCATGCCCTCGCCCCCATTAGCTTCGTGACTGCGTCCGATGGAAAGGGGATACCGAAGGTGGATCGGATGGCGGGCTCTCACATCCATGAAACCAGACAATTATGCTATATTAGTCGCCCTTGTAAAAAAAGGAGTCCTATTTTCCATCTTTCTTTCATCAAATTTTCCTCCTTTTTTTTCATTTTCAGGCGCAAAGGTACCGAAGAGCCGGTCAATTTAATCAAAGCGGCACGTGGGAAGGTACTGCCTGCAATTTGAGACAACTTAATAGACACAACGCATTTGTGGACTACCTAATTTGGTCGATCAGATTTAGATCATTAAATCAAATCTAACCAAAAAAAAGTTGCTGTTGTACTCCATCCAAATATATACTTGAACAGTTTCAAAAATAAAATAAAAAACACTCCCTCCGTCTCATAATGTAAGACTTTTTTGACACTATACTAGTATTAAAAAACGTCTTACATTATGGAATGGAGGAGTATATACTAAGTATGTGGCAGACTGTCGGATCTAGTTTGCCTCTCCGACTTTTCTCCGCTGTAATAACGCGGACCAAGTGTTGTGGCATGGTTGGTACTAGCTAGCTTCAACTTAAAAGCTCCATGTGCCAAGTTAGTGTTCTTCAAACCGCAAGACAACTTAAAAGTCATGCATGCGCACCCTCCACCAGCAACTCATTTTAAAGCAAGACAACATGAATAGCATGCATGTGCCGTGAGGTCATTGTAGTATGCGCACGTACACCACATTTAAGGCTAACGTACGATTGCCAAGCTTTTTTTACTTCTGTCACCAATATTTTGGATTGATATTTAATTATCTATACATATGGAGTACTCCTTTCTTTCATCTATATAAGGCGTAATGCGTTTTTCAAAACCGTCTTTGACTATTGATAAGATTAATAATACATGAGATGTATAATGTGAAAATTATATCATTGAAAGCTCCTTTCACGTACGAATTTGACGGTATGCTTTGTGTAACTTGCATGTAGTATTATTGCTCTAACACTCGGTCAAAGTTAGCCTCGAAAACGCATTAGGCCCTATATAGATGGACGGAGGGAGTACTCACTTTGATACCCCTCCATTTTTACAAGGCAACAAACTTAAATTACAGGTACCAAAGTAAAATTTAATACATGTTTATAACCTAACCTTTTCTCATACTGGGATCATTAATACACCACATGCATGCAAAAAAACTGAATGAAAGTAGATAAGGGTCATTATGGCTGCATGCATGCAATTTGACCATTAACTAGTTGAAGGCACGTGTTATGCACGTGGTGTCTTGGGTTAAACTGTAAATAAGATGTTCTTACCTTTGAGTATGATTCATTTGAAATGATCAAACAACTGGCAACATCATACCCATCACACAAAAGAATTAGCAATATTATTACCTCTTGGCAGGTAAGAGGCTCGTAATGTTTATGCAAGCAGTGACTACGTAGGAGTACAAGTAAAACAAGCTTTACCTTAAGTCAATGGAGTGTGAGACTCCTTTTGTTTCTCTTTACTTCACATATCAACTTTACCTTAAGTCAAATTTTATAAAGTTTAACCAAAATTATAGAAAAATATCAACATTCTCAGTATAAAATAAAACTGATTAAAGTTGAGTTTTTTTTGACTAAAGACAAAATTAATATGCAGAGTAAAAAGCATCAAAGGAAATCAATGGAGTATGAGAGAGTACTAGAGGCTAACATTTGCTTCTGTTGGAAACCGTAGTGGAAAACAAAATAATTCGCCCTACGATCACCCAAGAACAATGTGAAGATGCACAGAAGGTTTGGATCACGATCATTACCAACTTCGTAGTGCAGCTGAAGTAGGCGAGTCGATATAGATCGTAGTTGGAGTCCCTCGAACCATAGACGAATGATCCCGCGAACCGTCCACGAATGATACCTCGAACGAACGAACAACTGAAATCGTGACCTATCTATTTGATTGCAAGTGTACGGTCTTCATGATTCGGCGGCGCTTCACCGTCCAGAGCTAATCGTCGACAGAGAATTATAGGGAGGAGATTAGAACCACACTGGACTTCTAATTATGAGGATCAAATGAACTAGGTCTAGCTCTAATTAGATCAACTAGAACTAGAACTAAATGAACAAGAGGAGGCTCCAAAACTTTTGTCTCAATAGTGCAAAAACCTCTAGTATATATAGGTTGGAGGGAGAGGGAGGGGCGCCATAGAAGGAGGGAAGGTTTCCCTCCTTGGTGCGCCGGCCTAGGGAGAGGAGGAATCACCCCCCCTCCAACTCGGCCTCCCTACATGGACCCTTGTGGCCCAAGTTGTCTTCCACTACTTGGTCTTTTAAGGCAGGTTGACATTAAATTAAATATAAAAGTCCGCTAACAATTAATAGAGCCTTTTATTATAAACTTAACACCTCCAAAAATATTTTTCACCTATATATTATTTGTTGGTAATACCCGGTATTGCCCGATACACTCCGAAACCCTTCCGGTGACTCCGGAAGGCTTCTGGATCCTCTCGAAACTCTCCCCAATATTAATGAAACAATTCCATAAATAAATCTTCAATATTCTCATCTTACTAACACTCAGCAGATCGTGATTACCATAAGCTTATGATCACATAGGTTCGGTAAAATATACACATGAATGAAACCCATTCGTTCAATGATCAGTAGCGGAACCGTGAATGTCCATATAATCCCTATGATTACACGAATGACAGTCGAGTGAACCTTTGGTATCATGTGATGTTCCCTTTTCTTTGAGATACTTTACAAAACCCGAGGTGAGATATATCGGTATCCTCTCGAGTCATACACGTGCTCACTATGCCAGTCTTCTCATTGGCGGTTTTCTTCTTCTTTCTCGTTGACATGTTCCGTCATCCCCGTGACATTGTCACCTGTGTCTGGCCATATGATGATGGATGCTGTCACATCGAGGGGGCCCTATGGATATCTCTCCATCATCGGAGGAGCAAATTCCTCCCTCGAGCTATCGTGTCCCTTATCAAACTTTCCAATGAACCTGTAGTTCTCGTTATGATCATTGTGTTACAGATGACGTTTGAGTAACCCCAAAACTCATCGTACGGTAAGAAGTGACTACGATACTCTCATGGCCTAAAGAACTAAAACACAAGTTAACACTCCATGTTATAACAATTGAGTTATGATGACATCATCTCAAAGTATAACAAACGAGTTTGGGTCAATTCAATATGACTGCTCTTCTAACGTCGTACTCTCAATATTGTTTTGGGACTACCGTTACTCTTAACGATATCTCGAGATCCGGAAAATATGATCATGAACAACACTTGAGCTAGTCCTAGATGTGAGACTAGGAATCTTATTTTACCGTTGATCGTTCTACACATGCATATGAGTTTTTCACTGAATCACATATTCCAGGATCATATCAGTTACAACATATAGCATAAACTCTTAATCATGAACATGAAAAATGTAATAATACAATATTATCGCCTCTAGAGCATACTTCCAGTAGCTTCACTAGTGATGGTTGTGTGAGCCTCTTTGAAGCTCCTATTCTAAGCTAAAATCAAGAAATTACTACTATAAAACTCACATGGACCGGTCCTTGAAGCTCTCGCTCGCTTAGCTCGTCTCCTAGCTCCGCTCGCTCCACTGCTAGCTTAGAAAAAACTAAGTATCATTTTTATTTGGAAAGCTTTGATAAATTTGTACTCATTTTTGGAAATTTGGATTTTAAAAATGTTTTGAATTAAAAAAATTACAAAATTTTTGGCATGTTTAATAATATTTAGTGATATCAAACCGTGTTCGTGAATTTGAAAAGAGGTTTACAAATTAAAAAATGTTCACAAACTTTAAGAATAATGATGAATTAAAAATGTTCATGATTTTTAAAAATAGTTCATAAATATTATTAAACGTTTGTAAATTAAAATGTGAAAAAAGAAAGAAGGGGCATCGAGAAAGAAAAAAGGGAAAAAATAACCAAAAAGAGAAGGAAAATAGTAATAAAACAAAAGTAAATATATTAAAACTGATAGATAAAAACATTCAAGAAAGAAAACTTAAAATCAAGCAATACCTTCTAGGCTTCTAGAACCTTCCTAATATCAGGAAAATTGGCCGATGCATTAGTGATGTATTGGTTTGCCGTTTGCACCACTCTTAAGATGGGGCACACACCCTTACAACTGTAACCCACTAGGAGGATCCAAATCCAGGGAGCTTATTATCTTAACAAAAAATAAAAAATGTTCATGAATCAAAAAATATTCATGGATTCTAAAAAATGTTCATAATTACTTTAAAAAGTTCACGAATCTTTCATAAATGTTCATGAACTAAAACATAAAAAGGGAGAAATAAAAAGAGAAGAAAGAAAAAGAAACAGGAAAAATAGGGAAAATCCCAAAGAGAAAGTATTAAAACCGTTAGATAGAACATAGAAAATGAAAAAAAACAAGAAACACTGGGGAATACCTTCTTGAACCTGCTCAAAACTGAAAAACCGATCTCCATAGGTGTGTGTGTCACTGTCAACCAGGAACATACACCCATATAATTGGGGCCAATAGCGACTCTCGCGGCTCCTGATGCACTAGGAGGCTCCAATCAAGAGAACTTAGTATCTTAATAGATTGGACTACATGAGAATTTTTTGGGCTTCCCTTTAACCTGCCCAACCAGCTTTAGTGGTCTTTCTAAGTAACATAATATAGACACAGACACTTACAAACACATGTGCATAATGTACCCTTATGAGTACACGAGGGACCAAGCCAGAGTCGCCACATGCACCTCGTAGTTGGCTTGGATGCCATACAATTCAAAGAATAGGAAATGTATTAATAAATTCAAAAGAAACAAACATTCATGCTAAGTGTAGTACCTTAACCATGGTAGGTAGGTTCTACAATGGGAAACTTAACCAATGAACTATCTTTTACATTTTTTTTTCAAGGGAACGGTACCATATCAAGTACAAACAGTAATATGTACATGCATTATTAGTGGCCACTAAAACTAAAGTAACATACATTTTCTTAGTGCACAATAGAAACATGTAATTGGAAGATGGACGCGTACACATGCAAATCCAGTCTGTAAGCCAACCACCTGTATGTCTAGCATTTTCGTACGAGAAATGATACTTATAAAACGTGGCATGTGTGGTATTAAATAGAGCAATTTTGTTTGATCAATCGTTGGCGGAACAGGAATAACCATATAAAACCTTCCTTTATGTTAAAGACAATCCAAACCCGTCGTAGGTGAGAATTAGGCAAGTTTGGATTGTCTTTAACCTGGAAAAGAGATGTATGAGAGTGTCTTTACAGAACACTTATGTCTAATTCATGTTAAGCGGGCAAGACATGAAGGCTATGATGAACGGTACTCTTGTAACGAAGTACACGCGGAGGCAACAACATAAGAAAGAAAGTGAGACGAGTTGTATACAAGATCTAAAAGTCATCATTGTTGTAAATTATCAATGTACACAATGTGTTCATGTAAGTTTATTGGGTTAGTTCCTTTTATGTATATTGTTGTGTTTGTTGTGTATAGATGCCTATGATATTTATGTACATTTATTTTGTGCACAAAATATGTCTACGACTCAAGCATTTCCCATGCTCCTATAATAGTAATAAATGTCATTGCACAAGAGCCCAACCATGGATATTACCTTTGGTGGCTCCCATAGAAAATTACAGTCATATGAGTTATAAATAGGGCTGCCCGCCACGTTTAGCATTTTATATACGGGTTATAAATAAGGCTCCCACAGAAACGTGGCATTTTGTTATTTTTTCTGTGGGAGCCTTATTTGATCCGTCCACAAGCGAGGACTATGATAGGTAGGTTCATTTTTCTTGACTCGAAACTATGGGAGTTCCTTCCCACAACATATTTATATATATTTTAAATATTGTATGTACATGAAAAAAGAGGAAAAAGAACCAACGTACAAATTAAGCACCAAAAAAACTCTGATCGCCTAAGCTTTTGGCAATAGCAATTGAAACCGTCTTTAAGGATGGGACAAGGACAATGTAGATAGAACGTCCGTGGGGTCGTGCCCCAAGCTTGTCAAAGCTCCTGGCTTGGTGCCACCCCTCTTGAAGAGCATGCATGATGACTCCGGACCAACCAACATGCATGCCAAGAGAAATGAATGTTCATCCCCATCATCATTGACCTATGATGTAGTTGTCGGTGTTGTCCACTCTTCTAGAACGTCTACACATACATATGAAATCCGTTAACCTGACAAAGCCACCAGAAGAAGATTATTCAAACTCCCATTGTCACTCCTAGTAGAGGCCAAAGCACCAGAAGAGACCAAACTTGTGACACATTGCTCTAGATATGACTGCCCAGATCCATGGCACCATGCTCTCACTAGTTTGCCACCAATGTTGGAGTGAACACCATCACACGGGGAGGAGGAAAAACGTACTTATTCCAACCCTAGAACGCCACCCACCTCAACATCGCCGCTAAGACACGAGAACGAAGACCTACACCACTTCACGAAACAAGACTACACATCGGACGAACAACTAGCCCCCCCTCTCCGTATTCACTCTTAGATACAAACTGTAGAGGGGGTAGGGTGGGGGCACAGTGGTTTTACCGGGGGGAGGAGAAAACCCTATTCGCCTTAGTTTTTTTGGAGGAGAGAAAAACAAGGAGGGGTGTTCTGCCAGCCAACTAGAGCTTATTAGGACTTTGTAAATTGCATCTCTATATCCATAATATGTTTCTTTCTTTTTATCAAGGTAGATCTCCACGTTTCTTCAAAATCATTTGTTAGAGGGTACCCCTTACAAAGGTAGCTCCCCACCTCCTCTTGTGATGACAAGTGGTACACTGCTTGCACGACACTTATTGCAACCTAGGAGTTTTGTTCTTTTTCTCAAAATGTTTTTTTCTTGAGTGTGTGTTCAAATCATGAGCCACTTTTACCGTTGTGATTTCTGGGTTGAGGTCTTCGAAAGTAGATCTCATGTTAATAGGTTGGATGATCTTTTTCCCTCAAAATGTTTTTTTCTTGAGCTTGCGTTGGTTTTTCCCTTGAGGAGGAAATGGTGATGCAGCAAAGTAGAGATAAGAATTTCCCTTAGTTAGAGAACCAAGGTACAAATCCAGTAACAGACAACGCACAAATCACCAATACCTGCACAAACAATCAAACAACTTGCACCCAACGCAATAAAGGGGTTGTCAATCCCTTCAGGGTTCTTTGCAAAAGTGAGATCTGATAGAGATAGATAAACAAAAAGAAAAATATTTTTGGGTTTTTTGGTTTATAGATATGAAAGTAAAATATTTCAAAATAGTAGATCAGAAACTTATATGATGAAAAATAGACCCGGGGCCATAGGTTTCACTATCGGCTTCTCTCAAGATAGCAAATAATACAGTGGGTGAACAAATTACTGTCGAGCAATTGGTATAAAAGCGCAAAGTTATGATGATATCTAAGGCAATGATTATGAAATATAGGCATCACGTCTGTGTCAAGTAGACCGACTCCTGCCTGCATCTACTACTATTACTCCACACATCGACCGACTCCTACCTGCATCTAGAGTATTAAGTTCATGAAAAACAGAGTAGCGCATTAAGTAAGATGACATGATGTAGAAGAATAAACTCAATCAATATGATGTAAACCCCATCTTTTATCCTCGATGGCAACAATACAATACGTGCCTTGCTGCCCCTACTGTCACTAGGAAAGGACACCGCAATTGAACACAAAGCTAAGAACTTCTCCATTGCAAGAAAAACCAATCTAGTTGGCCAAACTAAATTGATAGTTCGAAGAGAATTACAAAGATATCAAATCATGCATATAAGAATTCAGAGAAGATTCAAATAATACTCACAGATAAGCTGATCATAAATCCATAATTCATCGGATCTCGACAAATACACCGCAAAAGAAGATTACATTGGATAGATCTTCAAGAACATTGAGGAGAACATGGTATTGAGAAGCAAAGAGAGAGAAGAATTCATCTAGCTACTAGCTATGGACCCGTAGGTCTGAGGTAAACTACCCACGGTTCATCGGAAGGGCAATAGAGTTGATGTAGAAGCCCTCTGTGATTGAATCCCCCTCCTGCAGGATGCCGAAAAAGACCCCAAGATGGGATCTCAGGGGTACAGAAGGTTGCGGTGGCGGAAAAGTGTTTTTGTGGATGCCTCTGGTGGTTTGGGGATATTTGGGAATATATAGGACGAAGAGTTAGGTCAGGGGAGTCACGAGGGGCCCACAAGGGAGGGGGGCGCACCCTCCCCCGTTGTCGCCGCCTCATGGCTCTTCCGACTTGGTCTCCAAGTCTCCTGGGTGTCTTTTGGTCCAAGAAAATCCATCGCGAAGGTTTCATTCCGTTTGGACTCCGTTTGGTATTCCTTTTCTACGAAGCTCAAAAACAAGGGGAAAACAGAAACTGGCATTGGGCTCTAGGTTAATAGGTTAGTCCCAAAAATAATATAAAATAGCATATTAATGCATATAAAACATCCAAAACAGATAATATAATAGCATGGAACAATCAAAAAATTTAGGTGGCTGTGGTAGAAACTTGATGTGAGATTATGGTGGACTACTCCCTCCCCATCATGGTGGCCACCGGGATGATGAAGATTGCTAAGGGTGATGATTCCCCCCTCCGGCAGGGTGCCGGAATGGGGTATAGATTGGATCTCGTGGGCACAGAGGCCTTGTGGCGGCGGAACTTCTGATCTAGGGCTACCCCGAAGGATTTTGCAATATTTGGGATTTTATAGGGTGAAGAAGGGGTGCTGGAGGCCACCGAGGTGGGCACAACCCACCTGGGCGCGCCTGGGCCCAGGCGCACCCAGGTGCTGTACTAGCCCATTCCGAGTGTTCTGGTCCATAAAAAATCCTCCAGGAGTTTCGCGGTGTTAGGACTCTGTTTGATATTGATTTCCTACGATGTAAAAAATAAGCAAAAAATAGCAACTGGCACTGGGCACTGGGTCAATAGGTTAGTCCCAAAAAATGATATAAAGTTGCTATAGAATGATTGTAGAACATCCAAGAATGATAATATAATGGCATGAATACTTCATAAATATAGATACGTTGGAGACGTATCAGCATCCCCAAGCTTAATTCCTACTCGTCCTCGAGTAGGTAAATGATAAAACAAATAATTTATGAAGTGTGAATGCTAGCAAAGTGCATAAGTTTGATCAATGATAATTTCAATCACTTTTCCTAGCATCATAAAAACAATTCTTTCTTATTAAAACTTCTCATATCCAAGTAGCAACCAATTCACATGTTAAGGTTCAAGCAATGAATTCTCTTGAGACTCAACAACCTATGTTCTCAGTTACCAAGGAATTGCAATTCAACTTATTCAAAAGAGTCTAAGTAAGAGCTCCACATACTCAACCATCATATAGTCTTCTATGATTGCTAACACTCACCGCATACACATGAGCAAAACATTTCAACCGGACACATAGAAAGATAGGGGCTTATAATTTCGCCTCCCAACGTATTCACCTTTGGGTGATGTCAACAATAATAAGTCATGCTACCCATATCCAACTGGATATATGTGCCTAGATCTTTCCTCACCACATCATGCTTGCCAAAACAGAAAAATAAAAAGGAATAGAGAGAAAACTTTGACTCTTTACATAAAAGTAAATACATAAAAGTAAAGATAGGCCCTTCGTAGAGGGAAGCAGAGGTTTCCATGCGCTTATTTGTTTGTATTCTCAACCCCTTAGTGCAAAAGAACGTCACATTATATTGCCTCTTATGATAGCAACCTTTATTATGCAGTCTGTCGCTTTTACTCTTTGCCATCACAAGTTCGTACAACGCTCAATTTTCTCTTACACTAAATGATCTAACACTTTCAGAAGCAATTTTTATTGCCTTATTGCATCGATGACAACTTACTTGAAGGATCTTGCTCAATCCTTAGGTAGGTATGGTGGACTCTCAAAACAAGATTTGGGTTCAAGGGTTTTTGGATGCACAAGTAGTATCTCTACTTGGTGCGGAATTTTTGGCTAGCAAAGATAGGGGGCAAGCACCACATGTTGAAGGCTCTATGACAATATAACTTCTATGTGAATATGAACAAACATAAATCATTACGTTGTCTTCCTTGTCCAACATCAACAATTTTGGCATATAATATTTTGATGGGGGCTCACAATCACAAAAGATTTCTAAGATAGTGTATTTGCATGTGAAAGTTCTCTGATGGATTCATGTACCTAGGGTAGGGTCATAGGCCTGACCTAAACGTCCTACCCAAGGACACTCTTGGAAGAGATCATCTTCCAGTCGACCATAGAGGAACCCACTCGACTGACTGGAAGGACTCGACCATGGAAGACTCACTCGACCACCAGAAGGTCAGAAGACACTCTGCAGCGCAACGGTTTGCTATTGAATAGACTTAATGATAGTTAAAGCGCTTTATGAGGGGCGTTACCAGTAACCCCCCAGGCTTAATGTACTTTAACCTCTCCATTATGTGGGCTGGCTGGGGTCTGGCGACTCTATATAAGCCACCCCTCCACGAGATCTGGGGTTCACATTCTTGTAATACTCAAACTCATAATCCACTCGACCGCCTCAGGGCTCCGAGACGTAGGGCTGTTACTTCCTCCGAGAAGGGCCTGAACTCGTACATCGTTTGTCTTCACAACTGTTCCATAGCTAGGACATCGCCCCTCCCTTACCTACCCCTATTTCTACTGTCAGACTTAGAACCACGACAGTTGGCGCCCACCTTGGGGCAGGTGTTTTAGTGATTTGTGGAGGAGTTGCAGTACTTCCGAGTACCTTCATCATGATGACTGCTGGAGTTTTGGGTGAGGGGCGCGAGATCCGTCTCGGAGTTCTCACTTTTGTCGCCAACGACTCAAGATGGCTCGTGGAGGCTCCACTTGACATCGAGGCGCTCCCGTCCGCGGGCGACGACTTCGTGCATGTGTTCGCGGCGCTCTGCTGCGGCAACCATCAACCCGTGACGGTCGACTCTTCTATCGGCCGCCGCCAGATCTCCCACCAGCGCAAGCGCTCTGGTCGATCGAGGCTTCAGCGGTGGGTGAAGCACGCGGTGGCTCGCCAGACAGCCACCGCCTGTGTCGCGCTATCGAGCCCGACGAATCCCTCTACGGCCTGTTCGATCTGTCGACTGGCTCCGTAGAGACTGCATCCGAGTGTGATAGCAGTGATCCAGCGGCGGAGATCCTCATGGTCGACGGCCCTCGCAGTCCTCCCGGCTTCGCCCACGGTGGTGGGGCCGCTGGAGGAGGAGATCCCGTGCAAGAGCACGAAGAGTACCAGCCCGAGACACTCGACTCTCTGCAGAGAGAAGAGCTTCGTCGCAGGAACATGGATGCACTACATACCCCTATCGCCGGAGAGACCCCTGAGGCTCGTGCCTTGGAGGAAGCACGTTTGGCCAATGTGGCTGAACGCGCTCGCCTGGAGAATCTTCAGCGAAGGCCGACGATGCTGCGCAACGACTCCGAAGCGGTCGACGCCGACTCTTCCCGCCGACTCGGTATACCGCGCCGCCATTCAGAATTTAGCAATACCTTCGCGATAGCAGAGTCCATCCAGCCGTCTCAGTCGGAAGCTGGAAGAGGCTTGCAGCAGATCAGAGATTTACTCCGAGCGGCAGGAGACCAGAACTCAGCCGTGTCGCAGTCGCGCAACAGGATTCACAGTCGATCCGTCGCTGCAAACACCGCCCGCCGGCTCACAGCCCCAGATCGCCTCCGCGGCGAGAAGGACGCGACAACCGGCGAGCAAAGACGGAGACCGTTTGACGAGACGACCGGCGCCGAGTGCCCTTTCCTCTCGAGGAAGGGTCGACGCTCCTCGGCGGCAAGATGACGACACAACGAGTTCAAGATGCAGGCGAAGGGTTCCGGCGACCCGAGGAACCAGCCGATCGCGCGATCCATTATCGTGCAAGGCTTGGTCGACCGAACAGAGCCCATCGAGGCGGACCGAGAGGATGCACCCACCAGCGATCGAGTGCATGTCTCTCGGTCCGGAGTGTTTTAGCAGGCTATCGAGCCGCAGTGATCCCCAATTTCAGATTGGCAACAGAGTCGACAAGTTCATCGGGGAATCTAAGCCTGAAACTTGGCTCGAGGATTACCGAGTGGCTGTTCAGATTGGTGGTGGGAATGATGAGGTGGCCATGAAGCATTTGCCCCTCATGTTGGAAGGTTCAGCCAGAGCATGGCTGAATCAATTACCTCACAGCAGCATATATACTTGGGAAGATTTGTCCCGAGTGTTCGTCAGGACTTTTGAAGGAACTTGCAAGCGACCGGCTGGTTTGACAGAACTGCAAGTTTGTGTGCAGAAGACCAATGAAACTCTCCGAGAGTACATTCAGAGATGGATTACCTTGCACCATACTGTGGAAAATGTGTCCGACCATCAGGCGGTTTGCGCCTTCAAAGATGGCGTCAAAAACAGAGAATTGAGTCTGAAGTTTGGTCGAACCGGGGACATGACCCTGAGTCGAATGATGGAGATTGCTAGCAAATACGCCAATGGCGAGGAAGAAGACCGACTCCGAAGCGGCAAGTACAAGCCAAGCCAGTCGGAGAAGGGAAATTCGATCGAAGCGAACGAAAAGCCGAGCCAGCAGCTCCTGGAGAGGCCCTGGCCGTGACTCAGGGGAAGTTCAAGGGGAAGCCCAAAGGATCCTGGAATCCGAAGAAAGTGAAAGATAAAGAAGGAAATGACGTGATGGATATGCCATGCCATATTCACACGAAGAAGGATGAAGAGGGCAACATCATTTACCCAAAGCACACCACTCGCCAGTGTCGACTCCTGATCCAGCAGTTTCAGGGAAAACAGTCTAAGGACAAGGAGAAGGAGCCAGACAAGGCCGGAGACAAAGAGGACAGTGAGGAAGAATATCCGCATGTCAACTCCACTCTGATGATCTTCGCGGATGTGGAAAGCAAAAGTCGACTGAAAGTCATCAATCGGGAGGTGAATATGGTTGCCCCCGTAAAGCCAAGTTATGTGAAGTGGTCCAAGACACCCATCACATTCGACCAATCTGATCACCCAACTCACATTGCCACTCCTGGGCGGCAAGCACTAGTGGTCGATCCAGTCGTCGAAGGTACTTGACTGACAAAAGTGTTGATGGATGGTGGTAGTGGGCTGAATTTGTTATATGCGGATACATTGAAATGGATGGGCATTCCGATGTCCCGATTGAGCGCCAAAGAATATGAGTTTCCACGAGTCATACCAGGAAGAAGGCCAACTCACTCGCCAAATAGCCTGGACGTGGTTTTTGGTGATTCCAAGCACTTCCGCAAAGAAAAGTTGACCTTTGAGGTTGTAGATTTTCGAGTGCGTACCACGCCATTTTGGGAGGCCGCCACGCATCGATTCATGGCTCGACCATGCTACGTGTACCTCAAACTGAAAATGCCAGGACCCAAGGGAGTGATCACTGTCACCGGCGATCGGAAGAAGGCAGAAGAGTGCTTTCAGAAGGGCTCGAAGATTGCCGACTCCCAAGTGACAGCGGTCGAATTTGACGAGTACATGCAAAACGCAGATCCGAGTGATTTGTTACGATCTAAGAAGCCAGCCACAGAGTCTGCATTCAAGTCGTCTGGTGAGACAAAGCCAGTCCATATTCATCCGACTGATCCCGATGCAGCCCCGACCCACATATCCACAACACTCGACTCGAAATAGGAAGAAGCGCTCATCCAGTTCCTCCGTGAGAACTGGGACATTTTCGCATGGAAGCCACCGACATGCGGTGTTCAGAGAACTGGCTGAGCATCGCCTCCGAGTCGACAAGTCAGCGAAACCAGTCAAAGAGCATCTTCGGCGGTCCGCCGTCCAGAAGAGAAAAGCTATTGGTGAAGAAGTGGCTCGACTGTTGACGGCAGGATTTATTCGAGAGATATACCACTCCGAGTGGCTCGCTAATGTCGTCATGGTCCCCAAGAAGGATAACTCACTCCGCATGTGCATTGATTTTAAGCACATTAATCGGGCCTGCCCGGGATCATTTTTCTCCCCGCATCGATCAAATTGTTGACTCGACCGCGGGTGTGAGAGATTGTCTTTTCTAGATGCATATTCCGGGTATCATCGATCCGTCAGTATGGACCCGATGAAATAAAACAGCTTTCATCACTCCGTTCGGTGCTTCGCTATATCACCATGCCATTCGCCTCAAGAATGCCGGAGCCACATTTATGCGAATGATTCGAAGTGTCTTCTCCTCAAATCACCGGAATGTGGAAGCGATATGGATGATATCGTCGTTAAGTCGCGAAAAGGTTCCGACCTGCTTGCCGACCTCGCCAAACATTTGCCAACCTCGGAAGGTACGATATCAAGCTCAATCCGTCAAAGTGCACATTCGAGTTCCCGTGGAAAATTACTCGGTTTTCGCTTTCGAGCGAGGATCGACGCTAACCCGAGAAGATCGGCTCTATTCTCCGAATGAAACGCATACTGCGCGAGTGCACGACGCCCGAAGCTTCTTCGGATGCTTGGCGCTTTAAGTCGGTTCATCTCACGACTTCGGTGAGAAGGCGCGCCTCTTTACCGATCGATGAAGAAGGCTGACAAATTCGAGTGGACTCCAGAAGCTGATGCAGCGTTTGCCGAGCTAAAAGCTCTGCTCTCCACCCAGCCGTTGCTTGCTGCTCCAATCGGCAAAGAGCCTCTGTTGCTCTATATCGCAGCCATCGGACAAGTTGTCGGGCCGTGCTTACGGTCGGCGGGAAGAGGAAGGAAAGGCCTTCAAAGTTCAGCGCCGGTGTATTATCCGTCGAAGTCTTGACTCCATCCAAGCGAGATATCCTCATTATCGAAGCTTGTGTATGGTATATACATGACCACAAAGAAGGTTGCTCACTACTTCTCGATCATTCTATCACAGCCGTCACCGACGCTCCTTTATCGAAGATCCTACACAATGAGACGCAACCGGTCGAGTGGCAAAATGGGCGATTGAACTTCTTCCCTTGATATCAAATTCGAGGCAAAGAAAGCCATTAAGTCCCGAGCTATAGCAGATTTCCTTGCGAATGGATTGAACAACAACAGCCGATGAAGTTCATTCGAGCATTGGACCATGTTCTTCGACGGCTCCAAGATGCTGAATGGTTACGTCTTTGAGGTTGTTCTAGTTTCCCCCAGAGGAGATAAGCTTAGGTATGTGCTCCAGATTCACTTTGATTCCTCCAACAATGAGGCAGAGTATGAGGCCCTCTTATATGGATTGCGCATGGCCATCTCACTCGGCGTCCGTCGCCTGATGGTTTATGGCGACTCAGATCTAGTGGTCAATCAAGTGATGAAGGAGTGGGACGTGAGAAGCCCAGCTATGACTGGATACTGCAATGCAGTGAGAAAGCTGGAAAAGAAGTTCGAAGGGTTGGAACTCCATCACATCCCTCGATTGAAAAATCAAGCAGCAGACGATCTGGCGAAGATAGGATCCAAAAGAGAAGCCATTCCGAGTGGTGTGTTTTTGGAACATATACACACTCCGTCGGTTAAAGAAGATCCTTTTACAGAGGAAGCTCCACAACCCAAGAGTGCCGCGGACCCGACTGATGTCGAGGTTCCGGCAGTGGTCGACTTGGTTATGGAAGTTTTAGTGGTTACTCCCGATTGGACGATCCCATACATCACATATATTCTGAGAAAGGAACTCCCAGAGGATGAAGAAGAGGCTCGGCAGATCGTCCGTCGATCCAAAGCCTTTACCGTTATCAATGGGCAGTTATATAGAGAAAGCCTGACGGGAGTCGGACAAAAATGCATAACGCCAGAAGAAGGTCGAGTCATACTCAATGATATCCACTCGGGAACCTGTGGTCACCATGCGTCCTCTCGGACCATTGTAGCCAAAGCATACCGAGCCGGATTTTACCGCCAAGAGCAAATGAGATGGCAAAAGAGATAGTGGACAAGTGTGAAGGATGCGGTTCTATTCCAATATGTCTCACAAGCTGCGTCGACTTTGAAGACCATTCCACTCGTCGGCCTTTTGCGGTTTGGGTGTTGGACATGATCGGTCCCTTGCGAACAGGTCGGAGCGGTTTCACGATGTACTAGTAGCGATCGACAAGTTCACCAAATGGATTGAGGCCAAGCCAATCAAAAACTTGACGCAGTATCGCTGTTTCCTTCATCGGTGGACGTTCGATATGGAGTCCCGCACAGTATCATCACGGACAATGGGTCGAATTTTGACTCGGAGGAATTCAAGAATTTCTGCAACGCCCAAGGCACACGGGTCGACTACGCTTCAGTCGCTCATCCACAGTCGAATGGACAAGCAGAACGAGCCAACGGATTAATCCTCAAGGGTCTGAAGCCCCGATTGATGCGAGATCTCAAGCATGCGGCTGGAGCTTGGGTCGACGAACTTCCTTCAGTGCTTTGGGGTTTGCGGACCACGCCTAACCGCTCGACTGGGAGAACTCCTTTCTTCCTGGTCTATGGAGCAGAAGCAGTCCTTCCGAGCGATCTCCTTCACAACGCTCCCCGAATTGAACTTTACAATGAAGCAGAAGCTGAGCAGCGCCCAGATGCGATCGACCTCCTAGAAGAGGAAAGGAAATGGCTCGATCCGCCGACCATTTACCAGCAAGACTTGCGTCGCTGACGCCGAAAATGTGAGAGGTCGAGCCTTCCAGAAGGGATCTGGTCCTTCGAGTGGATCAGCGAAGCAACATAAGCTCGCTCCCTCACGGGAAGGACCCTTCATCGTCACAAAGGTTCTCCACAATGGGGCATATCGTCTCTACAATGTCGAACACAATATCGACGAGCCCCGAGCTTGAATGCGGATCTGCTCCGCCTGCTTTTACACTTAAGGTTTTTCACTCGGAAGAGTTGTAATAAAATATACGTAGTTCACGAGCTTTGAAATAATAGTGTCGTAATTCCTTCATAATTTTTGTCACTTCTTATTTTCGTCGAGTAAAATTTTCCCCCAGTGGGTGGCTTAGTCGCGAATCCGTTTCGCCTAAGTTTTTACAAATCCTACCGAGTGGTAAGCGGACTTACACTCGGAGGCTTAGCTGCGAATCCGTTTCGCCTAAGTTATTAAAAATCCTACCGAGTGGTAAGCCAGACTTCCACTCGGAGGCTTAGCTGCAGCTCAATGCTCGCCTAAGTTATTAAAAATCCTACCGAGTGGTAAGCCAGACTTCCACTCGGAGGCTTAGCTGCAGCTCAATGCTCGCCTAAGTTATTAAAAATCCTACCGAGTGGTAAGCCAGACTTCCACTCGGAGGCTTAGCTGCAGCTCAATGCTCGCCTAAGTTATTAAAAATCCTACCGAGTGGTAAGACAGACTTCCACTCGGAGGCTTAGCTACAGCTCAGTGCTCGCCTAAGTTGTTAAAAATCCTACCGAGTGGTAAGCCAGACTTCCACTCGGAGGCTTAGCTGCGGTCCAAGGGCTCGCCTAAGTATAAAGTATACTAGCAAGGAAGACGAGGCGCAGGTCGATCATGACCCTCCTCCGAGCTACACCATAAGTATGATGTGCGTTACAAAGGAAGATGAAGTGCAGGTCGATCGTGACCCTCTCCTCCGAGCTTCGACACAAATACAACGGAAATCCTACCGAGTGAAGAGCAAACCTCTCACTCGGGGGCTTAGCTGCAGCCCAGTGCTCGCCTAAGGTAAAAGAAATCCTGCCGAGTGAAGAGCAAACCTCTCACTCGGGGGCTTAGCTGCAGCCCAGTGCTCGCCTAAGGTAAAAGAAATCCTGCCGAGTGAAGAGCAAACCTCTCACTCGGGGGCTTAGCTGCAGCCCAGTGCTCGCCTAAGGTAAAAGAAATCCTACCGAGTGAAGAGCAAACCTCTCACTCGGAGGCTTAGCTGCAGCCCAGTGCTCGCCTAAGGTAAAAGAAATCCTACCGAGTGGAGAGCAAACCTCTCACTCGGGGGCTTAGCGGCAGCCCAGTGCTCGCCTAAGATAAAAGAAATTCTACCGAGTGAAGAGCAAACCTCTCACTCGGGGGCTTAGCTGCAGCCCAGTGCTCGCCTAAGGAATAAGTCGACTGCAGTAGGCATCTCACTGTTAACCTGCAAAGAGGCAATTCAAGCCAAAAGCAACCATATCCAAACATCCAATCTAAATTTAGGTCGATACCTAAAATAACCGAGAGTGCTCAGGCGCTAAGCCTGTTAAGGTTTTATCGGTTACAACTCCACTCGGCATACCGAGGCAAATTTAAGGTCAAGGAAAGTTTTTTACCCCTCCTGTGGAGGGCTGGATGGAGCAACGAACTCGTCAAGGTCAATCCCGTCGGCAATCCGCGTGGCAGCAGCAATGAAAGTCTCCATGAAGGCCCTGAAGTCGTGCTTTTTGGTGTTGGCCACTCGGAGAGCCGCCAGCTTATCCTCTCGAGCATCCTTGCAATGGACTCGTGCCAGACACAAGGCAACATCCGCACCACATCGAGCTGAAGACTTCTTCCACTCTTGCACTCGATCGGGGACAGCGTTGATCGAGTCATCAACGACTCGAGGTCGTTTTGAGTGTTTCCACAGGCGAGCGTCGAGTCGATGCGGATGTAGCAACCTTCAGTTTTGCAAGATAATCCACGACGGCAAAGAACACGAGACTCGGTCGGAAGATGTTCATGGCAGTTTCATCATTCACCGGAGAATTGACAGGATCAAGGTTCGTCTCCAGCTGGCTGGTTTCTTCTTCAAAGTTGCGACAGAACTCTGCAAAGACAAAATCCCGAATTAAGAAAATAGTCGAATGAGAACATGACAGTTGGGAGAATTGGTCGAGTGAAGAAGATTACCTTCAAGCATAAGGAACAATTTTTTGGCGAGACTACCCAAGAAGCCTTCCAGCTCGTTCTTCTTCCCAGCCATTTGGTTGACCTTCTCAGTCAGAGTCGTCTTGTCAGCCTTCAGTCGTTCAACATCCTTGCTGGCAATGGCCAGAGCAGCCTTCAGATTGGTGTTATCCTGTTCGAGCTTGGTGACTGAGGCCAGTTTTTCATCAGCAAGCTTGATCTTCTCAGACAGCTCAAGCTCCTTCTTCCTCTGGGCCTCCTTCACCTTGCCTGTAAATTACAACGAAGTCAGGTTTGAAGCAAATAAGGGGAGAAAAGAGTCGTCGAAATCTCACCAAACATACCTTTGGTCTCCTCCTTTGCCCTCGTCAGATTCTCCTGCACCAGTTTCAAGTCCAATTCGAGCTAAGTATGCTTCCGCTCCAGCTCAGTATAGCGCGTTGCAAGATCGCAGGATTTCTACGAAGAGTCAATCACCGAAATGTCAGAGACGATCCACTTCCGAGTGAATAAAGAAAAGTGGTGCGTTTCTAAGACTACAGTCGAATGCAATCATTCGACAGTAGTCTCGGGGACTACACCCAGTGGGTGCACTCAGCGTGCCCCCACTGGTCTTATTCAAGACAGAGTCGACCAGTCGACTAAAAAAAAGAGAGCGAGTCGACCAGTCGACCGAAACTTCTTCAGACTGTAATCAACTGCCAGCAGTCGACCACAGTCTCGGGGACTACACCCAGTGGGTGCACTCAGCGTGCCCCCACTGGTCTCAGAAACCCATTCGTTCCATTCGGATGATGATCAACATCTACTTAGTAAGCCTAAGACCGATCGCCAGCCATCGACCTTAACCTTGGGGACTACACCCGCGGGTGCACTCGCGCGTGCCCCGCTAACACGGAGTTTTTAACACACCCAAAGGGTGATCGTTATAAATTCCGAAAGAAAAGTTTTGATAATATATCCTAACAGAGCAGCGGCGGTCGATCGACCAACATTGCTCAAGGGCGAGTCGGGCGTCAGAAGTCGCTTGGCTCGCATCCCGAACGATCTTCACCGCTCCATCATGATCTCTGCTGACGGATAGCCTCCTTAGCAGCACTAACCTGGTCCTCCGGACGTGGTGCGTGGCGAAGATCGATGGCTGTCCAGCACTCGACGAAGTGGGTCGAGCACTCGCCAAGGGCACCGCGAATGACACGGTGGTGTCGAGTGTCGACCTCCCCTTCCGTCGCAATGGTCTCGGGCGCCACCACACCTTGGGCTGCATGGCCAGTAGATGTCTTCCTGCTCCGCCTAGCCCTCAATGGTTCCTCATCCTCATCATCGTCGTCAGGAAGGGTGATAATGTCATTGGTTGGAACTTCAAGGAAAAGTCAAAGTCAGAAATCATGCATCAGTCGACCAAGAACAAAATTTAAAGCTGCAGTACCGGGATTTGAAGTCGCCGCGTCGTCCATCTCATAATCCTCAGCCTTGCCTGAGGTTTCGGAAGTCGCAGCCGCTGAAATAGTGGGGATGGCTACCTTCATCTTTGGCAGAGGCTTGGTCGTCCTCGACGGAGCTACTTCGATCGCTTCGTGCCTTCTCGCCGGCACCGGAGAAGCAGACGAGGCGTTTGGTCGATCGCGGGCGCCGCCACTCCTTGCCGCGTTCAGTCGAAGGGTCGTGCACAAGTTTTGACCGCCTTTCCGAGCGCGGTGGTGCCTCCTCCTCCTCTTCATCCTCGTCGTCGTCATCCTCATCATCGTCATCGTCGTCATCGTCGTCTTCTGCAGCGTCTGAGTCCCACTCTTCCTGGCTCTCGCTGCCGCTGCCTTCCCCCTCCTCGGTCGGAGTCTGAGCGCCGTTGGGCATTGAGTACAGTTCAGTAAGAGCCTAGGAATATCAAAGCAAAGTTCAGTCGACCAAGTTACAGAAACACACTCGACAGATATACAACGGAAAACAGAGCAAGTGTACCTTATCTGGAACGCTGTCGTGATCAAGTGGAGAAATCCTCCGGGATCCGCGAGGGTTGTCCTTGTTCCCAGTGATCGCAGCCATCCATCTTTCCACTACAGCATCGTCGACTGCCTCCGGGTGGACGCGAGTCTCGTCTTCGGTGCCGCGATATAGCCACATGCAGTGACTCCGGAACTGAAGGGGCTGGATTCGCCTCCGAAGAAAAACCTCCAGGAGGTCCATGCCGGTCACGCCGTCCCTAACCAGCTGCACCACGCGGTCCATCAACATCTTCACTTCAGTCCTCTCTTCTGGAACTACCTTCAGGGAGGAGGGTCTGTTCACTCGACTCATGGTGAATGCAGGAAGACCAGTCGACTGCCCCGGCGTCGTCTCGTTCCGGCAATAGAACCAGGTCGACTGCCAGCCCCTGACCGACTCGGGAAAAGACATAGCTGGGAAGGTGCTTTTATTCCTCAACTGGACCCCTAAGCCACCACACATCTGAACTACTTGGGTCTTCTCGTCACTGGGGCTTGCTTTCTTCACACCGAGAGCGACATGTGAAGATGTACTTGAACAAACCCCAGTCGATCGACAACCCGGAAGTTTTAGCACATAGACACAAACGCGGCAAGGTATGCGATGGAGTTTGGAGTAAAATGGTGGAGCTGGGCTCCGAAGAAATTCAGAAAACCCCGAAAGAAGACACTCGGCGGCAGCGAAAAACCTCGGTCGACATGGGTGGCCAAAAGCACGCACTCACCCTCCTCTGGCTGAGGCTGCCACTCTCGGCCAGGAAGTCTCGCGGCGCCGTGGGGAATCAACCCGTCGTCGGCCATATCGAGGAGATCCTTCTCCTTGATGGTCGACTGGATCCAGTCTCCCTGGACCCAGCCCTTCGGCAGGTTGGATCTCGACGAGGAACCACCACGACCGGTAGATCTCCCCTTTGCCTTCTCAGCCGCCGACGCCTTCTCCGCCGCCGACGCCTTCTTCGTGCGCTCCAACATCGTCGTCTTCTCTTTACCCATGGCCGCCGGCGGAATGCGCAGGAGAGGAGGTGGCAAGAGAGCGGCAGCGGTGGCGGAGGGCGGAGACGGGGAGAGCTAAGGAGGAAGAACGAGGTACTGTGCATAAGCCCCCGGGAGTTGCATTTATAGCATCCCTTCCGAGTGGATGACAGATGGACCCTAGCAATCCAATCATATCCCGAGCAGCTGCACTGCGCAATACGTGGCGGAAAAAGCGGCGCGAAAATCGAGGCGTTCCTGTTATGTCCCATCCGAACGCCGCGGTCCGTTCCGCTTCGCGCGCTTCCCCAAATCTTGTATCCCGCGAGATCCGCGAGCGACAGATCGATCTGTTAAGTGCGAGATTTCCTGCGATCCGTCGCTCGGGAATAGCAAAGTAAAAGAAGGTCACTCGACTAAAGAACAAGAATGGATCAAGTCGACTGAAGAAAAGTTTCTTGTTATCAACAGAGAAGATCTTGATCCAAGACAACACGTAGCCAGTATGCAAAAGGCAATCGAAACAACGCAACTCCTCCTTCACTCAAGCCTCAATCCATTCGGGGCTAATGATGGATTCATGTACCTAGGGTAGGGTCATAGGCCTGACCTAAACGCCCTACCAAGGACACTCTTGAAGAGATCATCTTCCAAATGACCATAGAGGAACCCACTGACCGATCGGAAGGACTCGACCATGGAAGACTCACTCGACCATGAAGACACACTCGACCACCGAAGGTCAAGAAGACACTCTGCAGCAGAACGGTTTGCTATTGAATAGACTTAATGATAGTTAAAGCGCTTTATGAGGGCGCTACAAGAACCCCCTGTGCTTAATGTACTTTAACCTCTCCATTATGTGGGCTGGCTGGGGTCCCAAGACTCTATATAAGCCACCCTCCACAGATAGAGGGGTTCACATTCTTGTAATACTCAAACTCATAATCCACTCGACCGCCTCAGGGCTCCGAGACGTAGGGCTGTTACTTCCTCCGAGAAGGGCCTGAACTCGTACATCGTTTGTCTTCACAACTGCTCCATAGCTAGGACATCGCCTCTCCCTTACCTACCCCTATTTCTACTGTCAGACTTAGAACCACGACATTCTCTTCCTTATACTAATTATTCGTGAATTGCTTGTATGACCAATATTGTGATTGTCAAGCCTCAAAAGATTTCACTTTCTAAACCCAATGTGAAGCTACCACTAGGCATGATATGATTTCAACTTCATGACATTCAGTTTATTCAACAATTCACTCATAGGATATAAGTGAAGCACTAGAGCAATTCCATAGAAAAGAGCTTCGTTGACGGGATGTGAATCTCGCTTACCTAGCCTCCCTGGCAACTAATTGAGGCCTCTAGTTTATTTAAAAACTTTCAGGTCTAAGTATTTTATTAAAACAGCAAGCAAAATGAAAATAAAATGACATTCTAAGAATAGCACAACTCATGTGAAGAAGCAAAAACTTAGGCTCAACCGATATTAACCGATAATTGTTGATGAAGAAAGGTGGGATGCCTACCGGGGCATCCCCAAGCTTAGATGCTTGAGACTTCTTGAAATATTTTCTTGGGGTGCCTCGGGCATCCCCAAGCTTGAGCTTTTGTGTCTCCTTACTTCTTCTCATATTACGGCTTTCCTAAATCTCAAAAGCTTCATCCACACAAAACTCAGCAAGAACTCATCAGATAAGTTAGTATAAATCAATGCAAAACCTTATCATTATCTACTGTATCAAATCATTAAAATTATTATTCAACATTGCATACTAAATGTCTCTGCATATTTAATTGTCCTATCCTCAACTAGAATCATTAAACAAGCAAACATATGCAAACAATGCAAACATAACAGCAATCTTCCAAACCAGTACAGTCTGTAAAGAATGCAGGAGTATCAATACTTCTTAAACTCCAAAAATTATGAAACAAATTGCACTCTGTAGAAAATTTATCAGAGCTTATTCTGAAAGAAGTTTCAACATTGTATCATATTCTGACTTTTCTAGGGAATTTTTGCAACAGCGGCAAACTTTCTGTTTTGAAACAGCAACATGTATACTTGCAAAATAAGCATGGCAAGGGCTATACTTGAAATTTTTATTGAAATAAAAGATGAAAAACCTTATTATAAATAACAGCAAGAAAATCCTACCAAAATAAATTGGCGCTCCAAGCAAAACACATATCATGTGACGAATGAAAACATAGCTCCATGTGAGGTTACCGATAATGTTGGAGACAAAAGAGGGGATGCCTTCCGGGGCATCTCCAAGCTTAGTTGCTTGGATCTTCCTTGAATATTACCTTGGGGGTGCCTTGTTCATCCCCAAGCTTAGGGTCTTGTCACTCCTTATTCTCCTCATATTGACATCTCACCCAAAACTTGAAAACTTCAATCATACAAAACTTAACGGAACTTTGTGAGATAGGTTAGTATGATAAAGAGCAAACCATTATACTTTTGGTACTGTCAAAGACAAGATTCATAATTGTTTTCACACAATGCCTACTGTAGCATATCATTTCTACAATTTATATTCAGCAATATAAGCCATAAAAACTAGGAAACAAGCAACCTATGCATTGAAAACAGAATCTGTCAAAAACAGAATAGTCTGTAGTAATCTGTACTCAAACCATACTTATGCTACTCCAAAAATTATGAACAAAATATGAACACGTGAGAAATTTGTATATTAATCTTATGCAAAAATAATAAATTCAAAATTACTCTTCTGTTAAAAATGAGAGTTGTTTTCGTGAGCGCAAAAGTTTCTGTTTTTCAACAAGTTCAAATCAACTATCACCCAACATGATCCCAAAGGCTTTATTTAGCACTTTATTGAAACGAAAGCAATAAAACATGCTTACTAAAGTAGCCTAATCATGTGAACACATAAAAATAGTAGGTAAAAGTGTTGGGTTGTCTCCCAACAACGCTTTTCTTTAATGCCTTTTAGCTAGGCATGATGATTTGAATGATGCTCACATAAAAGATAAGAATTGAAACATAACAAGAGCATCATGAAGCATATGACCAGATCATTTAAGCCTAACCCTCTTCCTATGCATAGGTATTTTGTGAGCAAATAATTCACGGGAACAAGAATCATCTAGCATAGGAAGGCAAAACAAGTGCAACTTCAAAACCTTCAACACAAACAGAGGGAACTTGATATTATCGCAATATGTAAAAGCATATGTTTCTCTCTCAAGTAATTTTCAGTAGCATCATGAATGAATTCAACAATATAACTATCACATAAAGCATTCTTTTCATGATCCACAAGCATAGAAAATGTATTACTCTCCACATAAGCAAATTTATTCTCATCAATAGTAGTCGGAGCAAACTCAACAAAATAACTATCATGAGAGTGAAAATTAAAATCATGATGACAAGTTTCATGGTTATCATTATTATTTATAGCATACATGTCATCACCATAATCATCATAGATAGCAACCTTGTTCTCATAGTCAATTGAAGCCTCATCCAAAATGGTGGATTCATCATTAAATAAAGCCATGACCTCTCTGAATCCACTTTCATCATTATAATCATCATAAATAGGAGGCATGCTATCATCATAATAATTTATCTCATCAAAACTTGGGGGAGTAAAAATATCATCTTCATAAAACATAGCATCACCAAGCTTGTAGCTTTGCATATCATTAACATCATGGATATTCAAAGAATTCATACTAACAACATTGCAATCATGCTCATCATTCATGCCCATCATTTTATTAAATTCTTCTTCTATCAATTGAGCACAATTTTCCGAACCATCATTTTCAAGAAAGATATAATAAAGATGATCAATAATATGATGCAACCTCAATTCCATTTTTTATGTAATGTTCTTTTATAAACCAAACAAGTGATAAAACAAGAAACTAAAATATTTGATTGCAAGATCTAAAGATATACCTTCAAGCACTCACCTTCCCGGCAACGGTGCCGGAAAAGAGCTTGATGTCTACTACGCAACTTTATTCTTGTAGAAACGTGTTGGGCCTCCAAGCGTAGAGTTTTGTAGGACAGTAGCAATTTTCCCTCAAGTGGATGACCTAAGGTTTATCAATTCATGAGAGGTGTAGGATGAAGATGGTCTCTCTCAAACGACTCTGCAACCAAATACAAGAAATCTCTTGTGTCCCCAACACACCCAATACAATGGCAAATTGTATAGGTGCACTAGTTCGGCGAAGAGATGTTGATAAAAGTGTAGTATGGATGGTAGATATGAGTTTTTGTAGTGCGAACAATAAAAAACAGCAAGGTGGCAAATAGTAAACATGCACAAAAACGGTATTGCGATGATAGAAAATGAGGCCTAGGGTGCATACTTTCACTAGTGCAATCTCTCAAAAATGCTAACATAGTTGGATCATATAACCATCCCTCAAAGTGCGATGAAGAATCACTCCAAAGTTCCTATCTAGCGGAGAACATAAGACGGAATTGTTTGTAGGGTACGAAACCACCTCAAAGCTATTCTTACCGTTTGATCTATTCAAGAGTTCGTACTAAAATAACACGAAGCTATTCTTTCCGTTCGATCTATCCTAGAGTTCATACTAAAATAACACCAAAGCAAATTCAGATTTATAATATTCAATCCAACACAAAGAACTTCAGAGAGTGTCCCAAGATTTCTACCGGAGAAACAAAGACAAGAACGTGCATCAACCCCTATGCATAGATTACCCCAATGTCACATCGGGAATCCGCGAGTTGAGTGCCAAAACATATATCAAGTGAATCAATATGATACCCCATTGTCACCATGAGTATTCAATTGCAAGACATATATCAAGTGTTCTCGAATCCATAAAAGTATTCAATCCGGTAACAACAAATCTCAAAGGGAAAAACTCAATTCATCACAACAAGATAGAGAGGGGGAAACAACATATGATCCGACTATATTAACAAAGCTCCCAATACATCAAGATCGTTCCATCAAGAACACGAGAGAGACAGAGATTAAACACATAGCTACTGGTACAAACCCTCAGCCCCGAGGGTGGACTACTCCCTCCTCATCGTGGTGGCCGCCGGGATGATGAAGATGGCCACCAATGATGATTCCCTCCTCCGGCAGGGTGCCGGAACAGGGTCTAGATTGGATCTCGTGGGTACAGAGGCCTTGCTGCAGCCGAACTTATGATCTAGGGCTACCCCCAAGGGTTTTGGAATATTTGGGATTTTATAGGGTGAAGAAGGGGTGCGGAAGGCCACTAAGGTGGGCACAACCCACCTGGTAGTGCCCTGGTGGGTTGTGCCCCCCTCGGGGCACCCCCCAGGTGCTGCTCTGGCCCATCCTGAGTGTTTTGGTCCATAAAAAATCCTCCAAGAGTTTCGCGGTGTTTGAACTCCATTTGATATTGATTTCTTGCGATGTAAAAAACAAGCAAAAAACAACAACTGGCACTGGGCACTGGGTCAATAGGTTATAAAGCTGCTATAAAATGATTGTAAAACATCCAAGAATGATAATATAATGGCATGAATACTTCATAAATTATAGATACGTTGGAGACGTATCAGTGTTTTTTGATGTACCTGCTGTCAAGTTGCTGTCGTGTAGGTGAGTAAAAAAAATTCTCTTCAGGGGGGATGCCTTGGTGGGAACGGAGATATTTCGATAATGAAGGCTTGTCAATCAATGGATGTGTGTGATCTGGAACAAAGGTAATAACCTCCCATCTGCCATCTATTAGCTTGACCACCATCTTAGCAGGGCATTTGGTTTGCTTTATAGTCTCTCTTTTTCGCTTCTTATAAGTGGGTTCATCGTCATCCTCTTCAATATCTTGTTCAGGGGAGCTCCGGCATTTTTATTCGATGAGACAACATCTGATACTCCAAGCCTCTCCACAAGCTTATGAAACTTGTTACAGCAGAATTGTTGTTTGTCCAGCACCCATGTGTATGCCGACCTATGGGGTGTATTCGACTTCATTGAAAAACCTAGCCCTAGAGCATAGCGATTGTAGTGTTATTTTGCCCTCATTAGCGTGTCAAAGCGCATGCCAACATAAGGTACTTGTGGCTGCGACCACGCTTCTTCATCTTCCAAGTCAGGTGCATCATCAACTGTAGCATTAGCAGGACCAACTACAGCGTTGGGAGCAGTGATATGGGTGGTCGGAACATGAGCAGTATTAGATCCAATGTCGGGGTATGGGGACTCACCAACACCCTCCTCCAAATGGACATCCTGCTGATCATAGGTTGGATTTAAGAAGGGCGCACCTGCTACGTCTTGAGCTTGCGTTGGTTTTCCTTGAAGAGGAAAGAGTGATGCAGTAATAGTAGCGTAAGTATTTCCCTCAGTTTTTGAGAACCAAGATATCAATCCAGTAGGAGGCTCCTCAAAAGTCGCACGCACCTACACAAACAAACAAGAACTTGAAACCAACGCAATAAAGGGGTTGTCAATCCCTTCACGGCCACTTGCGAAAGTGAGATCTGATAGAGATAATATGATAAGATAAAATTATTTTTGGTATTTTATAATATAGATTGGAAAAGTAAAGATGCAAATAAAAGTAGATTGAAAGCTTATATGATAAAAAATAGACCCGGGGTCCATAGGTTTCACTAGTGGCTTCTCTCAAGATAGCATAAGTATTACGGTGGGTGAACAAATTACTGTCGAGCAATTGATAGAAAAGCGAATAATTATGAGATTATCTAGGCATGATCATGTATATAGGCATCACATCCATGACAAGTAGACCGACTCCTGCCTGCATCTACTACTATTATTCCACACATCGACCGCTATCCAGCATGCATCTAGAGTATTAAGTCCATGAAGAACAGAGTAACGCATTAAGAAAGATGACATGATGTAGAGGGATAAACTCATGCAATATGATATAAACCCGATCTTTTTATCCTCGATGGCAACAATACAATACGTGCCTTGCTGCCCCTACTGTCACTAGGAAATGACACCGCAAGATTGAACCCAAAGCTAAGCACTTCTCCCATTGCAAGAAAGATCAATCTAGGAGGCCAAACCAAACTGATAATTCGAAGAGACTTGCAAAGATAACTTAGTCACACATAAAAGAATTTAGAGGAGATTCAAATATTTCTCATAGATAAACTTGATCATAAACCCACAATTCATCGGATCTCGACAAACACACTGCAAAAAGAGTTAAATCGAATAAATCTCCAAGAAGATCGAGGAGAACATGGTATTGAGATTCAAAGAGAGAGAAGAAGCCATCTAGCTAATAACTATGGACCCGTAGGTTTGTGGTAAACTACTCACAACTCATCGGAGAGGCTATGGTGTTGATGTAGAAGCCCTCCGTGGTTGATTCCCCATCCAGTGGAGCGCCGGCGAAGGCTCCAAGATGGGTTCTCGCGGATACAGAAGGTTACAGTGGTGGAAATAGTTTTTCGTGGTCGCTTCTGATGTTTACGGGGTACATGGTATATATAGGAGGAAGAAGTAGGTCGGTGGACGCCCGAGGGGCCCACGAGACAGGGGGCACGCCCAGTAGGGGGGGGGCGCCCTCCACCCTCGTGGCCGCCTCGTTTATTTCTTGACTTCCACTCCAAGTCCTCTGGATCACGTTTGTTCCAAAAAGATTGCTCCCGAAGGTTTCATTCCGTTTGGACTCGCTTGATATTCCTTTTCTTCAAACACCAAATAGGCAAAAAAACAGCAATACGGGCCGGGCCTCCGGTTAGTAGGTTAGTCCCAAAAATGATATAAAAGTGTAAAGTAAGCACATAAACATCCAAAATGGGTAATATAATAGCATGGAACAATCAAAAATTATATATACGTTGGAGACATATCAAGCATCCCCAAGCTTAATTCCTGCTCGTCCTTGAGTAGGTAAATGATAAAAACATAATTTTTGACGTGGAATGCTACCTAACATATTTATCCATGTAATTTTTCTTTATTGTTGCACGAATGTTCAGATCCATAAGATTCAAAACAAAAGTTTAATAGTGACATAAAAACAATAATACTTCAAGCATACAAACAAGGCAATTATGTCTTCTCAAAATAACATGGCCAAAGAAAGTTATCCCTACAAAATCATATAGTCTGGCTATGATCCATCTTCATCACAAAAAATACTCAAATCATGCACAACCCCGATGACAAGCCAAGCAATTGTTTCATACTTTTGGTGTTCTCAAACCTTTTCAACTTTCACGCAATACATGAGCGTGAGCCATGGACATAGCACTATAGGTGGAATAGAATATTGTGGTTGTGGAGAAGACAAAAAGAGGGAGATAGTCTCACATCAACTAGGCGTATCAACGGGCTATGGAGATGCCCATCAATAGATATCAATGTGAGTGAGTAGGGATTGCCATGCAACGGATGCACTAGAGCTATAAGTTTATGAAAGGTCAAAAAAAACTAAGTGGTTGTGCATCCAACTTGCTTGCTCATGAAGACCTAGGGGGATTTGAGGAAGCCCATCATTGGAATATACAAGCAAAGTTTTATAATGAAAATTTTCCACTTGTATATGAAAGTGACAAAATAGGAGACTCTCTATCATGAAGACCATGGTACTACTTTGAAGCACAAATGTGGAAAAAGGGTAGTAACATTGCCCCTTCTCTCTTTTTCTCTCATTTTTTGGCTTCTTTGGCCTCTTTTTTTATTTCCTCACACGGGACAATGCTCTAATAATGATGATCATCACACTTCTATTTACTTAAAACTCAAAAAAATTACAACTCGATACTTAGAACAAAAATATGACTCTATATGAATGCCTCCAGCGGTGTACTGGGATGTGCAATGACTCAAGAGTGACATGTATAAAAGAATTATGAAAGGTGGCTTTGCCACAAATACGATGTCAACTACATGATCATGCAAAGCAATATGACAATGATGAAGTGTGTCATAATAAACGAAACGGTGGAAAGTTGCATGGCAATATATCTCGGAATGGCTATGGAAATGCCATAATAGGTAGGTATGGTGGATTATACGCACCCTCACCCTTCCACCATTGCTAGCCTCTCTTGTGTCGCACAATTTTTGCCGATACCATACACCCACCATATACCTTCCTCAAAACAGCCATCATACCTACCTATTATGGCATTTCTATAGCCATTCCGAGATATATTGCCATGCAACTTTCCACCGTTCCGTTTATTATGACACGCTTCATCATTGTCATATTGCTTTGCATGATCATGTAGTTGACATCGTATTTGTGGCAAAGCCACCGTTCATAATTTTTTCATACATGTCACTCTTGATTCATTGCACATCCCAGTACAACGCCGGAGGCATTCACATAGAGTCATATTTTGTTCTAAGTATTGAGTTGTATTTCTTGAGTTGTAAGTAAATAAAAGTGTGATGATCTTCATCATTAGAGCATTGTTTCATGTGAGGAAAGGATGATGGAGACTATGATTCCCCCACAAGTCGAGATGAGACTCCGTACGAAAAAAAAGAAAAAAAGAAAAAGAGGCCATAAAAAAGAAAGAAGGCCCAAACAAAAAAAGAGAGAGAAAAAGAGAGAAGGGGCAATGTTACTATCCTTTTTTCACACTTTTGCTTCAAAGTAGCACCATGATCTTCATGATAGAGAGCCTCCTATTTTGTCACTTTCATATACTAGTGGGAATTTTCATTATAGAACTTGGCTTGTATATTCCAATGATGGGCTTCCTCAAAATGCCCTAGGTCTTTGTGAGCAAGCGAGTTGGATGCGCACCCACTTTGTTTCTTTTTTAGCTTTCATACACTTATAGCTCTAGTAACTCTGTTGCATGGTAATCCCTACTCACCCACATTGATATCTATTGATGGGCATCTCCATAGCCCGTTGATATGCCTAGTTGATGTGAGACTATCTTCTTCCTTTTTGTATTCTCCACAACCACCATATTCTATTCCACCTTAGTGCTATATCCATGGCTCACATTCATGTATTGTGTGAAGATTGAAGAAGTTTGAGAACATCAAAAGTATGAAACAATTGCTTGGCTTGTCATCAGGGTTGTGCATGATTTAAATATTTTGTGTGATGAAGATAGAGTATAGCCAGACTATATGATTTTTGCAAGGGATAACTTTCTTTGGCCATGTTATTTTTAGAAGACACGATTGCTTTGTTAGTATGCTTGAAGTAATACTATTTTATGTCAATATTAAACTTTTGTTTTGAATCTTTCGGATCTGAACATTCATGCCACAATAAAGAAAATTACATTGATAAATATGTTAGGTAGAATGCCACATCAAAAATTTTGTTTTTATCATTACCTACTATTTTGCAATCTTTTACTTTCCGTTCTATAAACCAAAAATACAAAATATTTACTTTACCATTTATCTATCTCTGTCAGATCTCACTTTTCCAAGTGACCGTGAAGGGATTGACAACCCCTTTATCGCGTTGGGTGCAAGTTGTTGATTGTTTGTGCAGGTATTCGGTGACTTGTGCATTGTCTCATACTGGATTGATACCTTGGTTCTCAAAACTGAGGGAAATACTTACGTTACTTTGCTACATCACCCTTTCCTCTTCAAGGGAAAACCAATGCAAGCTCAAGAGGTAGCAGTAACCTGCGAGTGTGTCAGGGGCATTACACTCTTTCATGATATTCAAAGTTGTACACATTTGTTCTCTAATCTCCACACTCGTATTTGGACTAAAAAAGATACTGGATTTATCAGCACTGACCATCTATCTCGAGGCCACGCAATACGAATCTAGAACCGATTTCAGTGCTTCCGCATATTGCAAATTTTCTTTCATGAAGATTAAAGAGTCATGAGCAAAGAGAAGATTTGTAACATGAGGTGCGTCTCTACACACCTTAACTTCTCAAAATATTTCCATTTTCTTCGACATGTGTCAATAGAGCAGTCAGACCCTCCGTGCATGACAAGAAAAGGTAAAGGAGACAACTGGTTTCTCTGCCTCAAACCCCTGGTAGGTTTAAAACTCTCACTTTCCTTCGCATTAAACCGAATTCTGTATTCAACAGTGGAGACGCGTTGCATAATAAAATTAACCCAATTCTTGTGGAATCCAAGCTTGAGCATAATCTCATTGAGGAAAGGCCACTCAACCCGATCATAAGCTTTGTGCATATCCAGTTTTATTGCACACAATCCTTCATTGCCTTCTCTCCTTTTGTTAATAGCATGGAAGCATTCATGTGCAACCAACCTATTATCTCTAACTAGATCATTTATGGCGCGAGTTGTTGCGCCCATATATTTTTGAACTCTAATGCTAGGATTAATACAAATATATGTAGGGATTATATATTGTTTTAATGTTGGCATGCGTTGTATATATATTAGTAACTTTTTGTGCTGATTTGGTCCATCCTTGTACCCATGATAACACCTTATTGCAACACGTGAATTCCTCTTCATGTTCACTGGCACACTCAAGATTCTCCTTTTGTAACCTAGACGATTGCATGATTGGAATCTAGTAACACCATGGAATAAAAATAAATGCAACAGAATAGCAAAAGGGTAGCTCTTGTGCACCTCAAACAATCCACCTTTTGCTGGCAAACCTAAATTACCTCAATTAGTATTAACTCGAAGATCTAATTTGAAAGCAGTAGAGAGTAAGGTGCAAGTTAGAATTTACAGGCCATGAAATTTCAGATGTGAAACAGTCCTCTATATCCACTGTTAATCCATTTTGTTTTGAAACAATCAGAGAACACATATCAATCATTTGGATACACTAACAATTATAGTTTTTTTCAAATAGAACAATAATGATATCTCTTGATAGATATATAATTATAGAATACAATGAGCAGGTAGATAATTCTAATTCTTCATGCTTATGCTCTAGAATAGGAACCATTGGTAGTAATCATGTATAAGACACTTTGTACCATCAGTTATAACATTGGAGCAGTCACAGACTCACGGGCAATCTGGAATAGCAAGATGATGCCAGTTTGATATGGAATTATGGATGGATCTGCACAAGATGGAGGTCCAAATTGATCGAACCTCAGCAAGATGGGGACAAGGGTAGTGGAGAAGCTCCTCGTGCGGGAGCATCCGTCGCCGGCATCGCCTTAGCCCCACCTCGTCGTCGCCTCTCGTCAATTCCACCAGGCAAGTCGGGACCATCGCTGCCGCTGCGGCCTCACGCCCACCATGGTTACTGCTTCTCCACAGATCCATCAGGGAAGATGAGCTCGAATCGATCACAACTTAGAGCGTCTGCATCCAGAGAGTAGAAACAATAGGATCAATAAAGATGAGTTTCATATTTGAGGCAGAAAGAACCGGGAGAGGAAGGAGCGGAGAAGATGAAGTAGCGGCATGCTGAGGTGACTAAAGGGTAGGGAAGGGGAAAACGGGACGGTGAGAAACTATATGGACACACATGGTAAGAAAGAGCAAAATCACCGAGTAAATGTGTGTAAATGACCCGCAATCACCCACCATTAAAGTCTGGCAACATTGATTTTCTTCCTCAATCACCGGGTACGGGATTTCAATCGACAGCGACGGTTCGCTGCTATCCTCGCAGCACCTTGGCATGCGCACGGTCGCACCCAGCGCTTTGCCCTGCCATGAGGTGTCCGTGGATGATTTTGTTTTTCTATTCTTGTGAGAAGTTATGGAGATTGGAACTGGCCCAACTGGCCCAAATAACAGCGGATCGCTGATTTTGTTACCGGAGCATCGGCCACTCTGTGTAGCGCTCCCAGAAGCCATGAAGGTGCATCCAACGGCCAAGAGCATATAGAACAACAGATCCAAGGGTTGAAAGCGCTAATGCTCTAAGAGGTCTGGAGTAGTGCTCGGTTGTAATTTTTCTAAATTAGTCTCCCAAGCACGAAAGCACTTTGAGTCGCACTAACAATATCAGGTAAGAGCACCTTTAGGCAGAAACTATTCTGTACACCATATTGCATAAGCTAATCGGCCTAAATTGGGTTACCTTCTCCGGAGAATTGACTTTCGAGATTATCACAATCGCAATGTCATTCCACCCTGATGGAATAGTACATGTATTCACCGCTTGCAAAACCTCCTCGATTAGATCGTCTCCTAACATTGGCAAAAACCTTTTACAGAAAAATAGCATGCAGCCCATCCAGCCCCGGGGCTTTAAGGTCCCCAATGTAGAGAATGATTTGGTGCATCGATAATTGATAGATCGTGCACTAGGCACATATATATAGGTACAAGGGGTGCGACCGGTATCTTGTCTCCTAAGATACACGTACATACAGAGGGAGACAAATACTACAGGTACTGCATACAGAACCTAGACCTACGTACATGTACACATGTTCAACACCTCCCAGTAGTCGAAGCGTCGCCGGTGACGCAAAGACTAGACCGAAAGCCCTCGAAAGTCGAGGTGGGTAGTCCCTTCGTCATCACATCGGCGAACTGCTGATCGGTGGGCACATGTAGAACACGAACACGACCAAGTGCGACGTGCTCCTGGACGAAGTGGATGTCAAGCTCAATGTGCTTCGCCCGTCGGTGATGGACAGGGTTGGCAGCGAGGTACACTGCAGAGATGTTATCACAGTAGACGAGCGTCGCCTTGGTGACCTCACATAGCAACTCCTGAAGTAGCTGTCGTAGCCATGAATATTTCGCGACGGTGTTGGCCACGGCCCGATACTCAGCCTCGGCGCTCGATCATGAGACCGTGGGTTGCCATTTAGATGACCACGAAATCAGAGAGGGCCCGAGGTAGATGCAGTAGCCGGAAGTGGAGCGTCGAGTGTCGGGACACCCAGCCCAGTCGGCGTTGGAGTAGGCGACAAGGCTGGTGTCCGGCGAGGCCGTCAGGGTGAGACCCATGGCTGTGGTGCCACATATGTACCGAAGTATACGTTTCACGAGAGCCCAATGGGTGTCACGAGGAGCATGCATGTGAAGGCACACCTGCTGGACAGCATACTGAATGTCCGGACGCGTCAGTGTGAGGTACTGAAGCGCACCGATGATGGAGTGGTAGAAGGGAGCGTCGGACGCCGGAGAGCCCTCGACGGCAGACACCTTAGCCTTCGTATCGACAGGCGTGGAAGTAGGCTTGCAGTTAAGCATGCCCGCTCGCTCCAGAAGCTCGTAGGCGTACTTCTGCTGGTGCAGAAAGAAGCCAGTAGCCCGGCGCATGACCTCGATGCTGAGGAAGTAGTGGAGAGCCCCCAAGTCCTTGAGGGCGAAATCGGTGTCGGGGCGAGCTGTGATCTGCTGAAGAAGCACTGGCGAGGACGCAGTCAAGATGATGTCGTCGACGTGCAGTAGGAGGTACGCGGTGGCGGGGCCCTGGTAGACAAATAGGGAGGCATCGGACCGTGTGGACCGGAACCCCTGCTGCTCGAGGAAGGCCGCGATCCACTGGTACCAGGCTCGAGGTGCCTGCTTCAACCCGTAGAGAGAACGGGAGAGCAAGCACATGTGGTCCGGATAGTCGGTGTCGACGAAACCAATCGGCTGCTGACAGAACACCTGCTCGTCGAGATGGCCATGCAAGAAAGCATTAGACACATCGAGCTGGTGGACAGGCCAAGCGCGAGAAACAGCAAGCTGGAAAACGGTGTGAATCGTGCCCGATTTTGACAACCGGGGCGAAGGTGTCAGTGAAGTCCATGCCGGCACGCTGGCGAAAGCCGAGCACCACCCAACGCGCCTTGTAGCGCTCGAGAGAACCGTTGGGGCGAGTCTTGTGGCGGAAGACCCACTTGCCAGTGATGACATTGGCACGGGGTGGCCGCGGGACAAGCCGCCACGTACAGTTGCGCTGAAGGGCGTCAAACTACTCACGCATCGCAGCTAGCCAGTTCGGATCCCGAAGGGCTACGCGAGCGGAGGTGGGTACCGGGGATGGCGTCGAGGTAGAATCCGCGCACGCATACTCGTCCGACGGGTAGCGCGTGCTGGGGTGACCAAGTGACCACACCGGCCCGAGCCCGAGTGACCACACCGGCGAGGGGTGCGGCCGCAGCGACGGGAGCCACAGAGGGAGACGCGGCAATGGGGGCCACGATGGGTGCCGCGACAGGGGCAGCCGCGGGAGCCGTGGCGGGCCGGCCGAGGGGGCCACGGCGACGGGGCCGCGATGGGGCCGCGGCGACGGGGTAGAGGAGGCCGCTGCGTCGGGGCCATGGCACGGGCCGCAGCGCCCAGGCCGCCGCGCGGGGAGCGCGGGCAAGGCCGAACCCGTGGCGTGGCTGGGCGGTCCGCCAGAGGTGGAGGCAGGGACGAACCGCGCCGCAGGAGACTCCGAAGGTGACGGTACCTGCTGAAACGGGAACACGAGCTCATCAAAGTACACATGCCGCGAAGTGAAAACGCGGTGGGAGACTGGATCATAGCACCGGTAACCTTTGGTGTTGGGAGGATAGCCAAGGAAAATGCAAGGAAGTGACCGGGGCGCGAGTTTGTGAGGAGCAGTGGACGCGGTGCTAGGATAACAGAAACACCCGAAAATGCGAAGACCATCATAAGATGGAACCGCACCGAAGAGGAGCTGGTGAGGGGTTTAGTTCCAGTGGGAACGACAGGGGCGAATGTTAATGAGGAGGCTGGCGGTCGCGAGCGCGTCCGGCCAGAACCGAGAAGGCACGTAGGAGTGGAAGAGCAATGTGCAGACACAGTCATTAAGCGTGCGAAGGACACGCTCGGTGCGACCATTCTGCTGAGACGTGTAGTGGCAGGTGAGGCGGAAGATGGTGCCGTGGGACGCAAGTAAATTGCGGACGGCGACATTGTCAAACTCCTTGCCGTTGTCAGTTTGCAAGGCGAGAATAGGACGACCAAACTGTGTGGTGACATATGAGTAAAAAGCGGTGAGTGTGGCAAGAGCGTCGGACTTGCGACGAAGAGGGAATGTCCACACATAATGAGTAAAATCATCCAATATCACCAGATAGTATAAATAGCCCGTGTTGCTAGCAACCGGGGACGTCCAAACATCACTATGCAATAACAAAAGTGGAAATGTTTGTAAACTCGCTAAAGGGAAGACGAACGTGCTTGCTAAGACGCAAGCCTCACAAGTGTGATCGTCGACCTTATTATATGAGAAAGAAAAACTCTGAAGAATCTGACGCACAATGGTGGAGTTGGGATGACCGAGACGGGCATGCCAAATATCGACACTGGCGGCGAAGGCGACGGGTTAACGGGTGGTGGTGGCGCCGGAGGGATGCACTGGATAAAGCTCGTCCGGGCTATCACATCGGTGGAGCACCATCCGTGTACGGGCGTCCTTCACAGAAAAACCGATATCGTCAAATTCAACAGTTATAGGATTCTCACGAGCAAGGCGACGAACGGAAACGAGATTAGTGACTAAGTCAGGAGACACAAGAACATTAGAAATATGCACAGGAGTGGAAGTAGAAGGAAAAGACATATGACCGACGTGAGTAATGGGTAGGGAGGAACCGTTACAAACGGTGATAAGGGTGGGGGTATGAACGGGAGCGGCAGACGTGAGGTTACCGGGATGAGCAGTCATGTGAGCAGTGGCGCCCGAGTCCATGTACCAGTCACCACCGCCACCATAGGAGCTCGGTGACGGGGCGGAGTGCAGTGCAGCGAGCAAGGTCGGGTCCCATGGCGGCGGCACCTGAGGAGGGTAGAACCCTCCGTAGGCCGGCGCGGGAGCAGCCCCGAAGGCCAGAGCGGCGGCGGCGCAGCCCCATAGGCTGGCGCTGGGCGGCGCGCCTAGGCCGGGCGCGACCCGTGGGCGGGCGCCGCGGGGGGCACCATAGCCGCCAGGGAGCGGCGATCGCACGGGCGAAGAGGGCTCGTGACCTGCGGCGGGGCCTAAGGATGCTCGGAGCCGGAGCCCGAGGGACCGGCATGGAGTACGCGTGGACGACGCCGGTCCACGGGTTGGTGCCGGACGCCCATGGGGAGTCACCGCTGCTGCTGCCGACGAGCCCCCTCCCGCTGCGTGTGCTATGCTTGCGACCGCCCACAGGTTGCAGCAGCGCCCGCCTCCCGCTGCCGGGGGGGCAGCGGGAGGGGCGGAGGGGCGGGCGAGCGCGGAAGTACCCCGAGGCGCTTGGGCGGCGGCTGGCGGGCGCGGCGGGGCGGCGGTGGAGGGCGCCAGGAGGTGCCAGCGGCGAGGGCGTGCTGCTACACACGCTTCTTGACCCCCTTCATCCGGCGCTCCTCCAACCTCAAGTACGCCACAAACTTGGGGAAGGAGGGCTCCGGCATCAAGGTGAGGTTGGAGGCGGCATTGCCGAAGTCCTCGTTGAGGCCGGCGGTGAGCGTGCTGAGGAGGAGGTCGTCATCCACCTTGGCTCCAATGTCATGGAGCTCATCCGCCAACGTCTTCAGGCGGCGACAGTAGTCATCAATGAACTGTTCATCCTGGTGACAGTCAAAAAATTCCTGCTGCAAAATTCAGCTTGACCCACATGGCGTGGGCATCGTCGCCGGCGCTCACGACCATGTGGAACAAATCCTTGGAGATGGTGGTGAAGAACCACTGGATGATCGTGGCGTCGATCGCGGTCCACTCGGCGTCGTCCACCATGGCGCGGGAGTCCACGGTGCCATCCACGTGATCCACGAGGTTGTTCTCGCGGAAGAGCAGCGTGAAGTGCGTCTTCCACACGAAGTACGTGGAGTTGGAGGCGTCAAGGATCACGGGGACGCGAGCATGGACGTTGATGTCGCGGATCTCGGCAGGGTCGACGGCGAAGGGGTTGGAGTAGGTGGAGGCGTTGGACGACATGGCGGCGAGATCATGGGGAGGAAGGCGGCGGTGCGGCTGAGGAGAGGCGGCGTGGCGGCGGGCAGGCGGCGCGGGGAAGGGGCGGCGCGGCGTGGGGAGAGGCGCGGGGAGAGGCGCAGCGTGGAGAAGGGGCGGGCGGCGGCGGGCGCCCGAGTGGCGGCTAGGGTTAGCGGAAGCTAGAAGATCGACTTGCAATAGATACCATGTAGAGAATGATTTGGTGCATCGACAATGATTGATCGTGCACTAGGCGCACACACACACACACACACACACACACACACACACACATATATATATATATATATATATATATATATATATATATATATATATATATATATATATATATATATATATATATATATATATATACAATGGGTGCGATTGGTATCTTGTCTCCTAAGAGACACGTACATACAGAGGGAGACAGATACTACAGGTACTATATACAGAACCCAGACGTACGTACATGTACACATGTTCAACACCCAATATTGAACAAGGCTTTGCGTACGTCATCGGTCGTATACAAGGCAAGGAGGGCGTTTTTTCTCTCAGTAGACACTCTCCTCTGATCCGAACGAGCATAAAACCTTCTGATTAGGTTGCTCAATTTTGTGTAGACATACGGCAGAGACCGTTAGGACGTCCCTAATTAATACGAGAACAAAACCAAGTAGTACATCAAAGCGCATTAAGCGCGTGACCTTGCACTTATATAGATTGATTGATTGACGCTGAACGGCAGGGACGTGATTATTTGCTTCCGTAAAGCATTCTCGGTCGCTGTACTCCGTGATGGTCCCTGGCATGGCAATGCCCATTGTCCATTGCTGTTGCTGCCACACGCGACGATCCAACGGGCCATCCATCCTCCACAGCACACGCGTGCTCGAGCCCGACGGCACCCTTAATGCGAGATGCTTGCGTCTTCCGATAGCACGACGTACCGTCAAATTATGGCCGGATTATGCGACTTGGATTACTCCACCACTGTGCCCGACTCCTGAACAACCCGTGGCATGGTTTGGTCCGTTCAGCATGCGACCCATGGCGATCCATGCATAAATCACGTGTGTCCCACACGATGACAACATTCTTGCGTGGAGCATCAGCCAGCATGCACGGTGCAAGTTCGGAGGTCGCATGTGGCATTCCACCACGCCCAATGTTTGCATCCAACAGTGTCCGGCAACTAAACCAGACTATCGTCAACAGTGCCGAATGTTTGCATCCAACAGTGTCGAAAATGCTTGTCCGATCCCATGTCAGTTTGCTTTCACCGTCCTGGCTATTGATTCCACGGAAGGTGAGACATGCACATATGAAATTAAACGTCGGGGTCCTCTCAAATATCAGGCAGTCAATATTGACAGCACGACTAGCTAAAATAGACTGGTGACATCGGAAAGATAGCGATCTCCACTGCCCCTACTGCAGAAACCGTTGTGCCAGACTTGTCATCACAGTCGGGTGGATCACAGTATGTCTGCGTGTTAAACATCGGCAAAGACGATTTTACAGAAAAATGTATGCATTATAACGGTTAGAAACGCCTGTCATGGGTAGTTGTGACATTAGGGTAGGCAAACCTGCAAACTGTTCGCATTCGTCCGGACCGGGCTGCTGGACCGTGGGAGCCATTCAACGCAGGTCTGTATCGATCCACGGGGCGGTCTGGACTTAATTTTTCCCACAAAAAGAAGACAAAAATGGGGGAGCTTTGCGGGAGTCCAGACACGCGAAACATAGGAATCCAACACCTCAGGCCCACCCAAAACTCTTCCCGGACCCCGCGACTCCATCCTCCCCATTTTCTCTCCTTCCTTCTTTCTCTCTTGTTGTCGCCGCCGCTTCACCATCCCGGACACCAGGTCACACCCCTGTCGGAAATCTTCGTCTTTGTCACCTCCGGCGCTCCAGCAGGGCTCCCCACCGCTTCTCCTCCGTCTCCATTCAATCCCCTGTCCTCCGACCGCCAGGTACCATCCTCTACCATGCCCGGCAGCTGTTCAGTGAATCGCTGGAGTTGAAAATAGTTGTCCCTTCTTCTTTTTAGCAATGGATTCCGATTTGGAGTATATATACGAGCAGTATGTTGAGTCGTCGAACGAGGAGGAATGCTACGATGAGACGACAATGATGCGGGCGGTCCTTTAAGACGCGGAGCATGCGGGGCAGCATGTTCTCAATTTCAAGGGCTCGATCAAGGGTCATCGAGTACTCAACCGCAACAGGGCGCGCGAGCATTTGACACTGATGGCCGATTACTTTGTCCCTGATGCACTATTCACTGACCATTTTCGCAGGGGCTTTCGGATGCGCAAGACTGTCTTCTATCGTTTGTACCATGGCGTCCGATCCTACGATGACTACTTCATCCTGAAAAAGGACGCCATTGGAACGATTGGATTCTCTGGTTACCAGAAGTGCAAGGCCGCACTCCAAATGCTGGCATATGGCACAACCGCTGATTCGTGGGACGAGTACCTACGAATGTCTGAGAGCACATGCAGAGATGTCATGGTCAGGTTTGCAACTATCGTGGTCGAGTTGTTCGAACCTCAGTACCTGAGAGAACCAACTATGGTAGACATCGAGAGGCTCCTGACAGTCTCAGAAGCAAGAGGGTGGCCATGTTTGCTTGGATCTCTTGACTGCATGCATCGAAAATGGAAGGACTGCCCGAAGGCTTTATAAGGGCAATATCAGGGTCATGTTAAGAAGCCCACCATCATTCTTGAAGCGGTTGCATCACATGATCTTTAGATTTGGCACACTTTCTTTGGCATGCCCGGGTCTCACAATGACATCAATGTGTTACGACGATCGCCGTTGTTTGCGAGGCTGGCCGAAGGAAAGCTCCTCCTTGCCACTATACTATCAATGGACATGAGTGCAACATGGGCTACTATCCGATTGACGGTATCTATCCTCCATGGGCTACCTTTGTCAGCACCATCTCAAAACCCAGTTGGCCGGAAAAAGACTCATTGTGCCCAAAGACAAGAAGCAAGTAGAAAGGATGTTGAGAGGGCATTTGGAGTTCTGCATGCCTGTTTTGCAGTTGTTCATGGACCTGCTAAACAATGGGATCCGGAAACCTTGTGGGAGGTGATGACATATTGTGTGATCACAACATGATTGTCAAGGATGAGGGTGACGATGTTACCGCAGCTCTGGAATTTGAGAACATGGGTGATCCTATCCAACTTCGGGACCAGAATCCGGCCACATTTGAGGAGTTTATTCAAATGCATCAACAAATTCGGCATCGGCCAACTCACGAGCACCTGAAGGAAGATCCGATTGATCATTAGTGGGCGGTGAAAGGGAACAACAATGTTGGGATGTAATATTTGATTTTTTTTAATTTGAACTAGTGCTGCATGCGGCTATTTGAACGTATGTACCCTTTGCATGCGGCTACTTGATCGTGCGGACTAGGAAAAAACCCGGAAGGCCGGATGTATGCAGCTATGGTTGGATGGCATCCTCCCGCATTCGTGTCCGTGAACTGGTCCCGCTGCCTGCGGACGGATGCGAGAGGAAATTTATGGGTTGCCGTTGGAGATGCCCTTATATCCACCCAAGTTGTGTTCGTTGCATACATAACTTTCCAACAGATAGTTACTACTGTCCAGATAAAAGCCAATCCTTCCAGAGTACTAGATAAGAGTATCTGCAATAGATAATGCAAATTTGGATATGTCAAACAGAAGATGTAAAAATTTACATATCTAAGAAATGCATTTTACATCTTCAAAAAAGAGGCAACTCCAACAGATGATGCATATTGGAGATGTAAAAGTGCAACATCGATAGATGATGCAAATGAAGATGTAAAAAAACTGTCGACGGCTACGCGGCTGCTGTACCATCGCATTTGAACATTCAAATAGCATCTAAAGTGCATCATATCAATCAAAGTTTGAAATCCTACAACCAAAAGTGCATTGTCTCAAACAAAGTTCTTGGTCCAACAAATTAAAATGCACATAAACATAAACCATCTCTCTCAATTTCCGTCCTCTCCCTTGTCACCGGCGACATTGTTGATGGTGGCATGCTCATCATCATCAATGGCTTATTTGTCGACGTTTTCATGAGTTGAAGTCTCGTTGCTGCGAACTCCACCGAAAGCACCTTCATTGACACCTCCCATGCCCATGTTGCCGCCAAAGCTACCTCCCATGCCACTCATGTTGCCGCTGAAGCCATCTCCCATTCCGCTCATGTTGACACCGAAGCCACATATCATGGAACTGTTGGAAATATGCCCTAGAGGCAATAATAAAAGGATTATTATTATATTTCCTTGTTCATGATAATTGTCTATTATTCATGCTATAACTGTGTTATCCGGAAATCGTAATACACGTGTGAATACATAGACCATAATATGTCCCTAGTAAGCCTCTAGTTGACTAGCTCGTTGATCAATAGATAGTCATGGTTTCCTGACTATGGACATTAGATGTCGTTGATAACGGGATCACATCATGAGGAGAATGATGTGATGGACAAGACCCAATCCTAAGCATAGCACAAGATCGTGTAGTTCGTTTTGCTAGAGCTTTTACAATGTCAAGTATCTTTTCCTTAGACCATGAGATCGTGTAACTCCCGGATACCGTAGGAATGCTTTGGGTGTACCAAACGTCACAACGAATCGGGTGACTATAAAGGTGCACTACAGTATCTCCGAAAGTGTCTGCGGGTTGACACGGATCGAGATCTGGATTTGTCACTCCGTATGACGGAGAGGTATCTCTGGGCCCACTCGGTAATGCATCATCATAATGAGCTCAAAGTGACCAAGTGTTTGGTCACGGGATCATGCATTACGGTACGAGTAAAGTGACTTGCCGATAACGAGACTGAACGAGGTATTGGGACACCGACGATCGAGTCCCGGGCAAGTAACGTACCGATTGACAAAGGGAATTGTATACGGGGTTGATTGAATCCTCGGCATTGTGGTTCATCCGATGAGATCATCGAGGAGCATGTGGGAGCCAACATGGGTATCCAGATCCCGCTATTGGTTATTGACCGGAGAGCCCTCTCGGTCATGTCTCCGTGTCTCCCGAACACGTAGGGTCTACACACTTAAGGTTCGGTGACGCTAGGGTTATTAGGAAGACTTGTATGTGATTACCGAATGTTGTTCGGAGTCCCGGATGAGATCCCGGACGTCACGAGGAGTTCCGGAATGGTCCGGAGGTGAAGATTTATATATGGGAAGTTGTCATACGGTCACCGGAAAGTTTCGGGGGCATATCGGTATTGTACCGGGGCCACCGGAGGGGTTCCGGGGGTCCACCGGGAGGGGCCACCTCTCTTGGAGGGCCTCATGGGCCGTAGTGGGCAGGGAACCAGCCCCTGGAGGGCTGGGCGCCCCCCCCTGGCCCATGCGCCTAGGGTTGGGGGGAAACCCTAGTGGGGCGCCCCATGCTTGGGGGCAAGCCCTCCTTGCCCCCCCTCTAGATCTCATCTAGAGGGGCCGCCCCTTCCCCTTCCCTATAAATAGAGGCGAGGGAGGCTGCACACAACATCCAAGGCGCAACCCTCCCTCCCCAACACCTCTCCTCCTCCGTTAAGAGCTTGGCGCGCCCTCGCCGAGTATCGCCTCTCCACCACCACCACGCCGTCGTCTGCTGCTGGAGCCTTCTTCCTCAACCTCTCCTTCCCCTTGCTGGATCAAGAAGGAGGAGACGCCATCCGCTCTGCGTCGTGTGTTGAACGCGAGGTGATGTCCGCTCGCACTTGGTCATCGGTGATTTGGATCACGGCGAGAACGACTCCATCATCCCCGTTCTCTTGAACGCTTCCGCTCGCGATCTACAAGGGTATGTAGATGCACTCCTATCACTTGTTGCTTAGATGAACTCATAGATGGATCTTGGTGAAACCGTAGGAAATTTTTTATTTTCTGCAACGTTCCCCAACAGGAACACGTTGGATGCGGTTGTCGTCGACGTGACCACATCTTCCTCCATGGTCGACGGTGGCGGCGGCGGAGGTGGAGGAGCGGCTCCTTGGCCGGAGGAGGACGCCAAGGCCGCAAGCGGCTACTAATCGACCGACGCAGCCGCGTCCAGCCTCAAATTCTTGGCTGCTCGACTTTGGTTCAACGTCGGGTTGCGTCCTGGCGCCGCTGGCCGCTTCATGCCTCCACCGCAGGGCTTGGCAGCACGTTGCTTCTTCGCTGGCGGCTCAGCCGCGACGTGGATCGACTGGGATGGGGCAAAAGCGAGGCACCCACATTGCGGTGCTGGCACGGAGGCGGAGGCCGAATTGGGGAAAGTGGTCGCGGAGATGGCGGCTGCGACGATATGGGTCATACCACCGGCACCGGATGCGGCGGAGGAGGTGGCGGGGTCGTCGGCGTCGGCCATGGCGGCGGCGGGCGGGACACGGAAGGGCAGGAGGTGGTTGGATGGAAAGGAAATGAAGGTAGTTGGGTAGTTAGTGCGCGACTGCCGATTTTACATCTCCTGTAGGTGGAGATGCACATTTGCATCTCGAGGTGTTGCATTTTACTCGCGGAGATGTAATTTTTTTTTTTGCATCTACATCATCTATTAAAGAATCTCTAATAAGTACGAAATCATTAATTAAGGAGCACTCCTTGCAAAGGTCGCTCCCACATCCCCAGGTTGCGACTAGTGGCGCACTATACGTGTCTTATTTGTCGCAACCTGAGAGTTTCCCTTTTTTCGTAGATATGTTTATTTAAAAAGTTTTATCTCTTAAACCGTGCATCCAAATCTCGAATTGTTTTCATCATTGGATTCCTCGCGTCGAGATCTTCAAAACTACATCCCATATTGATATGTTTTATTGATATGTTTTAATGAATTTTTTTCATGAAAAAACCAAACCGAAAGCATGTTTTTTTCTCCTTTCCGAAAGACGCACGACTGCGCCTCTCGTGAGATCAAATATGTGCCTCCACAAGAAGTAAGTCCGTGCATCTCGCCAAAGGAAAAAAAGGAAATGCATTTTTCCCGTTTCCCGTGCCTCTCGTGGAAGCAAACTCGTGCTTCTCGCGGAATAAAAAAAAGAAAACGTGTTTTGTTTTCGTTTTCGAGATGCACGGCCCGCGGAAGCAAAGCCATGCCTCTCGTGGAAGCGAACCCGTGCCTCTCGCGGAAGGAAAAAAAAAGGAAAACGTATTTTTTTCGTTTTCAAGAGGCAAGGTCATCCCTCTCACAGAAGCAAATTCTGCCTCTCGCGAAAGCAAAAGAACACGTTTTTCACGCATCTTTTCCTTTTGTTCAAAAGCTAAGAAAGACCGGTGAAGACCTGAAAAGCTAGAAAAAAATCAAAAAAAAAACATCGAAAAGCCGAAAACGCGTGTGGAACTTTTTTAAAAGAAAATCGAAGGAGACACCCAGAGCGCGACACATGGCGGCGGCTGAGAGCGCACACTCTCAGCCCACCTCAAATGACCCTTGGGGAGGCTCGGGAAGAAGCGCTCTTAGTTAGTTGCTCCCAGTCACAAAAGAACGTGTGTAGCCCAATCTCAACTCATTTAACAGCTGTTCTCACATACATCATCTTTGAAATGTCAACATATCATTATTATGTTTTGTAAAGAACAGTACATGCCAACAGATATTTGGTTGACGAACAATTACAAAATTTATCTTTGTTTTAATTTCTCTTCACAAAATATGCATAGTGCTCAATTTCCAAGTTATCTACTTCAACGTATTTCTTTTCCCAAACACGCAGCCAAATGTCCAGCATTGCACTAGAAGAGAAAGTCGAGACGATACAAGATCCAAACAACACAACCAGAGAGGGAAACACAAAACAAGAAAGCAAAATATGTGCTATCCGGGGAAAAACAGAAATAAGCCAACAAAGAACAAATGTGAAGAGAAGCAAACTGTCCAGAGCGAAGTTCAGGGGCGTCGGGTGTCACTCCTTCGAACATACTCCCTCCGTTTCAAAATGGAGGGAGTATATGAAAGTTGACAGCACGACTTGCTAAAATAGACTGATGACATTGGATAGATAGCGATCTCCACTAGTACCAACGGTTTTTAAAGAAAAATGTATACGTCATAACGGTTAGAAACGCCTGTCATGTGTAACTCGTGACATTATCCGTCCAAGCTGTGTGCGCTGCATACATAATTAACTTCCCCGACACATAGAAGTTTCACAAAAGCGCTGCATACATAATCTCAACTCATTCATCGGATGTTCTCACATAGAGCAAGTTTGGAATGGCAGTGTCATTCTTTAATGTAAAGGACAGTGCACGGCAACAAATATTTGTATTGGGGTTTGATGTGGTTATATTTGGACGAGGAACAATTATGAGCAATGTTTTAATTTCTCTTTACAAAGTATGCATAGTGCTCAGTTTCCAGACTGTCAGCTTCAAGGTGTTTTTCTTTTTTCCTGAACACGCAGCCAAATTGCCTATCATTTTGCATTTGAAGAAAAAAGTCAAGATGAAGCAAGATCCAAACAACACAACCCCGAAATATCAAAACAAGAAAGCAAAATGTTGGCTATCCGAGAAAAACAGAAAAAGAAAAGGCCGACAAAGAACAAATGTGAAGAGAAGCAAGCTGTACAGGCTGAAGGTTCTGCCCGCAGCCTGAAACCAGGATCTGAATTCCTATGTTCGCTATGGACATAGTGCCTGAAGACTGCAAAACTATAGGACTCAATGCCATACCTGCCTCGAGAAAATGCAGCCTCATGGTCACAGAGCGGGCATGCCTCTGGATCCTGCAGGAAATTTTGCATCCTCGATTTCAAGCAGTCGGCCTTTTTTAATGCTTGATTTGATTTCCTTGGGCCAAAAAAGAAATCCGCACAGGTTGAAATTTTGATCAGTTGCTCCACACCTGCTGTGCATAACTCATTTGGCTGCACTGCTGTAGAACATGGGGAGGCTGTGAGAAAGAACGACAATCAACTCCAAAACATAATCAATTCAGATGAATAATCTTGTTTTCATGTCAAGATTTCGTTAAATACAACATCATTATAAAATTAATGTTGACGCTCCCAAAAATTGGCGCAGGATTTCCTCTTTATCGGCCTATAGCCATTGGCCATAGTACAAAAGGTATTTCTCTTTTCCCTATAACCTTTTCGGCGAGTTTGGTGCAAAGCTTGCCACAGAGAAGTATCATTGTGCTGACAATCTGAGCTGAATGCTGCAGAATGCAACAACTGCATTCATCACTACAGAATGGTTCATTTAAGAGGCAGTTGAAGTAACTTTTGGGTAATCATCATCGGGCTGCGCTTCCCATTCTGTCCAAGATCCATCATAAACTGGAACGTCATGCTTCCCGATTCTGTAGAGCCCCTGTAAAGAGATATTGTTAGAGACTGCTGGGCAGGGTCAGTGTCTGAAGATATATCCAAGAAGAGCATGCAAGATTTCCAGACCAGGGCAAGTATGCAGGCGGTTACACCAGATCCACATGTGACGACAATCGGGTGATCAAGCGAAATGCCTGAAGAAACATCAGACAAGATGCTATTATTGCTATTGCTTGGTGAACTTGATGTACACATATGGCATCCCTAAGAAGATTCTGCTCCTTAGGTCAGAGAATCAAATGTTGTTCTGCTTTCAGTATTGTATAGATTGCGAAAGTTTTTTTTCTTGCATAGCAAAGGGCTAAAGGCCATGGGTAAACTAAGAGTTTCGGACTAGAACTGTTAATCAAACAGAATGCAGACCTTCTTGCTCAAACTTTTTTGATAGCTCATCTGCAGGGAGGAGCGTTTGTGCACCATCAAACATCTGGGAGAAGATCAAACAGTGTCAATTTCTTTGGTATTTGTGATTATCCAAGTATTATGTGACATAAGGCATAGTTGCACTATACCCACCTCAGGGAATGGAACACATTTAGTTCCAGGTATATGCCCACTTCTTACTCCTTCCCTTGGTTCTGGCATTACACCATCAAATCTGCGAATGAAAATTTGAAGTCATTTCATGACAACAATAAGAAACTAGGGATAACTTTTGAGGGAGATTGAAAAGAAATCAAGAATAATAAATGTCATCATGTTTAGTTACATTAAGTTTTGAAGATAAAGAAACATAAGACAAAAACCTTTAGTACAACAGTGAGATGAATCATAATATCTGTGTGACCCACAAATACCATTGTCATCAACTTTTTCATATTATAAAGGAAATCTTTTAACTTCGTTATTGCAAGAAAGTTCTATGCTACATTAATTATGATCAGAGCTTCAATAATTCGCTCTTCCAATCAGGATAATCACAAATTTAAAGTTCAGAGATTTTACCTACCCTTTGATCGGGCAGCTATTTTTTTCTCAAACACGCGTTGTTTTTGTCTTAGATAGAGAAAGCAAGATGGCGCAAAATTTTATAGCTGAGAAAAAGCCTAAGATAGCAAATAATTAAAAGAAATATGTTACCTGCCCTTTGCTCGGGCATCAACTACTTGATGAGCCTTAGCAGCTACATTTTGTTTGACCTGTTACACAGACAGAATGGCTCAACATACACGTGGATAATTAAGATACTGGTGTGTCCCTGAGTCATATCATCTTCATATTTTTTTTTGTTTTACAGAAGGTAAAATCCTTTCGGAATAGTTAAAAGAAATATCATGAGATACAAACAAGCCCCGACTAAGACTGATGTGAACCAATTCATGATCCGATTTATCATATATCTGTATCAATATGGATGCGAGAAAGTTTTCAGGTAAAACGAAGTGACTTAGGTTTTCAGTTATAAGATGGAGAGGTAACCTTTTCTAGTGTCCAGAATAGCTGAGGTCGAAACTCTGTTTGAAATGTGGCAGCATTTGCCTGCACAAATTGAAACCATAATTACTTGATAAGAAAAAGGAATTGACAGTACAACAGTCATGCCATCTTAAGAGATATCTTACCAATTTACCATTATAAGCTGTTTCAACAGCACTATTTGCCGCTTTGGATTTCAGAACTGCATCATCAGGGCAGCTGCTTGCAATGTTGAATCCAGAAGCTTGCCACTGAGGGAAACCTCCATCTAAGACCCAAACTTTATCGTGTCCAAGAACTCTGAACATCCTTTTAGTTGATGCAGGATGCATAAAACTCATCAGTTTTTGCATATAGAGGTTGAACAGTAAGGCAGAGAATGACGTCAGGCATTTGCCAGGTAAACTTCGAGTCTGTCTGTGTTTATTCATTTTTAACCTTTTGTTGAATGGAGACAGATTCAATTTACCTTGTGCAACACACCAAAATAGATACACCCATGACATTGTAGCCTTTAAATTTGAGGGATTGTATTCGCTATAATCGAAAACTATGTATCATGTCTTCCTATTGCATGCAAACTTCACTTTTTTTTTATCTCATGATCAAAGCTTTACTGCTTGAAGCAAGTTAATTAGACTCTCGGGTTGATAAAGTAATTAGCTCTATCAACTTGTATATATGTGAGGTTATGCAAAAGAGCAAGAATGTACCTTTGCATGTACTCCCTTCGTCCCATAATATAAGAACGTTTTTGACACTACACTAGTGTAAAAAAACGTTCTTATATTATGGGACGGAGGGAGTAGTAAATAAAAACAAGAAAATTAATACTATATCAACTTGATTTTGAACATCTTATATATCAACAGCTTAACTCTCTGTGCACTAGCAACTTTGGTCGATTTTTTCATTTAGTTAAAGTCAACTAAATCAATGTTCTGCTTACCACCAAACACGAGGTGCACTGAAGAAGCCCTTTCCATCATAAACAACAACTTTATCATGGTTATTGATACCAAGTGCGGAAACAGCCGCTGCAAAAGCCTCTTCTGATGGCAGCATGTGTGGCAACTGAAATAATTGCATCCAGTAAAAGTAAGTCAAATGCCTATATCCATATGCTGATATGCATACAGTGAAAGACTGAAGACAGTAAATCATTCTGTTAGGTCAATTGCCAATTTGCCATAGCTCCAAGAAACTGTTTGTTCTTATTTACTCGAGTCAAACGATAGCGCAAACGAGAAATGAGTTAAAATCTGGAAGCATTTCTCACATCAGTCGCCCGATTGACGATTCCATCAATGTCGAAGAACAGCGCGCCAGGAATATGGGCCACCTGGGCATATGCAAACATCTTAGTTGGGAGAAACATTGCCACGAAAGGGGAGGAACAATAAACAGTGTAGCTGATCCAGAAAGAAACCTGGTATTCTTGCCATGGGTCCCTGCTCTCTTGTGGCATGTACCAGGAAGCATCCAATACCTAAACCAAGTAACCAAATGTTCAAAACAGCACAGGTTCATGTAGCCCATAATACTAGAAGAGAAAAAAAGACAGAGAGTAATAATAACACTGGTAAATAATTAAGTCTCAGTTGCTTCTGATGGTAATAAAGTGGATGATGAGAAATCAAGAACAGATTGCTGAACTGTTGAACTGCTAACAAAGAAAGGCAGATGAGAGATTACTTCACCTTGATATCGGGCTGCCCTAGGTGCTGCTGCAGCCATTGCGCAGAAACAACTGGATCGTCCTGCGCCATTGGCCGCCGTGCTGCCTGCCGCAAGAGCAGAGAGATTGGAGAGCGGAGCTTGCAGGTCAACGAACGCGGGGCGAAGAAGTAATTTTTCTTTAACAGCAGGGGGCCAGGAAGATTGGGGCTCGCCTTGGTTGTCTCGATGAGTTGTGTTTCCAGGAAGGGTGGAGATGGAGATACGGCCGCCGCCCGCCGCCCGCCGGAGCCGATTTGGGCTCGAAATTACTCTGCAGACGGTTGTTCCACGTACGACTTCCGTACGACCCTCCAATCGATGGCTCAAGCCTAGAGAGGGGATGTGATCCATGGCCACTATTTCGTGTCGTATTGAAATCGTTGCCAAAGCATCGTACCTGTAGCAGCACAGGCTCGCAGCCGCAGCCAAACAAGGTTAACCTTGGTGAGAGATAAAATATTATATTATTCTAAAGGCGAGTGATCTGCGCCGGCGCGCCGGCCCAAAGTTTGGGCCGGTCGCGCCCTAGCCGCAGGATGCCAATACTCCTGGCCGTTCGATCTAGCAAAAAAAGAAAAAATGATTCGCCCCAGATCTTCTTCCTCCTCACGCATCTTACCCCTCGTGCAGCTCCCTGCATCTAGCTGTCCCGCGTTGCCCCTCCGGTGGCCGCCCTCGTCGCCGGTCCCCACCCTCGCCGACCATCCTTGTTGTCCGTCCCCATCCTCGCCGGCGCCCTCGTCACGGTCCCTACCTCGCTGGTCGTCCTCGTCGCCGCCGACCCATGCAATACTCCACTGCGGTTGCACTCTCGGCGCGACGGTGTAGCTCGGTTGTAGCTCGCCACCGCCCTCGCCGTTGATGCTCATTGAACGGAATTGCGTCGGCGACGCCACTACCAATCAACGCCGTTGAATGGATGTAGCAAAAAACTTCGCCGGTTGTAGCAAAACACGACTATGGTTGCAGCAAATCACCATCGTCTCCGTCGCGAGGTCACAGCTCCGCCTTGTTGGATGCAGCAAAAAACTTCGCCGGTAGTAGCAAAAACCGATTACGGTTGCAGCAAATCGTCGTCGCTGCCGTCTCGAGGTTCGGCTCTGCCTTGATGGATGTAGCAAAAATTTAGCCGCTAGTAGCAAAAAGCAACTATGGTTGAAACTTTAATATCTACTGTTGAAACATTTCTATCAATAGTTGCAATTCTTTTCCACTTGTGTGGTGCCGGTCGCAGCTCCGGCCGTCGCTCGTCGCACCGCTTGGCTTGCAGGTTGCAGCATCCGATCCTGGCCCCCATCACGCGCGGCCATGGCGACAGGCGCGGGGCGCGAGGGCGCTGCCATGGCAACGAGGTTGCAGCGAAAACGGCATGGGATTGGGTTTCTGTGCTGGTTTGCAGCGGCCGCGAGGGGAGTGCACGGCTGCACAGGAGGCTGTTGGTGCTCGCCGGGGAAAGAGGATAGGAGGTGGTCAGTTGAGGTGGAAGGAAGAAGATAAGACAAAGAAGAAAAAAACACAGAAGGCGTGCGATAGACGCACGATCCGTGTAGGTTGATCGAGCACACGCGACGCGACGGGCCGAATCGTTCGGCCGGCGCGCCGTTCTGAAACGTTTCCCTATTCTAAATTGATAATTATTTTTTTGAAGGAATTCTAATTTTTTTTTGCATGATAATACATCTTATTTAGTACTCTCTCCGTCCCAAAATAAGTGTCTTAAGCTTAGTACAATTTTGTACTAGAGCTAGTACAAAGTTGAGACACTTATTTTGGGACGGAAGGAGTATATCATAAGAATCATAGTAAAAGTCACGTACATACCAACTGGCAAAACTAAATACATAACAGAACGCTAGTCTTTGCACAAAGGAACATCAACGAAGAAGTAAAATTACAAACAAACCGAAGAAACCTCTAAGGTTGACACCAACGCTCGTCACTTGCCTCTGGCACCACAAAAGCAACCACCAAAAAAAATGACGGATCACCTCCACACCCCGAGCTCGACGCGGCTTCATCGCTGATGTGCAGTTTTGCGGACCTCCAAGGTGACTCGCCAAAGACGAAACCATTATCATTGAACGAATCAGACCGGGGCAACAACCCGAACACGTCATCAAACTCCAGATATGGCACCCCCACATGACTAAGACGTCGGAGGAGGAAACCATACCTGTCATCCACGAACCACAAACCCAACACACGATCCACCATTTTTCAGATGCCGCCGATGCAGACCACAATCTGAATCCGCTCCTGAACTACCTCCCAAGCTCCACGCCTGCATTGGAGCACACGCCGTCGCAACGATGAAGCCCGAGGACACAGGTCCACCACGAGAATGTCGCCGCGGCCGCACCATCCTTGCTTTAACAGACTGGATTCCAAATCTATCCCCGACCATAGGACCGATCGCCTTGCCGGAGTAGAATCTGAAGAAATTTTATTCAGCGCCGCCATCGCCGCCGCCGAAGCAAAGACGATGAACAACCTAAAAAAAGCTATTTTAGCCTAAAAACTATCCACACGCGTGAATCCTGCAACCCCCCTCAGCACCGACGACCTAGGTCGTCGGCGGAGGAGAACCGCCGGAGGACGGCGCTGGAAGGCTGGCCTCCCTGGCGGCTAGGGTTCCAGTCGAGAGGAAAAGAAGTCGAAGCTAGTACGCATTAGGGAAACCTAAATTAATAACGCTAATACGGCTTGTGATTTTATTTTTGTTAACTCAGTGAACTTTATTGACCGAAAGGGTTCTCACAATTGACAAAGAACAAAGGCGAGTGTGCGATTCGGTGCCTCCACTTTAGACAGCACGCTCCGAACATGGCAAGCTTCAGAAACTGTGGTTAAAACGAATATCTTTACTACTTATAAAAGAGCAAACATGATCTTCTTTAATTCCACACACAAAACGTACACGGAGCAATTACCACCGCATGATCAGATCCACTAAACTCGATCCAACAGCTAGCCTTAACACCCAATCTGTTTTGTGTGTGCACGTAATAATTTACGTTGACTGACCGTACTCCACCGCGGAGGAAAACTTCACGCCCTACAATCACGCAAGGCAAAAAAAATACTGATTGCAATCGGATCCTAATCTAACTACCCGTGCGATCCTAATCCTAATCTAACTACCCGAGTACACGGCGCACCACGCTGCCCGTTTACAAACGCGAGAAGCCGCCGCAGCCTCCGCACGGACGAGCCGGGAGTGACGAGCCGCCGCCGCTCCTCCTCTAACGCACGCGACAGCAGGCTGCCGCCCCCGCCACTCCTCCTCTGATCGACACGAGAGCATGCCGCCGCCGCTGCCGCTCCAGCTCCGGTCAATGTGCCACAACGCCAAGGTCTCACCTGCATCCACGCGGCCACCGCGGCCTGCCGCTCGGCGGCCTTCCACTCCATGCCCTCCGTCGGCCGCTCCACCGCCCACCACGCCCGGCGCATCTCCACGTAAACAAATGGTGATGCAGTTGATAGACTTATCCATGTAGGTGCCTGATCTGTGAAATGTTTGTGGTGTGCAGGGCGCCGCTGGAGGTGGGGTGCTGCGCTGCACAACACGGTGACCGCGGCGAGGCTGACTTCGTGGCTTAGCACGGCGTCCTGGAGCTCCTGCCCTCTCTCTCAGGGTATCTGTCTTTTCGGTTTGGACGAGAACTGCGCCCGTGCATACCTTCCTTTTTTTTTCTCGCGTCAATGGTTTAGTTGCCTGCTTTAGCATGTTGAAGACTCTGATGATGCTTTTTTGATCCATGTTATCCTCTGGTCACTTATCTGTCGATCATCCTGTGTAGTGTTTATCCAAATATGTTTGATGTCACAGAAATGCCAGTGTTCTAGGAATTTTCATTTGGTGTTTATTTTCTATTATTTCTGTTCCAAAGGGAAATGTTCAGCTCGCTGTAGACGGATTGATCAATGAAAATGGAGATTTAGATATCCATGTGCATAAACTTTAAATTCTTCTAATGTTTACCAGAATAATGTCGTATATAACAACATTTGGCTGGGTTCCAATGAGAGAACGGACATGATCAACCCACCTCCTTGATCAATCCATTTGTTAACAAAACAGCAGTGTTCAGGAGACGCTAGCAAATCATTGTATAGTCTGAGGTATACTTCTCTTCATATATAATGCTACTATCTTTGGGAAAGGCAGAATATTTATTTTTCTTCAGTTGACATGAATGGCTAATTTCAATATAAGTCTTCAGGTTTGCAAGGTTTGTAATCTGTGGAATTATGAAGATTGCATAGATTTCCAAAGAAATGGTTTAAAAGTATCAAGGAACAGCCTCCTGCAAGCGAGACCATAGATGACGAAGATGGTTCAGGCCAAATGCGTCATGGAAAGCATATAACATCAGTGATAAAAATCAATGGTGGTCTCCAGATTCATTCAGGGCAGCAAGATATTGGTCATCACCTTTACAAAAGCGAATTCGCCCTACCCTGCAACTTCAAGAGATTGGTTTGGTTTGATTACAGCGGAAGAAGCAGAATAAGTGGTTTTCATAACTATTGCAACTTTAAGAGATTTTTTAATTTTATTGTCTGACTCCTATGTTTCCTGGTTCTTGGTTCCTTATACCTATTCTGATTTGGAATTGCAGATAGTTGAATGCTAGATATATGTTATGCTGATAAGCGAGACATGTTTCTCTTAATATATGTAAAAGCACTCCTTACCGGAGGGAAGGAGCAGATAATCGATTTCACTGGTCAGCTAGGTGCTCACATTTGTTACTCCGTATTTTTTCTTCCACACTTGCTCACGGATAACTTATTCAGTTACGACAACGTTGGCATTTTAACGTCTTCTTTTCTTTGCTGTACTTCATTTGGATCTGCCGCGCGCCTGTTATATTAACCAAGCCAAACAAGGATAAGATCTCACTGAAAAAAGCAACAAGAACTTGTGCGTGGAGATATCTTGGAGTGATGAAAAAAGTTTCTTATATATTCATGACAATGAGTCTCACAGCTCCATGCCATTTATTATTTCCTTTGACTACTAATCCTTTTCATTTTTCTGATTTCTACATGTGTTATGCAGCCAGCGCAACATATTTCTTTTTATTACTTCTTGTCTCCTTGGTTCACTCTTTTATGTCGCAGCTGCATGCGAGAATGCTACCTGTTGTTGCTTATGTGATCATCTATTTGTAGTTTATGCCTTAATATTTGCAGGGAACAGGAGATGCCTTGCTAGGGGAGAGTAAAAGCGCTCTTATCAAAACCATATTTGTTATCTATATTACTAGAAGGTTAAGGCATCCAGAAGTCAATGCCGAGGTGTCCATCATCATTTCAAATTTAATTTGCAGCATGGACTACAATGGAAGTATCATAACTGGATTCCTGATTATGTACATTACTTCAATTTAAGCCATCTAGAGAATTGGGAATGATTTCTTAAATTTGTCATAGCTGTACATTCTATCGAATACACTTTCAGTCATCCACTCTTATGTGGCAGTAGTGTTGTAAGCATGTATATTATGGTTCTACAGAACATTTTTTTACAGCCCAATAAATTGCCCTGGCCTTTTGGTGTTTGGTTGTTCATGTCTTGGTGAGATGCCGAATCGTAGGGAATTTAGGTGGGATGAAATCTTGCATTATGTGAGCGATGACAATCTTGGAAAAAATAGCAGATCTAGAGATTAATGGTTTTGTGTTTGCTTCTCGCCGTCGATAATAATCAAAGGATCTAGCTTGCTATTCTTAGGGATCAAATCCTTTTAGAAACAGTGTAGTTTAAAGATGACTGCAAGCAAAGTTGATGGTTGTATCTTTTTTTCGTTGCCCTTGAATTGAACATAATGTTCCTTCTAATGAAATACTTTCGTCCTCACACATGGTTTAAAACATATTTTTGCAGCTGAGAATAGGTCGTTGTGTTGGAGTGTCACTATTACTTATGAAATAATTTGTCAAAGAAAGAAAAGTTGACTTTTGAAATAAAAAGTAGTACACCTGTAAAAAGTAATGGAAGGAGAGTATCAAATTATTTTCCTATGCATTTGAATTCTCGCATCCTATATTAATTTTGTCAAACGTGCGTTGCACGTGCACGTTTACTAGTGGTGTTTTTATTGGTGAGATCAAATGTCCCTCGTGAGCAGTAAAATCGAAAGAAAATATAGTTTAAAAAATAAAAAAATCTGCATTTTTCAGCAACAACCATTGACAAATTGTTCACATTTTCATGAAGAAAAAAAATCCTAATGTTCTCGGCAAAAGAAAACAAAATCAATGCTTCAAAAAAATCAGATGACCGCCAGAATGGATAGCCCCACCCTTGGAGACCCACCGCCAGCCACGAATTTTGCGTCGCTAGGACCCAAACTGTGGCGCTGAGGCAAGAACACCATTGATAGCTCTTGGGGTCCAGCGGTGGTCGCCCCTCGCTCAGCCGCCACCACACGACCGCCCATGGTCTGCCGACTAATGGGACCGTCGGCTATTTGCCAAGGTGGAGGACAACACAACTGAAGATTGTATTGTGATGCTGGGGGTGAAGAGGGTATTGGCAGCCAATCCGAAGGAGAAGACGACTTGTTTCTATGAGATGAAGACGATGGAGGAGAAGTGGAAGGCAAAGGCTGCGACCGAGGGGGGGAAGGTGTTAACCTGAATAAAAATATTTTAACTCGAAGAGCAAAGGCTTGCATTGGAGGCTGAGTAGTCACAAATAGCTTGGATTGTCTTCAGAGACCCTTTAAATGCAGCCACTGAGCAAACGTGAGATGGTTTCATCCTCATGGTCACAGAGCGGACCTTTTTAAATGTTTGATTTGATTTCCTTGGCCACAAAAGAAATTTGTACAGGTTGTAATTTTTGTCAGTTGCTCCGCACTTGCCGTGCATACCTCATTTGGCTGCACTACTGCATAACATGGGGAGGCTGTGCAAAAGAATCAATATCAATGTGATGTTGTTTCCAAGGCATGATTTCTTCAGTTCAGACGAATGATCTTGTTTTCAACTCAATATTTCTTCAATAGTAACGTTATAAGTACAACAATCAATATGAACTTAAAGTTGACGCTTTCGACATAGGATTTCCTCATTATCGGCCTATAGACATTGACCATAGTACAATAGGTATTTTCTTTTTCCTATAACCTTTGTATTGACTTTGATGCAAAGCTTGCCACAGAGAAATATCATTGCGCTAACAATCTGTGCTGAATGCCGCAGGATGTAACAGCTGCATTCATCACCTCAGAATGATCGATTTAAGAGCCAGCGGAAGTAACTATTGGGTAATCATTATCTGGCAGCGCTTCCCACTCTGTCCAAGATCCGTCGTAAACCGGAATGTCATGCTTCCCGATTCTATAGAGCCCCTGTAAAGAGATATTGTTAGAGACTGCTTGGCAGAGTCAATGCCTCAAAGATATATCCAAGAAGAGCATGCGATATTTCCAGACCAGGGCAAGTATGCAGGCAGTCACACCAGATGCACATGTGAGGACAATCGGGTCATCAAGGGAAATGCCTGAAGAAACATCAAACCAGGTGCTATTATCGATATTGCTTGGTGAACTTGATACACATTCGATATCCCTAAGAAAACTCTGCTTCTTAGGTCAGAGGATCTGCATAGTTGCATTGTAATGTTGTTCTGCTTTTAGTATTGTATACATCGCGTAAGGCCATGGGAAAACTCCAGACTAGAACTGTTAGATGAAACAGAATGCAGACCTGCTTGCTCGAACTTTTTAGATAGCTCATCTGCGGGGAGGAGCGTCTGTGCACCATCAGACATCTGGGGTAATACCAAGCAGTGTCAATTTCTTTGGTATTTGTGGTTATGAGGTTATCCAAGTAGTGATATTGCATGGTTGCACTATACCCACCTCAGGGAACGGAACACATACAGTTCCAGGTATATGCCCACTTCTTACTCCTTCCCTTGGTTCTGGCATCACACCATCAAATCTGTGAATGAAAATTTGAAGCCGTTTTCATCACAACAATAAGGAACTATATATAACTTTGGCGGAAGATCAACAAGAAAAACAAATGTCATCAGGCATAAGACAAAAACCTTCAATAAAACAGAGATGAATCACAATATCTGTATGAAACACAAATATCAACCTTTTCATATTTAAGGAAATCTTTTAACTTCGTTATTGCAAGACAGTTCTATGTTACACTAACTTTTTTCGGAAAGGGGCGCTTTATTACTTAAAAGAATGTTACACTAACTATGAGCAGAGCTTCAATAATCAGATCTTCCAACCGGAATAATCATATATTGAAACTTAAGAGATTTTTCCCGCCCTTTGATCGGGCATCAACTAGTTGGTGAGCCTGAGCAGCTACATTTTTTTTCTCGAACACGCACCAAAACACGTGTGGTTTTGTCTTAGATGGAGAAAGCCAAGATGGCACAAAATTATACAGCTGAAAACAGATTAAGCTAGCAAATACTCCCTCCGTCCGGAAATACTTGTCATCAAAATGAATAAAAGGGGATGTATCTAGATGTATTTTAGTTCTAGATGCATTCCTTTTTGTCCATTTTGATGACAAGTTTTTTCGGACGGAGGGAGTAGTTAAAAAGAAAGAAAGATGTTACCTGCCCTTTACTCGGGCATCAACTACTTGGTGAGCCTTAGCAGCTATATTGTGTTTGACCTGTTACACAACAGAACGGCTCAACATACATGTGGATAATCAAGAATCTGGTGTGTCACTGAGTTACATCATCTTCATATTATTTTTAATTTTAAACAAGGTAAAATATTTTCAGGATAGTTCAAAGAAAGATCATGAGATACGACCAATCCCAACTAATACAGATGTGAAGCAATTCATGATCTTCAGGTATCTATATGGATGCAAGAAAGTTTTCAGGTAAAACGAAGTGACTTAGGTTTTCAGTTAAGATAGAGAGCTGACCTTTTCTAGTGTCCACAATAGCTGATGTCGAAACTCTGTCTGAAATGTGGCAGCATTTGCCTGCAAATCATGAAACCATGATTACTGAGTAAGAAAAAGGAGTTGGCAGTAAGACAGCAATACCATCTTAAGAGTTATCTTACCAGTTCACCATTATAAGCTGTTTCAACAGCACTATTAGCAGCTTTGGATTTCAGAATTGCATCATGAGGGCAGCTGCTTCCAATATTGAATCCAGAAGCTTGCCACTGAGGGAAACCTCCATCTAAGACCCAAACTTTATCATGTCCAAGAATTCTGAACATCCTTTTAGTTGACACAGTATGCATAAAATTCATCAAATTTTGCATATAGAGGTAGAAAATATTACTTAAATTAGGCAGAGAATGACATCCTGAATGTTTGCCAGGTAAACTTTGAAGTGTGTGTCTGGATTTATTCGTTCATGCAGTTAATCTTTTGAGTATGCAGACTGATTCATTTTGCTTTCCGAACACACCAAAATGGATAAAACCATGACATTGTAGCATTTAAATTTGAGGCACAATACCGTTTTCCCATAACCTGAAACCATGACACTGTATCTTCCCATTGCATGCAAAATTCATCCTATTTTATCTCATGACCAGAGCTTTAGTACTTGAAGTGACCCATCATTAGTATGCCGGGTTTATAAAGTACTCCAACTCTATCAACGTTTATACATGTGAGATACTGTAAAAGAGTAAGAAGGTACCTTTACATGCAATAAATAAAAATAAGAAAATATTATATCAACATGTTTGAACATCTTATATATCGCTCTTTGTGCGTTAGCAAGAAAGTTGATTTTGACATTCTGTTGAACCCAACCCAAGCATCGCGCTGCTTACCACCAAACACGAGGCGCGCTGTAGAACCCCTTCCCATCATAAACAATAACCTTGTCATGGTTGCTGATGCCAAGTGCAGAAACTGCTGCTGCAAATGCCTGTTCCGATGGCAGCATGTGTGGCAACTGAAAACAATTCCATCCAGTAAAAGTAAAGTCACATATCTATTTTCATAGGCATACAGTGAAAGGCTAAACAAAGAAAACCATTGCAGCAGGCCAACTGCCAAAGATCCAAGAAACACTTCTTCTTCGGTACAACCCCCCTAAAAACATCAACGGTCCAGATCGTCCTATACCCCTTCGCTTGAAAACTTAAAAAAGGGTAGGATGGTCTTTGCCCATGCCCTCCTCAGTCCCGCCCGTGGCGTACCAGCGACGCGTCGGCGTCGTCGTCTCGTTTTTTACTTTGGCGGCGTCGTTTTTTTCCGTCGGTGGTCAACCGCGTCGGTGGTCGAACCGCGTCGCCCGGGAAAGCGCGTCGTGGCGCGTGAACTGCGACCCGCCGCCCGTCCGTCGCCTCATTGCCGCCCGCCGCCCGTCCGTCCGTCGCCTCGCTGCCGCCCGCCGCCCGTCCGTCCGTCGCCTCGCTGCCGTCGCATTGAATGTTTTCCGTCGGTGGCTGCTGCGTCGGTGGTCAAACCGCGTCGCCAGATCCGTCGCCTCGTCTGCCGCCGCGCCGCCCGTCCGTCGCCTCATTGCCGCCCGCCGCCCGTCCCCTCGTCTGCCGCGCCGCCGCCCTCGGCTGCCGTCGCATTAAAGCTATACCGACCGCCGCCCGCTTCCGCCGTCTCCTATAAAACTTCGCCCGTCCGCCCGTCGCCGCAAAACACCGCTCCCGTCGCCTCCGTCTCCACCTCCCAAAATCCGTCGGCGACATGTCCGTTCCACAGCGGCAGCAGCTCCGGCACGGCGGCGGCACGACGGGCCCGATCGTGGCCGTCGAGCTCGAAAAGCAAGCGGAGACGGAGGAGCTGCACCGTTCGGCCTCCTCGTGCCGCCGGGTTGCCGTCTTCCGCACGATCGGAAGCTCGACAAGGGCGGCTACCCGACGCCAGGCCCGCGCCACCGCGGAGAGAAGCGGACCGCGGACGCAACAACATCGCCCGGCCGCCACGCTTACGGGGCGGCAAAAGTACGCCGCCGTCATCGGCGCGTTGCTTCAGCCGGGCGAGTCGGCGTCACGCCTGACCTCGTCGGCGACCGTCGCCACCTTCTTGTCCCGCCGCCCCGTCCAGCAGCGCGCGGCCGTCGGGCTCCTCCAACACCCGCGGCGGCGCCCGCCGATCCCCCCGCCCCGCCGGAGGTGGAACTGCCGCCGGAGCAGGTGGTTCTTCGGGAGGACGGTGATCCCGACGATACGCCGGGTTACCTCGTCGCCTCGCTGCCGGCGGCGGCAGCGCGGCGGCTGCAGAGGCGGCGGCGGCTGCAAGGGAGGCCGCCGAGCAGGCGGCAGCGATCCTGGCGGCGGCGGCGATTCCGCCAGTGGTCCCGCAGGCGCAGGCGGAGGCGCCGGAGTCGTCGGACGACGACGACATCGACTGGGAGCGCTTGGCCCAGGTCAGCGACGACGACGACGAGGGCGGTGGTGACGGCGGTGACGTCGGGGAGGTCGTCGATCTGTTGGCTAGCGACGAGGAGGAGGACTAGATTTTTTTTTTCCTAAGTTTGAACTATGTATCGGTTATGTTTGGAAAAACTCGTCTGATATCGGCAATGTTGAATGGACTATGTAAAATATATCTATGTTCAATCTGTTTTGTTGGAGTCTTGTTTAAATTTGTCTACAAAAATTGCTAAAAAAATTAGCTAAATATAAAACGCTTATTTTAAGAAAAATTGAAAATATTCAGACCTATGCATAAAAATGTTCATAATATATTTAAAAAAATTTCATCGAATATATATAGGAGAGAATAAGGTATACAATTATCAAAAATTTGTAGAATAAAAAATCATGAAAGCACATAAATTAAAAAAAATTATGTATATGTTTATAAAAGCGTTTGAAATGTTCAGATTTTGTTTAAATATGTCCATATAGTATAGCGGTCGATGAAAAAATTGAAATTTTGAAATACAAAATATAAGAAATAAAAAAAGAAATTAAAAAGGTGATATATTTTAATTCACTAACATTTCCTGAAATTATATTAAATTCGTTAACACTTATGAATAAGAGAATATTTTAAATTCATTAACATATATGAATGAATACAAGAATTTTAAATTCATTTACATTTTCTGAAATATTTTTAAATTACTTTGGAGGAACCACAGAGCTTCGATGAGGGTCCCTCCGCCATACCGAAGCACCCCTTCCACAGCAAGTACCGACCGGTTTGATGGATTGCACCCAACCACGGGAGCGTGTGGGGCCACCGGCACCCCACGCCGAAATGAACGAAATCCGACAACGAACGACGTTATGTCACGTCCGGCAGTATTTTCGAGGTTTTGTGCCCAAAAATTGTAGTAAATGCATACGGAATCGAAGCGGGAAAGTTTTTGCGTGCTTGCCTGGTAGGGCATAGTATCACGTGGAAAAAAATTGGGCACGTTTGGCGGATCTGGCGGAGAGACGCGACCGAGGGTCCCTCCGCCATACCGAAGCACCCTTCCACAGCAAGTACGACCAGTTTGTGGATTGCACCCAACCGGGAGCGCGTGGGGGCCCCACCGGCACCCCACGCCGAAATGAACGAAATCCGACAACGAACGCCGCTTGCGTCACGTCCGGCGATATTTTCGTGGTTTTGTGCCCGAAAAATTGTAGTAAATGCATACGGACTCAAAGCGGGAAATTTTTTGCGTGCTTGCCTGGTAGGGCATAGTATCACGTGGAAAAAAATTGGGCACGTTTGGCGGATGCGAAGCGGAGAGGTGCGACCGAGGGTCCCCTCCGGCCATACCGAAAGCACCCCTTCCACAAAGAAGTACGACCGGTTTGACGGATTGCACCCAACCACGGGAGCGCGTGTGGGGCCCGGCACCCCACGCCGAAATGAACGAAATCCGACAACGAACGCCGCGTTGCGTCACGTCCGGCAGATATTTTCGTGGTTTTGTGCCGAAAAATTGTAGTAAATGCATACGGACTCGAAGCGGGAAAGTTTTTGCGTGCTTGCCTGGTAGGGCATAGTATCACGTGGAAAAAATTGGGCACGTTTGGCGGATCGGCGGAGAGACGCGACCGAGGGTCCCTCCGCCATACCGAAGCACCCTTCCACAGCAAGTACCGACCAGTTTGTGGATTGCACCCAACCGGGGAGCGCGTGTGGGGCCCACCGGGCACCCCACGCCCGAAATGAACGAAATCCGACAACGAACGACGCGTTGCGTCACGTCCGGCGAGATTTTCGGGGTTTTGTGCCCAAAAATTGTAGTAAATGCATACGGACTCGAAGCGGGAAATTTTTATGCGTGCTTGCCTGGTAGGGCATAGTATCACGTGGAAAAAATTGGGCACGTTTGGCGGATCGGCGGAGAGACGCGACCGAGGGTCCCTCCGCCATACCGAAGCACCCTTCCACAGCAAGTACGACCAGTTTGACGGATTGCACCCAACCGGGAGCGCGTGGGGCCCACCGGGCACCCCACCGAAATGAACGAAATCCGACAACGAACGCCGCGTTGCGTCACGTCCGGCAGTATTTTCGGGGTTTTGTGCCCAAAAATTGTAGTAAATGCATACGGACTCGAACGGGAAAGTTTTTGCGTGCTTGCCCCGGTAGGGCATAGTATCACGTGGAAAAAAATTGGGCACGTTTGGCGGATGCGGCGCGGAGACGCGACCGAGGGTCCCTCGGCCATACCGAAGCACCCCTTCCACAGCAAGTACCGACCAGTTTGTGGATTGCACCCAACCGGGGAGCGCGTGTGGGGCCCCAGCCGGGCACCCCACGCCCGAAATGAACGAAATCCGACAACGAACGCACGTTGCGTCACGTCCGGGCAGTATTTTCAGGGTTTTGTGCCCGAAAAATTGTAGTAAATGCATACGGACTCGAAACGGGAATTTTTTTGCGTGCTTGCCTGGTAGGGCATAGTATCACGTGGAAAAAAATTGGGCACGTTTGGCGGATCTGAAGCGGAGAGGTGCGACCGAGGTCCCCTCCGCCATACCGAAGCACCCCTTCCACAGCAAGTACGACCAGTTTGACGGATTGCACCCAACTTCTGGGAGCGCGTGTGGGGCCCCAGCCGGGCACCCCACGCCCGAAATGAACGAAATCCGACAACGAACGCACGTTGCGTCACGTCCGGGCAGTATTTTCAGGGTTTTGTGCCCGAAAAATTGTAGTAAATGCATACGGAATCGAAACGGGAAAGTTTTTTGCGTGCTTGCCCTGGTAGGGCATAGTATCACGTGGAAAAAAATTGGGCACGTTTGGCGGATGCGAAGTGGAGAGGTGCGACCGAGGGTCCCCTCCGGCCATACCGAAAGCACCCCCTTCCACAGCAAGTACCTGACCAGTTTGACGGATTGCACCCAACTTCTGGGAGCGCGTGTGGGGCCCCAGCCGGGCACCCCACGCCCGAAATGAACGAAATCCGACAACGAACGCACGTTGCGTCACGTCCGGGCAGTATTTTCAGGGTTAAAAAATATGCTATTTCAATTTCTAAAAAAAATGAGGCCCTGAAAAAAAAACCGCTGGTCTTCTCGCTAACCGACGCGAATGCGTGCATGGGGCCGTCCCACTAACAACGACCCATAATCAGCGCTTTCGGCGGCGTCGTTAGCCGACGTGCATGCAAAATTTCCTTGTACGTCCGCCGTCTCGCCGCCGCCGCGATCTCACTCGCTGCCACCGTCGCCCGTCGCCTCGACACTCCAAAGCGGCGGCGGTGGCGGCGCCGCCGCCTACCTCGACCGTCGCCTCTGCCTCTCCCGCCGTCGCCCCACCGTACATACTACGTCGGTGCGCCCGCGCCGTCTTCCGTCCCCTGACCCGTCGCCGTCGTGTAAGTTTTTTTTTCCACTTCTTTTATACAACGAGGCTCATAGCGGTATGATGGTATGTGGCAAAATCTATTTCATGCAAGATGAATATCGGCGGTGTGATTCCATGTTACTGTTCAAAGTGGGTTAGCCTAGTTGACAAATTGTCACCCAATCGAAATTCAGGTTTTACTGAAAGCGGATATGCGGGGCATGTTTAGAATACCATCGATAAAGATCGTGATTTTTGCTTCACTTTTTACTCCAAGGTTACAATCCGAGTAGCAAAAATTCATGGTTCAACAGAGTTCGAAGTATCTTGCTGGATGTAAAGGTCTTATTTCATTAAGGCCGATGATGTGTACTCCATATTTGGTTGGAAAAACAATGGAGTGGATGTTTTGGGTTTCTAAGTAGTGAAGGAGAAAAGCAACCAAAAAATACCTGTTAGTTTTGTTAGCAAGAAAATGGTAAGATCATGATTGATGATCTCATAGAAAAGATTGTGAAGGATAAGAGCACTCGATGATGACTTTATTCGATGACATTTCTAGTTCTCCTAGGAACTATAATTGCACCAGTGTCTCATGAGTACGTTCCAAAAAATACTATGCCTTAGTGCAAAATATTAAGTTTATAAGGAAGTTCAACTGGAATGCATTCACTTCACGATTCTGTTTATCGGAGATTGGTAAGCTTGTGCAGATTTGGCCATGTCGAGCAATGGCCCTGGGGAACCTCGCCCTTTTGCAAGTACGTTGTATTTATTAATTTCAACAATTTTGTTATAAAATTTCACGAAGAACATGTAATTTAATTAGTTCATGTGTTTTGCAGTACCTATCTTTGGGAGAAGGTGCAACCAATCACGGTCCAAAATATTATCCGTTGGCATTGTTGAGCCCGTGATGAGGAACTGGACGGAAGATATGGCGGTGAGAAGAGATAAATCGACTATGAATATGGTCGTGGTGTTGGGATGGTAATCCTAGTAATCATTTTTACATTTATGAAGTAAAGTAAAGTGTGCATATAGTTTTTATGTATAATTATCTTGTTGCACTTGTAGATCGATGACAACATTACAGAGGAGTATAGGCTGAAAAAATTGCGGAAGAAGAAGCTCAAAAACCAAGAAAGCTAGTAGCAAAAATCTAACGTTCTTGGAATGAGGAAAGAGGGCAGTACCTCGGAGGCTTGAGCCAAAAGCCTACTATGGACCGGATTTTGAGTGAGATGAATGAGCTTCGAAGGAAATGCTTCGTTTGCGAGTTATGCGCCAGTAACACTTGATCACGTCTCTGTAATGTCCATCACTCAATTGAAGAACTAAGATGAAATGTTTTCTTACAGAGGATGATTGAGAAACTGAACAAAACCGGCGTCTCCTACAAACCCAAAGAACACGGAAGAGGACGAAGAGAATCTGTACGGAGGCATTAATGAGTCTTCAAGCGATGGTGGGCGTCCGCAAAAAGAGTTTGTATATCAAAAGATGATTCAGACGGTTCCGCACACCTTCCAAAATGAATTTGCAAAAGGATGATAATGGCGTTGATGTAACTTCTCGTGGAAACACACCTTTTACTGCACACCGAGTACCGGGATAGTTTCAAGGGTGATATGGATGATCTGTCCAAGTACCGTAGTATCGGATGAGAAAGCTGCCACATCTTTGGAGACGGACGAAATCGCATCGCATCGTCGGTTGGTTCTCAAGGAGTACAAGAGGAAGTGGAGGAGGTTCTTGAGGCGCATAGCGTGAGGATCACAACATGTCAAGTCTCCTTATGTGGTCCCTAAACCAAACAAGCGTGCAAAACGCTTACGCCAAAGGAAGTAAGTTTTCTTTGTATCTAATTGTTATTCGTCATAATTATTTATGTGTTTGCGTTTATAAGTATTTGAGTGGTGCGGTGCAGAATTGTTCCAAAATGGTGATGTTAACAAATCTGGTGATGAGTATGATGTGGTGAAAGCGTCCATCAAGTACGTGCGTGCGCATGAGCATTCACAAAAACATGCCAAAACAGAAATTTTCAATGATGGCATGGAAGAAGGTCTCACTGTGCGGAGAGCTTGTCAGATTATTAACCATGAGTGGCTAAGTGGCGACGTAAGTTAATTTCATATATTGTTTTACAATTGATTCTAAATGCAATTGTTTAATGTAACACATTATTTATAGGTAATTGATGCATACTCATCATTTTGGTGGACAAAGTTAATGATGATCATTTCATGTTAACAACTTGGAGGGTACATTGGTTGCTTCACGTTAGACCCGGAAAAAGACCGTCGGCAATGATTATGAAGCGAGTCGCATAGTAATGGACCCGTGAACAGATGTGAGGACGAGTATTTCAAAAAACAAAGGTAAGTTTGATTGTTAACACGGAACATACATACGATATTATGTCATGATTGCGTTTTATGGTCCTTGTGATGCAGACTTACATTCCTCTAAACAAGGACAATAATCACTGGATTACTGTCGTCATGCATAGTGGAAAAGAGAGTTTCAGGTTCTTGACTCGTTGATGACCGGAAAACTTGACATCATTACTAGAGAACTCGTTGAGGACTGGTAGGTTTAACTTGCAAATGTGCATTTGGTAACATTCGTTTTCTTTAATACACTGAATGACATGCTTTCCATCATGTTTATTATATCTTTAGAGAAAACAACTAGCGAAGATATCCAAGAAGCAAATGCAACGGAATTGTGAATTATCCGGATGTTTCCAAGTGGCCTATTCAAGCGTATGACATGCCAAAACAACATGATGGGTGAGTTTTTACTACGACGAATGTTGGTCTTGTATGTACAAATACAAATTTAATCTTCGTAAGTTGTATGCACTAGGAATTCGTGTGGAATATTTCTCCTTCGATGCTTTCAATATTGGGATGGTGACAAATGGACAGGCTTATTTTCACAGTGCATAAGTCATATTTGGACTACGATGTATAATGAATGTTGTGGTAACATCATTTTTTTTGCAGACCTCTATTGATGATTCGAGAGAGTTAATGATTGCGCAACTTATCTTTTCGGAAAGAAACAAGCTTGATGAAGTGAAAAACAAAGTTATTCGGATATCGAAGAAGAAGAAATAGATGCGGCATGCAGAGGAGTTTTGCATGTGCTTTGCGACTTGCTTATGAATTTTATGTAACAGACTATGCTTCCGAATAGTTATATGTAATAGACTCGCACTTTTCCAAAAAATTTAATGTTCACATGATATTTTTTTGTTTACATGATTTTTGCTGCGAATAGTTATATGTAATCATGCCGTCGTTAAAATTTTGTGCACTAAACTATGGCAGCACACTACGTGTTACTGAAAAATTATTTGACATAAAAAAAAACGCCCGCCCGTCTCCACAACGTCTCTTAGTAAGCCCGTCGTTATCAAGCCCAACGGGCGACTACAACAGGCGTTTCGGAGGACGCACTGGAAATCAGGCCCAACAAGGGCAGAATCGACTGCGCACATCGACGGGAAGTATTCAAAGGAGCTCGATTACAACGACGGAGCAGAGTATATAAACAGTCGTCGTCCCCTTGACCGTCGAGGTGGGACTAAACTTCCGTCGGCTGCGGGCGACGTGGACACAACAAGACGCGACGTGGGCGGCCCAAAAAGCGATGGGCGGCACGGTCTTCTCTCGCCGACGCGCGCGTGGGCGGCCCAAAAAAAGTGACGGCGCGGTCTTCTCGACCGCCCGACGCGCCGTGGGCCGGCCCAGTTACCACCGCTGTGACGCCGCGCCAGTGAAACCGACGCAAGTTTAGTCCCACCTCGACGGCCGAAGGCGACGACGACTAGTTTATATACTCAGCTCCCGTCGTTGTATTGAACTTCTCTGATTACTACCCCGTCGACTTGCCGCGTCGATGCTGCCCTGTTGGGCCTGGTTTCTCCACGGCGTCCTCCGAAACGCCCGTTGGTCGTGATAACGACGAGCTTACTAAGAGACGGCTGTGGAGACGGGCGGGCATTTTTTTCCTTTTGTTAAAAATAATAGTACACAGAGTACTTCTTCTATTTTTGACAGCCGACGGGACTGTAGCAAATACATGCAGAATTCATACAATAAGCAATGAATAGTGAATTTTTATATCAACAGCAATGTTGTCTGAACATAAAAATTGTCACCACAGTAATTTTATTGTAGTTGACAGAAAGTAACACGTCTGAAATGACAACGGTCCGTACGCAATAATCATGTTTCACACATATAAAGTACTCAACACGAACAAAAATTTAATAAATGTTCTTCATATAAATGGAAGAGGTAAAACACTCGATCGCCTTCACTTGAGTCTTCAAGCCCAGTTGCTGCACACAAAAAATATGAGAATGAATGCACCGATAATGAAACAACAAAACTGACATAAATAAATAATAGACATACTCTTCATTTGTTCTGCATGTGCTCCTGTTATGACCTGAGCCTTTGCATAAGCTACATTTTCGTCCAGATTTCTCGTCAAATGCTTTAGGCCTCTCATTTTTTGTCACATCTGGGCCACCCTTACCGCGACCTCTCTTTTCGCTTAGGTGCGCCTTTGGTGGAAACATTCTTCGGATCACGAACAAGAATATGATCTCGGTTAGGCTCAAATGGATTATTGTTCACGAAACTTCACGAACATCATCTTCATTCCTGAATATCCTTATTCACTATAACATCATCCAGAGCTGCCATCAACTTGTCGAATAAGAAAGGATTACTGCATGCGACATGACAAGCTTCAAGATTTGATGGTCAACTCACTATATCTAGCTCTGTCCTCACCACTCGACCAACCCCACGCAAACAAATCGCTGGTGCGCTTCATCGCAGTCCAGCTCGTGCTTTTTGAGAATCTTCGCAGACACAACACTTGGGTATCACAGGTAAGTTCAGTGCATTCAAAACATGAATAATATGCTTACAAGGAAGCCCTTTATAGTCATACTTGCAATCGCACTTTATAGTTTCGCCGAGTTACGGCGATAGTCCACATTAAATCTGTGATCCTGTTATTCTTCCACGCAACCACAAATCTCGACTATCGGTCCTGTCGGTCTATCAATTACCTCAAGCTCATGTACCTTCTTCATATCTTGTTGCAACATATAAAAGTTTGCTGCGTGAATGCTTTCGCACATATACGACTCAATGGCCCGACACTCGACCATTATTCTTCGAAGAGTCTGTGATGCCGTGTAGTCATCATAAGCTTCATTCTCACGGAGGCGAACAATACAATTCTCGTAGTGTACAATCATGTCAACGATCGTCATACCATAGTCAAGATGAAGGTGCAGCTGGAGTTCGACTCTCACTCCTCGATCTGCGATACCAAGGAAAAACCCACCGACAAATATGATGCAGCCCAAAGCGTCCTCTTCCTGTACATCCTATGGAGCCATGTTTTCGTTTTCTCCGCTCGCCATTTGCGCACAAACGCGCCCATCTCTCCTCAAAACCTTATGTGTAGTGGCATAGTACAAGAATGCCTAAACTCCTTCAATGACTTGTGGTTGAGGTGTTTCGCATATTCTTTTCAATATGCCATGAACATAGACGATGCCACACGCCGAAAAGCACCTTCCTAATAGCCCTTATCATCGCTGCATCTCCATCTGTAATAACAGATTTGGGCCTCTTCCGACAGCTTAGCTTTCAAGAACGTGTTAAGCAACCGGACATATGTAGCCTCGGTCTAAATCAAACAATGGCGCAGCGAATCTGAGTGCAACGGTGGTTGTTCGAGACCCACGAAAGGGATGAACGGCATTCCATACCTGTTCATCTTGTATGTGCTATCGAAGACAACAACATCACCATAGTCTAGATAATCCCGGCGTGATCGCGAATCACACCAAGAGGTTTTGGAGCCTGCCTTCAGCGTCAACCGTGTGCTCAAAGAAGAAGTGCGGATCTCTGTCCTTTCGGTCAACATGATTCCTACGGCGATGTCAAGATCACCTTGTGCAAGCAATTTCATCTTCTCCCTATAGCACATGTTATACAGCTTTGTCCTCCAAATGGTGACTTTGCATACGACCCATACCGCTAACGATGTTGTCAAAGATGATATGTTTTCTTATCCCAGCTCCACCATAGCCAAGATCTCAGCTCTCTCAAATGCTTTGATCTGATTATGAGATCGGAGGAAAGGGACTTCGTCCGGTCGTGCAAGAGTGTGGCTGTGATCATCGGAGAAACTGCCGACATACCAAAGATTGAGCTTTTATCAAGCTTAATCACAAATGGGCTTCGCATAAGAATCGACTCTCCGGTCTAAGCTCGCGGTCCGGCCTTCCATGGTACGTAACTTGGCTCGCTGTTTTCTGCGGCGAACAGAGATACCTCCTCAAGCGCGGAGTCCTTGCGCGATCCTTTGAAAATTTAAGCGAGTCCTTCACGATCTCGAACCCACGTTCTCTCGCGTGCTTGTTGTAGAACGTGTAAACCTCGTCTAATGACCTGAATGTCTTTACCATCACTGCCCAATGCCTATCAAGTGACTCCTGCCGATATTCATCATAGCACATGTCAAGGTCAAACGATCATCATCGCTGTGCTCATCATTCCCGCTTAGGACCATCAACACCTCCCTGCAAAATATGACATATAACCTTGCATGTCAATCTCTTCTTATGTTCGTACTAACCATAAATAATGTAAAGAACTTACTTGACTACCGCTCACACTACGAGATGCATGGACCTCGCTCTCGGCATTGTCATCATCTATATTATTACGCTCATTGTCACCATTAGCATTTATCTGCACATTTAAAGTAACATAAGTGGTCATACAATTTTAATGTCAATCATTTTTCTACAAGTTTTTCAATATACCGCTCACACTATCTGCATAAAACTGTTCATCTACATCATATTCCTCATCGTCGGATCGCCATGCACTGCATAAATTTAAAAGGACATGTTAGGGTCAAATAACTAGTTTTTGTTCAATATGTTTTTCTCAACATTGAAGGTACTTACATTACCACTGCATTCATCGACTCATATAGTTGTTTCCGGATGTTGGTTCGCATTCAATGACGAGGATCCATTATCGCTACCGAATCATCACCGACGATCCGGTTACTTGCTCCATCTATGCACATACAAATAAGGTGTGAGATCAATGCCAACATTCCACAAAAATCATCGGGAATACAATAAATTGGCCAACGGTGACATGACTATGTGGCATGCATACAAATTTGAACATACAAAATCATTATGAGGTCATTAAGAGGTCACTACTCTCTCTTATTTACCTAAGTAAGGAATCATTTTGCATTACAAAATGCACAAAATGCAATGGACAAATCATTATCATAAAAAAGAACAAAAAGACATCCTAACCTCATGCGCCGTCGAGGGTCCTCGCTGGGTCGACGCCGATGTGTTGCTTTGCCACCGACGCCGTGGAGGGCGCGTACCAGACAAAACGCGAAGCGAAGGCCGGGCGTTTCACCGGCGACACGGCGTGTGGTCACTACGGACGCCGTCGGTGCTAGCGATTAGGCGGGCACGCGGGGTCGACGTCGTGGCGGCGGTGGGACCACGGCGGCGTCCGATGCCGCTTAGGGTTTTCAAGGCGGGATGGGGTGTCGGTTTCACGGCGCGTGGTCGACTACGGACGCCGCCCGACGTCGTGGACGGCGATGGACCACGGCGGCGTTGATCCCGCTTAGGGTTTCGTGCGTGGAGATGGGGTGTCGGGGTGGGCGTTTTTTCCTTTCCCGATAGCAAGATCGAACGCTAGCGCCGACGCCAGCAGGAGTACGGGCCGCGACGTACACGGGCGGCCGGCCCTACGACGGACGGCGGGTATAATGTACGTGTAATTTAGTATGGACAATACTACCCCTTATACGTTTATTGGGGGGGGTTGTACCGAAGTCCTTCTCTCCAAGAAACCGCCGAGTCAAACAATGGCGCAAACGACAAGGCAATTAATATCTGGAGGCATTTCTCACATGAGTCGTCCGATCAGAAATTCCATCGATGTCGAAGTAGAGCGCGCCAGGAATATGGGCCACCTGAGCATATGTGAACATCTTAGCCGGGAGAAACATTGGCACGAAAGGGGTGAAGAGTTTACAGCAAAGCTGATCCAGAAAGAAACCTGGTATTCTTGCCATGCGTCCCTGCTCTCGTGTGGCATGTACCAGGAAGCATCCAGTATCTGAACCAAGCAGTCAAATGTAAAAAAAACAAAAAGAAAAAACAGCACAGGTTCCTGTGGCCCTATAATATTTTCTTGGGCACAACAATAATAATAGGAAAACAACATGACAGGGAGTAGAATAATGTTGGTAAATGCTTCCCCCCGATATTTTAATATGGACTACATATGGACTGAACCGAGTGAACAAACACACTAAAATGCGTCTATATACATCCGATTCAGAAAAAAGTTAAAACGTCTTATAATAGTGAATGTAGGGTACACTAATTAAGTCTGAGTTGCTTCTGAAGTTCTGATAGCAATCACTAAAGCAAAGTGTCCTCCACATGATGGGGATAAATACACTGGATGATGAGAAATCAAGAACATGCTGTTGTTGTTGCTGCTGCTGAAACGCTGGCGGAAGAGGAGGTGATAGATCCTCCGGAATCGAAGGGGGAAACGTGAGGCAGATGAGAGATTCTTTCACCTTGATGTCGGGCTGCCCTAGGTGCTGGTGCAGCCACTGCGCAGAGACAACCGGGTCGTCCTGCGCCATTGGCCGCCTCTGCTGCAAGAGCTGAGGTGAAGAGACGGAGGGCAAGAGCAGAGACTGGAAAGGGGAGCTTGCAGGTCAACGAACGCAAAGCAGAGCTTTCTTTTCTTTTCTTTTAAAGAAGGGGGACAAGAAGATTGGGTACTCGGCTTGGTTGTCCTGTGTTTCCAGGAAGGGGGGAGATGGAGGGATATGGCCGCCGATATGGACTCGTCAGGTTCGCAGCCGGAGCCGCAGTCCAGACAAGAGGAAAAACATTATATTTTTATTATTCTTTTTAGGGGTTTATTTATATATTGTATTATTATTCTAATAATAAGGCTCGGATCCGACCCGTTCCTTGTTGATCCGATGGCCCGTGCGGCGAGTTTACAGATTTTCATGAATTCTGTGTTTCACCAGATACTTCGCCTTATTAGAATATAATAATATAATAATTTACAAAAAAAAAATATGCCTAATAAGGCTCATAATTTTCTGTGTTTGGTGAGTGAAGTCATGAGTGCAAATAAATACGGAAATGTTAACGCCCACACGCCTCCATCGCCGTCCAGCAGTATCTGCACGAATCTTGACACGTTTTGGCTGATAGTCCGGGTGTATTGTGGCGATTCTTTTGAGTACTATATCTAGAAATCCCCGTCGATTCCTCATTGGCACCTTTTCGAACACAACTGATGCATTCCAAAATAACTCTGATTCTAACATCTTTTCCCTTGGCCATGAACCTCCTTTTCTTTTTGGATTGACTTAACTTAATTATTCTACTTATTCTTTTATTCTTCTATTTTGAATCCGAAGAAGAAGAATAAAATTCATTAGAATAATTTTTTTTTATTCTGTGCCACATAGGACAAGGCGTGTGTGTGGTGTGTGACACAGTTCGCCCACACGCCGGTTGCCTCCACACAATCGTGATTGCCACTGGGGCGTCGCGGTGGAACTCGCTCATACCAAGACGCCACGCCCGACCGTGGTTGCCGTCAAACACGTCGCGCACTTCGCCCCCCTCCTCTCACGGTTCCATTTACTCCTTCCCTCAGTTACTCGCACAACCCACCCCGCAGTTCAGTCGATTGGAGGAGAAGGCGAGAGAGAAGGCGACGGTGGAGGCGGAAGAGTCGACGGCATTCGCGGCCGTCGGTGGTGCTCACCGGACCGGAGCGTCTTCGCCGGAGCGCCTACAGGTTGAAGGTAATGCTCCCTCTCACGCTCAAAATCCTTGCCTGCATTTCTCCCCTCCCCTCCGTGGTCGATGCTTCGCTCGAGATTCATCGAGATTCAGGCGGGTTCGCGATGCGCCGGCGTTCCTGCCGGCGGCGGAGTCTTGTGCTTGCCGCTTTCGGTGACATTGAGCAGTTTCGGCGCCGCCGCGGTGGCGGTCACGCTGGTGTGGTTCGGCCTGTCCGGAGCCACATCCTGGTTGTACGTTGGGATTGGGCCGTCGTTTTTCTGTCCGATAGTTGCGCATTGCTTCGAAATGCTATTTGCGATCAGTGCAGGGAGAATTTTGGTGATGAATTTCAAGTTATGATAGTTGCCATTGAACCCTAGATCTAGGTAGTTGTTTTTCAAAGTGCAGTATGAATGCAAACATGGTAGTTTGAGTAACTATCTGCACCGTATGGCAATTAATTTCCTGATTGACTGTGATAGTTGCCACAAATATGTTTTCCATGTGGCAACTAATTTCGTGCACATGCTATGGCTGTTGCCACGCTGTAGGCACGGTAAAGTGTAGTAAATAGGTAGTCATTGCAGTTTCAGCAACTATGTGCACTGGATGGCAACTAATTTCCACATCAACTGTGTCAGTTGCCACATATATGCTTTCCATGTAGCAAGTATTTCTGTGAACACACTTTTGCTGTTGCCATGTTGTAGGCATGATAATGTGGCAAATTCACTGTACTACAGACCCAAATTTGTGTTTTGCCACGCTGACTTGTGGCAACTGACAGGATAATGTGGCATGGCAAACTATAGTAACTAGGTAGTCATGTCAGTTTCAGCAACTATGTGCACTGGATGATAACTAATTTCCACATCAACTGTGTCAGTTGCCATATATATGCTTTCCATGTGGCAAGTATCTCTGTGAACACTACATGGTTGTTGCCATGTTGTAGGCAGGATAATGTGGCAAATTCATTGTACTGCAGACCCAGTTTCGTGTTTTGCCACGCTGACTTGTGATATCTGAACATATTTGGCCGTACTAAATGGCAAATCATTTTTAATATGAGGTTAGTGTGTGCATTGCAATTTCAGGTTGTTTATTAGATGTTTTTCAATGCTTTTTTGAATTTTGTGTTGCATTTTAACATGGCAATTTCAACCTAGCACATTTTGTCTTTGAACACATGACAACTCATTTTTTATGAGGACAGGGTGTGAGCTGCCACATTTTATGTTTGTGCAGTGGAAGATATGTGTCTTTCTTTCGTAATATCTTGTGCTAACATGGCAAATTCAACATTTTGTTTTTAAGTGCATTACGATCAGTACATTTTTCAAATGAAGCCAATGTGTTTAATTGCCACATTTATGTTTTCGACAATCATAGGGGTGCGTGTGTGTTCATGTGATATTTGCCTTCACTATTTGCCATTTCAATTGAGCCCATGTGGCAAGCACATTCTGTTAGGTGGCAATTGCTTACTTCCTACATTTCATTTCCACCCTGACAATTTGGTTTGTTCTTACCTCAGCAAAATGGCTCACGGCGATCATCAAAACGATGATGATGATTTCATGGATGCACCGCAGCAGAATCGGGAAACCGGATGGAGAAAAGACAGCGATGAGGTAACTGTCCACACCCCTCCTTACCCCTGCATTTGTTTTTGGATGCCACATCGAGCTTGCTATCGTCTGTTATGCACTAAATTTTCACGACAGTGAAAACATGGCAACAAATGATCATTTGTCTGTTTGCAGAAGAAGAAATGCACACGCAATAGGGCCTCGCAGGAACGCCTGACTTCATTGACCGACAGATTTACCGACGATCAGAAGGGAGCTGCCGCTGAGATGGGTATGCAGTCTCTGATGGATGTCTGGTGCAAGAATCTAGTCAACCCTGTATGCGACTGGCTTGGTGAGATTTACGACCCCACCTCCAGGGAATTTGTGATTCCAGGACGTGGAAGACTGCCGTTGGATGAGGAATCTGTGTTTTGCACTTTGGGTGTGCCCCGTGGAGAAATCAAAGTCCCGTATGAGGTCAATAATAAGATCGAGGAAACGTTGTTCCCCCGTTTGTTTCCTGGGTTGGAATCCATGCCGAACACGACTTTCCTGGCAGATTCGCTGCAGGCCATGACAACCCATGGCGAGGTTTTTAAGATGAAGCTACTCATGTACCTCATCTCAGCTGTTTTCGCGCTGACCACTTCTCTTCGCCCAAGCAACAAATGCTTCCCCATCCTGGTGAATGATCTATCTATACTCCATTATTTCCGTCAATCTTTTGGCTCCGATGTCATGTGTAAGCTAGGCACTGCCAGTTTTTTTGATGTTTTTCCATTTGATTTCTGATGCGGCAACTTGTTGTCCTGAAATTTGTGCCGTGCAGGCGAAACTGAAAGATGTGAAGAACATGAATTGGTGTAAGTTCATTGCCGACTTCCTGCATGATGCATTCTCAAATAAGATGTACCAGAAGGGTTGTCGACTGCATTTAATGGTATTTTTTTACCAGTCCTTTTTGTGAACACTCTTTAACACCTTTATTTATGCATGGCAACCATGATCATAACAAGATGGCAACTGCCATCATGACAAGATGGCAACTGTCATCATACCATGATGGCAACTAGCACAGACAGATGTCAACTTCTTTTCTTTTTGATGCACTTCAACTTGATGATTGTAGGAACATACATTAGCTTGTTTTTGTAAAATACCATGATGGCAATTGATATTTTTTTCCTTTTAAAATTGTTGTACATCAGCTCATGTACGTCGACTGCCTTGATCTGTCCACCGTGGACTTCACTGGGACAGGAGGCCCGCCGCCTACACACAAGTTTGCTGTTTCTGCGTGGACTTACGATGCTGTCAAGGTTGTGCTCGCTGCAGACAGGGTAACTGATACCAAATATGGGAAACTGCAGGTTACTTCTGGTTTCTTTCTCTACACGACATTCTTACAATTTTTTGCTGCATAACATATGAAAAAAATCCTCATGTGGCAACCGTCTGTGGCTAATAAGAGATGACTACCTTGTTAGCCATGGCTGTCTGCGCATGATATCCATGTCTCGCTCCACATGGCAACTCTGTCATCCATGCTGAAACTTCTAGTCTCTTCCTCTTTTTTTGTTTTATTTGCAATACATGAACTGTTTGTTAGTGCTCATCATTTTCTATCTTACATCCTAGCTATTTTTTGGTTATTTCCAGCTGATGGCCAAGCATGCTATAGACTACAGCGTGTTTGGGGGGCCTCAAAACTTTGGAAAGTGGATGGACGTGCACTCAGCTCCGTCTTGCCCTACTGAGGTAATCAAGGATATATATCTATGGTTGCTTTGGATTATTTTTGATCTTGTGCAAGTGACTCTAATATGGTTGGTTATTGCTGCTTCTTGTTTCGTGCACAGGCGAGGGCACCTGTTGAGCATCTAATTGGGCAGTTTGCATCCGGAATGACCAGCTTGCTCGGGAAGTTGGTTGAGGGTTGGACGTCCCTTAATGGCTCTGACAGAGACGTGATTGCGAGGCAGTTCACTACATTGTGTTGCAGAACGGACACATCGGCCGACTGGTTGCCGTGGCCGGTATGACTGCAACAGTTCCCAAGAGCTTGCTGACACACAAGATGAACTAGATGGAGATGCTGCTCTCAACAAGGACGACGACGATGACATGGAGAACGTGCAGCATGACACCGATGATAACGAACATGTTGAAGTTCATGCAGGTGGTAAGAAGGGCAAGGTTGCACCAGATGTCCCCTCACTGGAGAAAGTCAAAGAACATACAGCTGCGAGAGGCGAGGGGGTGTTGGCCTCAAAGAGGGGGAGGGCTCCAGAGGATGTTGGGCAGGGTTCTCCTGGCAAGAGGTCTAGGACCGATCCCGTAGCTGCTAGGAGGAGGTTCGACTTCTATTTTAGGGTTTTGTTTGTCTATCTTTTTTGAACAGACTGACCCTTTTTTGCATTTGTTTTGCTAAGCGCGGCAATGAGTTTCCTGTCTGACACTTGCCACCTCTTTTGCCACTATCTTATACGTGCAGTGAGGCGACAGCTGGTGGACAAGCAGTTACGAAGAAACAGGCACCAACGCCAACCCGTGTTTTTGCTCGATTGAACAAAGGTGCCCCCATTGCTGGTGACACCCCTTCCACCAGGTCATCTCCTCGTACGACGACGTCCAACACCGGGGATCCTGTTGTGTTGCTAGACATGAGAAACCCAGTCAAGAAGTAGGTTTTCCCTGTTCTTTCATTGCCATAGTGCTATATTTTTGATTTTTCAATGCATCTGTTCAGCTTGCCACATGGGCTACTATCATCAGTCCCACATGGCAACTGTTGTTTTTCCAATGATCTCTTTCTTTTTTAACTGCATGGCAACTCCTGCTTGTTTTTGCATGGCAACTGCTATCTAGGCCAAATGGCAACTCTTATTGTACCTACATGGCAACTACCATCTTTCCGTTGGCTTGTGTGCTCATCCCATACCTAGTTTTGAAATTGCATTCCTGGCAGATTAGACATTTTGTTCATTCTTCAAGTTGGCTAGCATGGCAACTCTTGCTGGTTTTGCATGGCAATTGCTAACTATGCCACATGGCAACTCTCATTCCACCTACATGGCAACTACCAGCTTTCCACCTACTTTTCATTTTTTTAATATTTCTACCATGGCAAATATTTTTGTTCATTTCTTAATACCTTTTCATGTGCTTTTCTTTTTGCAGGGTGAAGAAGACTACTACACGCGCGGCCAAGCATATCATTAGGGACCCACTCGAACGCCTTCATTCAAAGTTGTCAACAGGTGGCAACTCAGATGTTCATGAGGCGCCAGTCGACAAAAGTGTTGCTGCACCGTCAACTGTTCCCACTAACTCTGACGCAAGTGGCCGACCATCTCCACCGGTTGCAGATGTGCAGGCTACAACAATAGGCATCCGTACATCGGGGAGTGACGAGTCGGTATCTGCCAGGACTGCTGAAATATTGCCCACTCTGCTGGCAATGAAGGATGCTGCTGTGAGCCATGCCACCCCATCAGCAAGCGTTGAAGTGGACGCCCCCAAGACCAACCTAAGCAAGGAAGATTCTCGCTCGTCTAATACGGATTCCAAGCGCGTGCGTGGTGGCACTCCTGTGTCCATGACAGAAGTGGCTGAGGTGGCAGTTCATAATGATATGCCATCTACAGGTGACAGTCTTGGCACAACAACTCTAGCTCCTGGTGGTGTAGAGGTTGCTAAGGCGACTGTTTCGCGAGCTGGTCTTCCACCTAGGCGTCATAGCCCCCGCAAGCAATCAACAGACATACCCAACGCACCGGCTGTAGCTAGGAGCAGCAGAGATGAGTCTGGTTATGTTCCTGCGTCCATACTGTTCCCACCACCTGCCAAAAGCAATGTTATGGAGAAAGCGGAAGACCGGAGTACAACTGATGCAGGTGTCAAGCCAGGAACGAGTGATGGAGGTAAACGTCCGGAGCAGACTGCGTCTTTACCCGCAGTGGAGAACCCCAGCTTAAATCTGCGCACTTCCAAGCTCCCAGTCAATGTTGGTGTCCCCTACAGCCCAAACAAGAAGATTGTCAAGAAAGCTGCGGCTTATACCGCTGACAACACGCCCCACCCTACGAATAAGCCCGATGATTCTGCAGCGGCCGATTCAGATATGTTTGTTGATCTTTCACCCTTGGATTCTGCCCCGCAAGTTGTTCGCGGTCCGGCCAGTAGGCATGGGAGGCACCCAATGGCCTTCACCCCACCGAGCTTTAGCCTTGGCATCAGTCAAGATCAACCAGTTGTGCAAGATCCTACGCCAGTTGCCTTTGCTTTCCCGGGGTGCATCCAATGGTCGAGGGCAGGAAGGCTGTCAAGTTCGCAGAGCCGATCGTCCAAGGTACATTTCTTCTGCGCTTAACATTTTTTTGTATACATCTGTGTAGTCTGACTTTTGTCCCAAGCAATTTTTTTGGGGTTCTCACCTGTGATGGCAACTGGATTTGCTGCACCATGTTACCTACATTTTTATTGCCATGCTGTATTTTCCATTCGGCAACCACATGGCAACTGAAGTTGATACAACATGGCAACTGTACTTGTTCTCACATGGCAACTACAATGCACTACACATGGCAACTGGATTTGCTGCAACATGTCACCTGCAATTTTGTTTCCATGCTGCATTTTTCATTCGGCAACCACATGGCAACTGGAGTTGACACAACATGGCAACTGCAGTTGCTTTCACATGGAAATTACAATGCAATACACATGGTAACTGGATTTGGCTCCACATGGCAACTCCCTACTTTTTGTACGTACATTTCATATCATGCACCTTTTCTTTTCACACTACATTTGTTTTGTTTTCCAGGTATCCTAACCCACTTTTTGATCCTTGCAGGCACCCCTGAGGAGATTTCGCCGTCACTTGATGAAGTTTACCGCGGGATTGAGGAGGCAGCATTGCAGAGGAGATCCTCACGAGGTCAGGGGCAATCAAGTTCCAACGTGCCTGCTGAGACGGTATCTGAGGGTACCATTAGAAGTGCCACCCCTGGTTCTGTGAGGCAGCAGAGGGTAGTTCACCCACCTCTCGCGGATGACTACGAGCCCGAAGTCAATGCCAAAAAGGAGCAGAACCAGCTATATGATATTGTCAAGCGATTTTGAAATGCGAGGGCCAACAGCAAGCACATGAAGGAGCTGAAAGCGTAATGACCACACCACATAACCTCTCATTTTGCTTTGCTCTTTTTACCATTAATCTTTTTTCTACTTTCTAGATATGATCCGTTTATGTTTTACTTCTTCTTTCTTTACTTAGTAGACATGATTCTTTCATGTTATATCATTTTCATACAGCTCATGTTTGGACAGAACCAAGGTCATACAATGCGAAGCGACGTACGTTGACCTGGGTGATCTTGCCGAGTTCGTGAGGCCACTCGGTAAAATGTCGATGAATGTAGTTGCATGTGGGATTGACTTCATCAACAAGTATATGGATATGTCTCCCGACAAAACAATCATGCATTACAGTGTGACCTGCAAAATATGGGATGGTGACTTTCACCACAAAATCCCAAGGAAGCATTTTGCTGCGCATGGTGAATTCAAGCTCACAATGAAGAAATGTGTGAGTACTCCTTCCCTGTTTGCACATTTTTTCCTCCCATGGTATGTTTTTGCCAGTAGCTACACACTGTTTATGTGGCAGCTGTTTCATGTGGCAACAGTTGCCGTGTAAACTGACTTTTGATTTGCATCCCCGTACAAACTATGTGGCAACTTCAAAGTAAAATACAGGGCAACTTTGTTCATTCATGGGTGGCAACTTCTTTTAACTACCCACTATAACTAAACATTCTATGTGATTCTACTTTTTGGCCCCTTGCTGCTTTATGTCACTCATGTGCCTCTTATCACAACCGGTGATATCCTTACACGTCATTTTCCCAATTACACCATTTTCTGTTCTTCATGTGAACTCTGCTTCTTCTTTCCTTCATTTTACTTGCAGGTCATGTTCCCCATGTTCCAGTAGCTTGCACCACATGACCCGCACGACATGTGTGGTCACCACTACGCGATCTGCCTTGACCTGAAGAACCAACATTTTGAGGTGCTTGATTCAATGCGTTCGGCGGCTGATGCAGACCTTACTACGCGATACGTCTCCAACGTATCTATAATTTTTGATTGCTCCATGCTACTTTATCTACTATTTTGTACTATATTGGGCTTCATTTTCCACTTTTATATTACTTTTGGGACTAACCTATTAACCGGAGGCCCAGCCCAGAATTGCAGTTTTTTGCCTTTTTCAGTATTTCGAAGGAACAGAATATCAAACGGAGTCCAAACGGAATGAAACCTTCGGGATCGTGATTTTCCAACCGAACGTGACCTCAGAGACTTGGACCCTACTCCAGCAAAGGTGCGAGGAGGTCACGAGGTGGAGGCGCCTGGCGCGCCTCTACCTCGTGGGCCCCTCGAGCTCCACCGATGTACTCCTTCCTCCTATATATACCTACGTATCCCGAACGATCGTAATAGGAGCCAAAACCTAATTCCACCGCCGCAACCTTCAGATCCACGAGATCCCATCTTGGGGCTGTTAGGAGCTCACCGGAGGGGGCATCCACCATGGAGGGCTTCTACATCATCACCATAGCCCTCCGATGAAGTGTGAGTAGTTTACTTCAGACCTTCGGGTCCATAGCTAGTAGCTAGATGGCTTCTTCTCTCTTTTGGATCTCAATACAATGTTCTCCCCTCTCTCGTGGAGATCTATTCGATGTAATCTTCTTTTTTGCGGTGTGTTTGTTGAGACCGATGAATTGTGGGTTTATGATCCAAGATATCTATGGAAAATATTTGATTCTTCTTTGAATTCTTTTATGTATGATTGAGTTATCTTTGCAAGTCTCTTCGAATTATCCTTTTTGGTTTGGCCAACTAGATTGGTAGTTCTTGCAATGGTGTGACGCCCCCGATTCAATCGTACACTAATCATGCACGCAAACGTGTACGATCAAGATCAGGGACTCATGGGAAGATATCACAACACAACTCTAAAAACATAAATAAGTCATACAAGCATCATAATACAAGCCAGGGGCCTCGAAGGTTCGAATACAAGTGCTCGATCATAGACGAGTCAGCGGAAGCAACAATATCTGAGTCCAGACATAAGTTAAACAAGTTTGCCTTAAGAAGGCTAGCACAAACTGGGATACAGATCGAAAGAGGCGCATGCCTCCTGCCTGGGATCCTCCTAACTACTCCTGGTCGTTGTCAGCGGGCTGCACGTAGTAGTAGGCACCTCTAGCGTAGTAGGAGTCATCGTCGACGGTGGCGTCGCCTCTGGATTCCAAAGATCTGGTTGCGACAACCGTAAAGAAAGGAAAGGGGAAAAAGGGGAGAAAGCAACCGTGAGTACTCATCCAAAGTACTTGCAAGCAAGGAGCTACACTACATATGCATGGGTATATGTGTAAAGGGCCATATCGATGGACCGAATCGCAGAATGCCGTAATAAGAGGGGATAACTAATCCTGTCAAGACTATGCTTCCGCAGCCTCCGCCTTCAAAGATGTAGAAGAGAGTAGATCAAGTCCTCCAAGTAGCAACGCATAGCATAATCCTACCCGACGATCCTCTCCTTGTCGCCCTGTTAGAGAGCGATCACCGGGTTGTATCTGGCACTTGGAAGGGTGTGTTTTATGAAGTATCCGGTTCTAGTTGTCATAAGGTCAAGGTACAACTCAAGTCGCCCCATTACATCAAGATCACGGCTATTCAATAGATTAACTTCCTGCAGGGTGCACCACATAACCCAACACGCTTGATCCCATTTGGTCGGACACACTTTTCTGGGTCATGCCCGGCCACGGAAGATCAACACGTCGCATCCCCACCTAGGCACAATAGAGAGGTCAGCACGCCGGTCTAAACCTAAGCGCACAGGGGTCTGGGCCCATCGCCCATAGCACACCTACACGTTGCGTACGCGGCCGGAAGCAGAACTAGCCCCCTTAATACAAGAGCAGGCTTACGTTCCAATCCGGAGCGCGCCGCTCACATCATTATGTCATGAAGGCTTCGGCTGATACCACGACGTCGAGTGCCCATAACTGTTCCCGCGTAGTTGGTTAGTGCGTATAGGCCAGTAGCCAGACTCAGATCAAATACCAAGATCTCGTTAAGCGTGTTAAGTATCCGCGAACGCCAACAGGCCAGTCCACCTCTCTCCTAGGCGGTCTCAACCTGCCTGCTGCCTCCGCCACAAAGTAACGATCGGGGCCGTGGAACCCAGCCCACCTCTACCGGATGGAGCCACCGTCCTTCAAATTTCATCTCGAAATCACTTATGGTACGCAACAAGTCGACCGACTTTAGTCACCATCTCTATAGTATGTATATATGTATAGTATATACCCGTGATCAGCTCCCAAGAGATCACGGCCCAATAGTATAGCAAGGCAGACTAACAAGAATGTAGGGCCAAAGATGATAAACTAGCATCCTATACTAAGCATCTAGGATTGCGGGTAAGGTATCAACGACTGTAGCAACAATGACAAAGCTATGCAATGTAATAGGAGTAACCGAACAAGAATATGCTACACTACTCTAATGCAAGCGGTATAGAGAAGAATAGGCGATATCTGGTGATCAAGGGGGGGGGCTTGCCTGGTTGCTCTGGCAAGAAGGAGGGGTCGTCAACACCGTAGTCGTACTGGGTGCAGCGGCGTCGGTCTCGGTGTCTAGCGAGAGAAGGGGGAAAGAAACAATAAATATAATGCAAACATATGCGTGACGAAGCATGACATGACAAAGCGCAGTGCTAGGTGTGCCCTAACGCGGTAGGAGGTGATACCGACGAAGGGGGGAAACATCCGGGAAAATATCCCCGGTGTTTCGCGTTTTCGGATAGATGAACCGGAGGGGGAAGTTGCGTGTTTGCTATGCTAGTGATGTGTGGTGGACGAACGGGCTGCGTATCCGAAATCGACTCGTCGTGCTGAGCAACTTTCATGTTGAAAATAATTTAATCCGAGTTACGGATTAAAAGATATGATTTTCTAAAGATTTTAATAATTTCTGGAATTTAATTAATTATTTAATTTAATTCGAAAATGTATTTATGACATCGGCATGATGTCATGTCGACGTCGGCAGTCAATGTGGTTGATCGTCAACTGACGATGGGTCCCACCGTCGATGACACATTTTAATTAGACATATTAATTAACCTAATTAGTACTAATTAGGGGGCACCGTCATTGATTAATTAATTAGCTAATCGACTAACTGTGTTAATTAGATAACTAATGTTTAATTAGTTTAATTAGTTGTTTAGTTTAATTAATCAAAATTAATTAAGTTAATTATTTCTTTAATTAATTAATTATTTTTATTTTTATTTTTATCGCTTTCTTTTTTTAATACGTTCTGGGGTTGGGACCCCACATGTCATAGGCCCTAGGGGCCTTTCCGGGTGTGCGGGTTAATGGGCGGTGCGGGCGAGGGGCGATGTGCGCTTGGGTGGCGCTTCGCCAGGAGAGTGCAGAGAGCGAGGCTGCGAGGCTGTGGCGGCTCTTGGCGGCGGCACGCACGACTGCTGAGGAGGCCCGCGCGGAGCGCTGGCGGAGGAGGCCGCGCCGAAAGGGAGGAGGTCATGGGCAGACGGCGTCGCCGGCGTAGGGGGGTACAGGAGCGGGGCGAGGTCGACGCCGGCGATGGGTGAAGACGAGGCGATGCACGGGCGGGCGCCGGGAGGAGCAACGACAGTGAGCGTGGAAGGCGAACGCCGACGGCACTGCGCGGGTGCGGGCCAAGGGCGCGAGCCCAGACGCAATGCAGCAGCGGCAACAGCACAGGGGAGCAGCGGCCGAGGGCTGTGTGAGGCACGCAGCACGCTTAATCATGCGGGGCGAGGCAGCGGAGAGGGGAGAGGCCGGGGCCTCACCGACAGTGTAGGGTCTGGGCAGCGGGGGTCGTGGGGGTTGACGGTGACGAGCGGCGGAGAGGAGGCAGGCCGGCGGGGGAGCTCCGGGCGCCGGCGCGGTCCACTGGCGGCGACGGGCGACGGCGTCGGGCACCAAGCGAGGGAGAAGGGGATTGGGCTCCCGATCCAGATCCAGCGGGGGGTGGGGGAGAGCGAGTGGGGAGTGGGGGGAGTGTCGGTTAGGGTTTCCCCCCTCGTGGGGATAAGGCACGGGCGGGTCGGCCGGCTGGGCCAGGTGGGCCGGCCTGGCCGGTGAGCTGGGCTGTCTAGCCCAGTTGGCCAGGGGACCTTTTTATTCTTTTTAGTTTTGTTTTGTTTCCTGTTTTTGTAGTTTCTTTTCTTTTTATTTATTTTCTTTCCTGTTTTAAATCATTTTAAATTATCTAGGCACTTTATAAAAATATGTTTATTACACCATATTTACTTAAGCAAAATATGGCACCGCCCGAACATTTTTGTTTTAACTTTTAAAAACTTTTGTTGTTTGCCATTAATTTAAATTTGAATTTTGAAGCGGTTTCGAATTAACGCGAGATTTAACAACAATAACTGTGGTGACGTGGCATCGTTAACGTGGGATTACTGTAGCCTAATTATCCGGGCGTCACAATTCTCCTCCACTACAAGAAATCTCGTCCCGAGATTTAAGAGGGGAGTAAGGGGGAAGTTCTGGTTATGGTATTCTAACGGATCTTCTCGAAGAAGTTAATCCCTTTCATTGATGTCTTCAATTCTTTATTCCAATGCATCATGATAAAGTTGTCGTCCTTTCTTCGGGAACTCCATCATACTTATGAAAGGATAAGGGGCAGCTCAGCTACGACATAATGCTTTTGAGGGAAACAATCTGGGTTAACCAATGAATCAGTATAAGATTATCTCTCAAGTTGAACATATAAAATACATCGAGAGTAAGGTACGAAGGTACAATAAGAGGTTCCAAGCGGATAGATAGTTGCTCGAAGTCTGAACCAGAGTGAGAATGGGGTTCAGAGTAGCGAGAGTAAGTATTGCATCTGATACCAGAATAGAGCACTAGGAAGGTGGCCCATGAATTAAATACAAAGCCAAGCGTGGGGAATAACCATTAGAAACAGGGTTGTACAGGAGAGTCAGGTTTCGATCCTGTGGAACTGTGGGTTATGGGCCCACCATGTGGGTTAAAAGTAGGAAGGGCAGAGACGTCTTGCGTGATCATGCAAGCAAGGCATGTCAGAGGGTAGCCTGTCGATTATGTCGGCAACAACGTTGATGCCAAGGGCGAGGGACGAAGAGAACCATTTTCCTGCTCGTTGAACGAGGCGGACCAATAGGCAAAGTTCTCGTCCATCGGTGGTTACTGGAATGTCATCAACAATAGTAACAGGCTCTTACTGACAGAGTTGTACATCGAGATGTTTGCACAAGCAGGGAATTATTACTGCTTATATCATATAGATCATAGAAAGGTTTAAACAAACCAATGGAGAGGGAAAATGTCTATCAGATTTAATCAGAACAATGGAAAGAAAAATGTGTTTAGACACATTTTTCAGGGGTATATCCTTCCCAAAGACAAGCAGAGCATGATATCCATGACAGGATATAACATAGAAAACCCCTTTAGGAATGGGGAGGGAAATTTTATACCATTACCCATACGGCGGTGTTGGATAATCGATAAAGAAAATTTAGCATTGTGCTTCAAATGTTTTTATTGAAATTCGGAGTACCACAGACATGCTTCGAGATAGCATTGACATGGTCTTGAAGCAAAGTTCAGACTTCGGATACACGAAGGATCCATGAGGAACAACTTGTAGAATAAGTTTTACAATTTCCTCATGGAAGAATGGATAGCCTCGCTAAAAGGAAAATTATAACAATAGGGCCCCGACCAGGTGTGCTAGGCACGACATCACCTTACCGGGTCACATAAAGACCAATGTTATAACTCTTGGAAATAAGTTACAACCATCATATCTGACCGAGATTCAGATCGGATTGGCAGGATACCTCAGACTCGGGATGCCTGAGAATAAAAGGTGCAACACAATTGATGAGTTGACATTGTAAGATTTTCAGGAAATGAACTATGGAAGCGAGTTCCGAAACAAGAGTTCATCATTAATCCAAGGAGAGATGAGGAGGTGGCTGATGGATTCAGCAACATTTCGTCAAGATTTCCAAAAAGGTGGATTTCACAATTATGTGAACAAGGAGATAACATTTGTCAGATCAAATGATATAATGAGGTATGCTCGAGGAAGACATACACAGTTAAACATTGGTTGAAACGTGCGCCCGAAATATGGGCTGTTGGGGAACGTAGTAATTTCAAAAATTTTCCTACGCACACGCAAGATCATGGTGATGTATAGCAACGAGAGGGGAGAGTGTTGTCTACATACCCTTGTAGACCAAGCGAAGCGATCACAACGTAGAGGAAGTAGTCGACGTTCTCCTCGCGATCCGACCGATCCCGGCGCAAGCATTCGACGCCCCGAGTTCTTGACACACGACAGCTCGATGACGCCCCTCAGATCTCGATCCAGCCGAGTGTCGAGGGAGAGTTTCACAAGACGACGGCGCAGGACGATCTTGATGTTACACGCGCAGGGCTTCGCTTAAGCTTCATGACGGTATAACCGAGGTGGAATATGGTGGAGGGGGCACCGCACACGGCTAAGGAACGATCTCACGATCAACTTGTGTCATCTAAGGTGCCCCCTGCCCCAGATATAAAGGAGCAAGGGGAGGGGCCGCGGCCAAGGGAGGGCGCGGCCAGGGAGTCCTACTCCCTCTCGAGTAGGATTCCCCAATCCTAGTTGGACTAGGATTCCTGAGGGGGAAAGAGAGAGAGGGGGCGGCCCTTCTCCTAGTCCTAGTAGGACTAGGGAAGGGGGAGGCGCGCCCACCCAGGGCTGGCCCTTCTCCTTTCCACTAAGGCCCATCGAGGCCCATTTACCTCCCGGGGTTCCAGAACCTCCCTAGATCTCAGAATTCCGTTTTACGAACCATTCCAACTCCAAACATAGGCTTCCAATATATCAATCTTTATGTCTCGACCATTCCGAGACTCCTCGTCATGTCCGTGATCACATCCGGACTCAACTTCTTCGTACATCAAATACATAAACTCATAATAACCGCCATCGAAACCTTAAGCGTGCGGACCCTACGGTTCGAGAACAATGTAGACATGACCTAGAACTATTCACGGTCAATAACCAACAGCGGACCTGGATGCCCATATTGGTTCCTACATATTCTACGAAGATCTTTGTCGGTCGATCAAGATAACAACATACGTTGTTCCCTTTGTCATCGGTATGTTACTTGCCCGAGATTCGATCGTCGGTATCCAATACCTAGTTCAATCTCGCTACGCAAGTCTCTTTACTCGCTCCGTAATACATCATCTCACAACTAGCTCATTAGTTGTAGTGCTTGCAAGGCTTCAATGATGTGCATTACCGAGAGGGCCCAGAGATACCTCTCCGACAATCGGAGTGACAAAACCTAATCTCAAATACGCCAACCCAACATCTGCCTTTGGAGACACCTGTAGTACTCCTTTATAATCACCCAGCTCGCTGTGACGCTTGGTAGCACCCAAAGTGTTCCTCCGCAAACGGAGTTGCATAATCTCATAGTTACGTGAACATGTATATGTCATGGATAAAAGCAGAGCAACATACTAAACGATCGTGTGCTAAGCTAAGGGAATGGGTCATGTCAATCAGATCATTCTACTAATGATGTGACCTCATTAATCAAATAACAACTCCTTGTTCATGGTCAGGAAACATAACCATCTTTGATTAACAAGCTAGTCTTGTAGAGGCATACTAGTGACATGTTGTTTTGTCTATGCATTCACACATGTATCATGTCTCCGGTTAATACAATTCTAGCATGAATGATAAACATTTATCATGAAATAAGGAAATAAAAAATAACTTTATTATTGCCTCTAGGGCATATTTCCTTCAGTCTCCCACTTGCACTAGAGTCAATAATCTAGATTACATAGTAATGATTCTAACACCCATGGAGTCTTGGTGTTGATCATGTTTTGCTCGTGGAAGAGGCTTAGTCAACGGGTCTGCAACATTCAGATCCGTATGTATCTTGCTAATCTCTATGTCTCCCGTCGGACTAAGTCCCTGATGGAATTGAAGCGCCTCTTGATGTGCTTGGTCCTCTTGTGAAATCTGGATTCCTTTGCTAAGGCAATTGCTCCAAGATTGTCACGAAAGATTTTCATTGACCCGATGCACTAGGTATGACACCTAGATCGGATATGAACTCCTTCATCCGCACTCCTTCATTAGCTGCTTCCGGCTGCTATGTATTCCGCTTCACATGTAGATCCCGCCACGACGCTTTGTTTAGAACTGCACCAACCGACAGCTCCTCCGCTTAGTGTAAATACGATCCGGTCTGCGATTTAGAATCGTCCGGATCGGTGTCAAAGCTTGCATCAACGTAACCATTTAAGATGAGCTCTTTGTCACCTCCATATACGAGAAACATATCCTTAGTCCTTTTCGTATTTCAGATGTTCTTGACCGCTGTCCATGATCCACTCTGGATTACTTTGGTACCTCCTGCTAGGCTTATAGCAAGGCACACATCGGTCCGTACACAAGATTGCATACATGATAGAGCCTATGGTCAAGCATAGGAACATCTTTCATTTTCTCTATCTTCTGCAGTGGTCGGGCATTGAGTCCGACTCAACTACACACCTTGTAACACGTGCAAGAACCCTTTCTTTGCTTGATCCATTTTGAACTTCTTCAAAACTTTGTCAAGGTATGTGCTTTGTGAAAGTCCAATTAGGCGCCTTGATCTATCTCTATAGATCTTAATGCCCAATATGTAAGCAGCTTCACCGAGGTCTTTCATTGAAAAACTCTTGTTCAAGTATCCCTTTATGCTATCCAGAATTCTATATCATTTCCGATCAGCAATATGTCATCCACATATAATATCGTAAATGCTACAGAGCTCCCACTCACTTTCTTGTAAATACAGCTTCTCCAAAGTCTCAGATAAACCCAAATGCTTTGATCACACTATCAAAGCGCTTATTCCAACTCCGAGATGCTTGCACCAGTCCATAGATGGATCGCTGGAGCTTGCATACTTTGTTAGCTCCCTTTGGATCGATAAAACCTTCGGTTGCATCATATACAACTCTTCTTCCGTAAATCCATTCAGAATGCGTCTTTACATCCATTTGCCAAATTTCATAATCATAAAATGCGCAATTGCTAACATGATTCGGACGGACTTAAGCATCGCTACGGGTGAGAAGGTCTCATCGTAGTCAATCCCTTGAACTTGTCGAAAACCTTTTGCATAAGTCGAGCTTTATAGACAATAATATTACCGCGGTCACCTTCTTCTTGAAGATCCACTTGTTTTCTATTGCTTGCCTACCCTCGGGCAAGTCAACCAAAGTCCATACTTTGTTTTCATACATGGATCCCATCTCGATTTCATGGCCTCAAGCCATTTTATGAATCTGGGCTCACCATCGCTTCTTCATAGTTCGAGGTTCATCATGATCTAGTAGCATGACTTCCGAACAGGATTACCGTATCACTCAGTGCGGATCTTACTCGGTTGATCTACGAGGTTCTCAGTAAACTTGATCTCAAGTTTCATGATCAACATCATCAACTTCCTCACTACTTGGTGTAGATGTCTCGTAAACTGGTTTCTGCGATTTAACTACTTTCAAGTAAGGGAGAAGGTACTATTACCTCATCAAGTTCCACTTTCCTCCCACTCACTTCTTTCGAGAGAAACTCCTTCTCTAGAAAGGATCCATTCTTAGCAACGAATGTCTTGCCTTCGGATCTGTGATAGAAGGTGTACCCAACTATTTCCTTTGGGTATCCTATGAAGACACATTCGATTTGGGTTCGAGCTTATCAGTTGAAGCTTTTTCACATAAGCATCGCATCCCCAAACTTTAAGAAACGACAACTTTGGTTTCTTGCCAAACCATAGTTCATAAGGTGTCGCCTCAACGGATTTTGACGGTGTTCTATTCAGTGTGAATGCGGCCGCCTCTAGAGCATAACCCCAAAACGATAGCGGTAAATCAGAAGAGACATCATAGATCGCACCATATCTAGTAAAGTACGACATGACGCTCGACACACCATTACGCTGTGGTGTTCCGGTGGCGTGAGTTGCTAAACTATTCCGCATTGTTTCAAATGTAGACCAAACTCAGAACTCAAATATTCACCTCCACGATCGATCGTAGAAACTTAATTTTCTTGTTACGATGATTTTCAACTTCACTCTGAAATTCTTTGAACTTTTCAAACGTTTCAGACTTATGTTTCATTAAGTAGATATACCCATATTTGCTTAAGTCATCTGTGAAGGTGAGAAAATAACGATATCCGCCACGAGCCTCAACATTCATTGGACCACATACATCAGATGTATGATTTCCAACAAATCTGTTGCTCTCTCCATAGTACCGAGAACGGTGTTCTAGTCATCTTGCCCATGAGGCACGGTTCGCAAGTGCCAAGTGATTCATAATCAAGTGACTCCAAAAGTCCATCAAGATGGAGTTTCTTCATGCGCTTTACACCGATATGACCTAAACGGCAAGTACCACAAATAAGTTGCACTATCATTATCAACTCTGCATCTTTTGGTTTCAACATTATGAATATGTGTATCACTACTATCGAGATTCATAAGAAATAGACCACTCCTCAAGGGTGCATGACCATAAAAGATATTACTCATATAAATAGAACAACCATTATTCTCTCGATTTAAATGAATAACCGCCTCGCATCAAACAAGATCCAGATATAATGTTCATGCTCAACGCAGCACCAAATAACAATTATTTAGGTCTAAAACTAATCCCAAGGTAGATGTAGAGGTAGCGTGCCGACCGCGATCACATCGACTTTGGAACCATTTCCCACGCCATCGTCACCTCGCCCTTTGCCGTTGTTCGCTAATCCGTAGTCCCTGCTTCGAGTTGCAAATATTAGCAATGTAACCAGATCAAATACCAGTGCTATGCGAGCTCTAGTAAGGTACACATCAATAACATGTATATCACATATACCTTTGTTCACCTTGCCATCCTTCTTATCCGCCAAATACTTGGGGCAGTTCCGCTTCAAAGGACTACCGCTTGCGGTAGAGAAGCACTCGATTTCCAGGTTTAGGGCCAGACTTGGGTTTCTTCTCCCGAGCAGAACTTGCTTGTTGTTCTTCTTGAGATTCCCTTCTTCTTCCCTTTGCCTTTCTTCTTGAAACTAGTGGTCTTGTTGACCATCAACACTTGATGCTCTTTCTGATTTCTACCTCCGCAGCCTTTAGCATTGCGAAGAGCTCTGTATAGTCTTTACTAACCCTTGCATATTATAGTTCATCACGAAGCCTTTGTAGCTTGGTGGCGTGATTGAGAATTACATCAATGACACAATCATCCGGAAGATTAACTCCCAATTGTGTCAAGTGATTGTAGTACCTGCACATTCCGAGTATATGCTCACTAATGTAACTATTCTCCTCCATCTTGCAGCTATAGAACTTATTGGAGACTTCATATCTCTCAATCCGGGCATTCTGTTGAATATTAACTTCAACTCCCGAACATCTCATATGCTCCATGACGCTCAAAACGTCGTTGAAGTCCCGGTTCTAAGCCGTAAAGCATGGCACATCGAACTATAGAGTAGTCATCGACTTTGCTCGCCAGACGCTCACAACATCCGTGTTGCTCCAAAGAAGAGTTCGCACCTAGCGGTGCATCCAGACGAACTCTTACAGGCAGCAATGAGGATGATCCTCGTTACGGACCCAATCCGTGTAATTGCTACCATCATCTTTCAACTTTGCTTTCTCAAGGAACGCATTAAAATTCAACGGAACAACAAAGACGAGCCATCTATCTACAATCAAACATAAACAAGCAAGATACTATCAGTACTAAGTTCATGATAATTTTAAGTTCAATTAATCATATTACTTAAGAACTCCCACTTAGAAAAACATCTCTAGTCATCTAAGTGATCACGTGATCCAAATCAACTAAACCATAACCGATCATCACGTGAAATGGAGTAGTTTTCAATGGTGAACATCTTATGTTGATCATATCTACTATATGATTCACGCCGACCTTTCGGTCTCCGTGTTCCGAGGCCATATCTGCATATGCTAGGCTCGTCAAGTATAACCCGAGTATTCTCGTGTGCAAAACTGGCTTGCACCCGTTGTAGATGGACGAGAGCTTATCACACCCGATCATCACGTGGTGTCCGGGCACGATTTAACTTTGGCAACGGTGCATACTGGGAGAACACTTCTTGATAATTTAGTGAGAGATCATCTTATAATGCTACCGCCAATCAAAGCAAGATAAGATGCATAAAAGGATAAACATCACATGCAAATCAATATAAGTGATATGATATGGTCATCATCATCTTGTGCTTCATGATCTCCATCTTGCTGCACCACCATGATCACCATCGCCACCGGCGCGACACCTTGATCTCCATCGTAGCATCGTTGTCGCCTCGCCAAACTTATGCTACTACGACTATCTCTACCGCTTAGTGATAAAGTAAAGCATTACAGTATGCGATTGCATTGCATACAATAAAGCGACAACCATATGGCTCCTGCCAGATTGCCGATAACTTCGTTACAAAACATGATCATCTCATACAATAAAATATAGCATCACGCCTTGACCATATCACATCACAACATGCCCTGCAAAAACAAGTTAGACGCCCTCTACTTTGTTGTTGCAAATTTTACGTGGCTGCTACGGGCTTAAGCAAGATCCAGTCTCACCCACGCATCAAAACCACAACGATATTTCGTCAAATAGACTCCGCTTTAACCTTCTTCAAGGACCGGCGAGCCACACTCAGTTCAACTAAAGTGAGAGAGACAGCACCCACCAGTCACCTTTAAGCAACGAGTGCTCGCAGCGGTGAAACCAGTCTCGCGTAAGCGTCGCGTAATGTCGGTCCGGGCCGCTTCATCTCACAATACCGCTGAACCAAAGTATGACATGCTGGTAGGTAGTATGACTTGTATCGCCCACAACTCACTTGTGTTCTACTCGTGCAAAACATCAAACCATAGAAAAACCTAGGCTCGGATGCCATCGTTGGGGAACGAGTAATTTCAAAAATTTCCTACGCACACGCAAGATCATGGTGATGTATAGCAACGAGAGGAGAGAGTTGTCTACATACCCTTGTAGACCCGGCGAAGCGATCACAACGTAGAGGAAGTAGTCGACGCTTCTCCTCGCGATCCGACCGATCCCGGCGCATACTCTGACGCCCCGAGTTCTTGACACACGTACAGCTCGATGACGTCCCTCGACTCGATCCAGCCGAGTGTCGAGGAGAGTTTCACAAGACGACGTGGTGGACGATCTTGATGTTACACCGCGCGAGGGCTTCGCTTAAGCTTCATGACAGTATAACCGAGGTGGAATATGGTGGAGGGGGCACCGACACGGCTAAGGAACGATCTCACGATCAACTTGTGTCATCTAAGGTGCCCCCTGCCCCGTATATAAAGGAGCAAGGGGGGGGGCCATGGCCAAGGGAGGGCGCGCCAGGAGTCCTACTCCTCTCAGGGAGTAGGATTCTCCCAATCCTAGTTGGACTAGGATTCCTGGAGGGGGAAGAGAGAGGGGGCGGCCCTTCTCCTAGTCCTAGTAGGACTAGGGAAGGGGGAGGCGCCACGCCACCCAGGGCTGGCCCTTCTCCTTTCCACTAAGGCCCATCGAGGCCCATTTACCTCCCGGGGTTCCGTAACCTCCCTGTACTCAGTAAATTCCGCTTTACCCGAACCATTCCAACTCCAAACATAGGCTTCCAATATATCAATCTTTATGTCTCGACCATTCCGAGACTCCTCGTCATGTCCGTGATCACATCCGGGACTCAACTTCTTCGTACATCAAATACATAAACTCATAATAACCGCCATCGAAACCTTAAGCGTGCATGGACCCTACGGTTCGAGAACAATGTAGACATGACCTAGAACTATTCACGGTCAATAACCAACAGCGGACCTGGATGCCCATATTGGTTCCTACATATTCTACGAAGATCTTTGTCGGTCGGACCGCATAACAACATACGTTGTTCCTTTGTCATCGGTATGTTACTTGCCCGAGATTCGATCGTCGGTATCCAATACCTAGTTCAATCTCGCTACGGCAAGTCTCTTTACTCGCTCCGTAATACATCATCTCACAACTAGCTCATTAGTTGTAGTGCTTGCAAGGCTTCAAAGATGTGCATTACCGAGAGGGCCCAGAGATACCTCTCCGACAATCGGAGTGACAAAACCTAATCTCGAATACGCCAACCCAACATCCGCCTTTGGAGACACCTGTAGTACTCCTTTATAATCACCCGATTCATTGCTGGACGCTTGGTAGCACCCAAAGTGTTCCTCCGCAAACGGAGTTGCATAATCTCATAGTTACAGAACATGTATATGTCATGGATAAAAGCAAGAGCAACATACTAAACGATCGTGTGCTAAGCTAAGGAATGGGTCATGTCAATCGATCATTCTACTAATGATGTGACCTCATTAATCAAATAACAACTCCTTGTTCATGGTCAGGAAACATAACCATCTTTGATTAACAAGCTAGTCTTGTAGAGGCATACTAGTGACATGTTGTTTTGTCTATGCATTCACACATGTATCATGTTTCCGGTTAATACAATTCTAGCATGAATGATAAACATTTATCATGAAATAAGGAAATAAATAATAACTTTATTATTGCCTCTAGGGCATATTTCCTTCATGGGCTTAGGTAGCATGATCAATATTAGAATGGTGATTCGATAACCAATGGTCTAAGAATGAATTATCGACCATTAACTTCAAAGCAATAGGGTTGCTTGAAGTTTTAAAGTCGCACATCACAACTCAATTATCGATTTTCCGGTTAGAAACAACATGCGAACCAAGGAATGAACGAAGATGGCAAGAAGTATTACTAGTATCAAGAATTCTTAAAGAGGTGGCAAAATTATCATGACTTTCTTGACATAAAAGATGGTAATACTTCCAAGGTAAAGAAGAAAAATTTCTGGGTAGCAAGGATCTCAAGGTATAACACAAAACGCGAACAAGTTTGTGTTGAACGGAAGACAATAAAGTGGTCGATGATAACACGAATCATCGAGGGGCAAGGATGGTATTACCCATCAAGAATTTGATATATATCTTGGAAGAGCTTAGGATGTTGATGATGATCACGACACAGTTGTCGAGAGATTTCATGAAGATGTAATCGGTCGGCGATGACATCAAGTCAATAGGAATGATGAAGCGAAAGGTTATTGGAACCACGGGTACCACACAAACTCGAAATCTAGCTTGTTGTTCAAGGCGAAATGATATGACGAGGAAGAGCGACGTAAGCATAGCTCATCATCGAAAATTGTGCTCCGGAAAGAAGGACCAGGTAGCACGGTTAAGATTTAGCACGATAACGATACAGCCGATCAGGATAGGAAAGACTTAAAGGATTAATAAAGTCGTAAGCAACGGAAATTACTTAGGGTTATCAAACCGAAATGCGAAGTGTTCTCGATTGACGACAACCCAAAACTCGAGAAAATTGGAATCAGTGAGAAATAATAGCTAATGAAGACTCATAAGAAGCAACACAGTTCTTCGATATTCTCAAGATACCCGAGGGTAGATCAAAGTAGAGGTTGGACTGGTGTATCGACTTGCAAAAGACAAGTGCTTTAACTTGCCCGAGAAATGGGATCAAAGAGAAAATAGGGTCGGAACCACGATTGCATAGGATCAATTCACAGATACCAGATGATATTATATCAACGAAATAGTTATTATAACAAGAAGCTTCTATGGTAGGTCCCACATCGTGTCCATGGGCATGAACACAAAGTTCAAGGTCGACTCCCACTTCTTCAATGTATAACCTTCCATTCAACTCTCACTTTCGAAGAAGTTGTAGTGTTGAAATTTTATCTAGCAAAATACCAGAAGAGTATGACTCGTGAAAACTTTCGAGTTCACACATATTAAGGAATGCATAGGTTCAACCCGTTAGGGTATCGTGGAAACATATACCACAAGCTTCAATAGTAAATACCACCAGCTCGAGAACAGAGCATGGTTGAGAAAACAAAGGATACAAATTAACAAGGCTTTATATATCCGTGGAAAGGCTCACAAGATTATTTGAATATGAAGGACACTGTCGGATAATAATCCAACAAAGGACTTGACGGTCCACAAAGGATCTGATGTGAGTATCGCTACTCAACCAGAAAAGGAAAGAATGCAAATGCACCAGGTTATAGAATCATCTGACTAATTCGAAGCATAAATGCAAAGGAATTATGAATCCAAATCGAAGGATCAGAAGTAATGCTCTGATTAGGTATGGATAAGTTGAATAGCCTTAGGGTACAATCAACGACAGTTGGATTGGTCGAGAACCGATTCCAGTAAAGAATGGCAGCTCAGTCGGAAAGGTAATTTATAAGGATCAATGATGATTGCGTGTATTCGCAAACATATTGAGTCAACAGACTCAAAATGATAATGACAAGGGATGCCATTAAGATTACGAGACTTATGGGATTAACCATAATGCAAGTAAGCAAGAATTTCAAGAGCAATAGGCTACTCAGGATTTCCGGAAGATCGGGTAGTATTTGAATGTATTTTTGTGAAACACATGAACAACTTTGGACAAACGGATACTCGGCAAGCACGAGTAATTATCCATAGGGGTATTCATGCAGCAAGGAACTGCAGGGCAGTAAGCATAAAGAATTCTTGGAATATCGAAGAGTATTTCAGGACATCTTGTAATAACAAGAGCAACTGGGGATGACAATATGAACGATAGGTGTAAGTAGTTATCCAGAGGGATTTATCGATGGAAGTGAACTGCAAAAGCGATGGCACATAGTCTCGAGAGCACATCGTAGAGTATCTTCGGAATCTTCTGGTGCAGCAGGCGGTCGTCGGTAACAAGGGGCTCTCCGGGAGAAAGTACTTGCGAGAACCTAAAGTTAGTTTTGTTTTTAGCAAAATCATTTAACCCGAATAGAAGAGAGCTCAGAGTCCCAGAGTAGAGATCGAGGAGTAAAAGATCCTAATACCACCCAATGGCGACGTGGGCCCATAGGCCACACAGCCATGTTAGTAAAGGTTTTGCAATGACTAGACTCAACTTCGGCCAAGGAGTTGGAAAGGTGATTCCTACAGGCAGTCGGCTCTGATACCAACTTGTGATGCCCCGATTCAATCGTACACTAATCATGCACGCAAACGTGTACGATCAAGATCAGGGACTCAAGGGAAGATATCATAACACAACTCTAAAAACATAAATAAGTCATACAAGCATCATAATACAAGCTAGGGGCCTCGAAGGCTCGAATACAAGTGCTCGATCATAGATGAGTCAGCGGAAGCAGTAATATCTGAGTCCAGACATAAGTTAAACAAGTTTGCCTTAAGAAGGCTAGCACAAACTGGGATACAGATCGAAAGAGGCGTAGGCCTCCTGCCTGGGATCCTCCTAACTACTCCTGGTTGTCGTCAGCGGGCTGCACGTAGTAGTAGGCACCTCCAGCGTAGTAGGAGTCATCGTCGATGGTGGCGTCTGGCTCCTGGACTCCAACATCTGATTGCGACAAACAGAAAGAAAGGAAAGGGGGAAAAGGGGGGAGAAAGCAACCGTGAGTACTCATCCAAAGTACTCGCAAGCAAGGAGCTACACTACATATGCATGGGTATATGTGTAAAGGGCCATATAAGTGGACTGAACTGCAGAATGCCGTAATAAGAGGGGATAACTAATCACGTCAAGACTACGCTCGCAGCCTCCGCCTTGCAAAGATGTAGAAGAGAGTAGACTAAAGTCCTCCAAGTAGCAACGCATAGCATAATCCTACCCGGCGATCCTCTCATCTTCGCCCTGTTAGAGAGCGATCACCGGGTTGTATCTGGCACTTGGAAGGGTGTGTTTTATGAAGTATCCGGTTCTAGTTGTCATAAGGTCAAGGTACAACTCCAAGTCATCCTGTTATCAAGATCACGGCTATTCAATAGATTAACTTCCTGCAGGGTGCACCACATAACCCAACACGCTTGATCCCATTTGGCCGACACACTTTCTGGGTCATGCCCGCCGCGAAGATCAACACGCCGCAGCCCCACCTAGGCACAACAGAGAGGTCAAGACGCCGGTCTAAACCTAAGCGCCACAGGGTCCGGGCCCATCGCCCATAGCACACCTACATCGCTATGTCTGCTGCCGGAAGCGTAACTAGCCCCTTAATACAAGGGCAGCCTACGCCCAATCCGGCGCGCCGCCGCCGCCGACGCCACGGCGTCCACGAAGCCGATACCACGACGCCGAGTGCCCATAACTGCTTCCCGTAGTTGGTTAGTGCGTATAGGCCAGTAGCCAGACTCAGATCAAATACCAAGATCTCGTTAAGCGTGTTAAGTATCCGCGAACGCCGAACAGGGCCAGGTCCACCTCTCTCCTAGGCGGTCTCAACCTGCCCTATCGCTCCGCCACAAAGTAACAGTCGGGGGCCGTCGGGAACCCAGGCCCACCTCTACCGGGATGGAGCCACCTGTCCCTTCAGCCCCCATCTCGGAATCACTTGCGGGTACGCAACAAGCTGACCCGACTTTAGTCACCATTTGTATAGTATGTATATATGTATAGTATATACCCGTGATTAGCTCCCAAGAGATCACGGCCCAATAGTATAGCAAGGCAGACTAACAAGAATGTAGGGCCAAAGATGATAAACTAGCATCCTATACTAAGCATCTAGGATTGCGGGTAAGGTATCAACGATCAGAAGCAACAATGACAAAGGCAGCAATGTAATAGGAGTAACCGAACAAGAATATGCTACACTACTCTAATGCAAGCGATAGAGAAGAATAGGCGATATCCGGTGATCAAGGGGGCTTGCCTGGTTGCTCTGCAAGAAGGAGGGTCGCCAACACCGTAGTCGCATCTTGGGTAGCAAAGATGGCGCTTGGTCTCGGTGTCTAGCGAGAGAAGGGGAAAGAAACAATAAATATAATGCAAACATATGCGTGATGAAGCATGACATGACAAAGCGCGATGCTAGGTGTGCCCTAACGCGGTAGGAGGTGATACCGACGAAGGGAAACATCCGGAAAATATCCCCAGATTTCGCATTTTTCTACGAGATGAACCAGAGGGGAAGTTATGTGTTTGCTATGCTAGTGATGTGTGGCGATTTAACGGCTGCGATCCAAATCGAACCGTCATGCCGAGCAACTTTCATGTTGAAAATAATTTAATCCGAAGTTACGGATTAAAAGATATGATTTTCTAAAGATTTTAATAATTTTTGGAATTTAATTAATTATTTAATTTAATTGAAAATGTATTTATGACATCAAGATGATGTCGTCGGTGATGTCGGCAGATCAGCAGGTTGATCGGTCAACTCTGACTCAATGGGTCCCACCGTCAATGGGCACATTTTAATTAGACATATTAATTAACCTAATTAGTACTAATTAGGGGGCACCGCCATTGATTAATTAATTAGCTAATCGACTAACCAAAGTTAATTAGATAACTAATGTTTAATTAGTTTAATTAGTTGTTTAGTTTAGTTAATCAAAATTAATTAAGTTAATTATTTCTTTAATTAATTAATTATTTTATTTTTATTTTTATCGTTTTCTTTTTTTAATACGTTCTGGGTTGGGACCCCACATGTCATAGGCCCTAGGGCCTTTGGGTGTGTCTTGGTCAATGGGCGGTCTTGAGCGAGGCGGCGTGCGCTGGCGTCTTCGCCGCCGATCACAGCAGGAGTGCAGAGGGCGAGGCTGGCTGTCTTGGCGGCAGGCGACGACATCACAGCGAGGAGGCCCAAGGCGGAGGCCTGGCAGGAGCGTGTTGGGAACGAGTAATTTCAAAAAATTCCTACGCACACGCAAGATCATGGTGATGGTATAGCAACGAGAGGGAGTGTATCTTCATACCCTTGAAGATCGCTAAGCGGAAGCGCGATCAACGCGGATTGATGTAGTCGACGCCTTCACGATCCGACCGATCCAAGTACCGAACGACGCCACCTCCGAAGTTCTCGCACACGCTCAGCTCGATGACGCCCTCGCCTTCTCGATCCAAAGAAGACGGGTGAAGTAGTAGATGAGTTCCGCAAGACGACGGCGTGGTACGGTGTTGGTGAAGAACAATCTCCGCAGGCTTCGCTTAAGCACTACGGAAACTATGACGGAGGATAAACTAGAGGGGACGGGGTTGCGGCACACGGCTTGGTGTTTCTTGATGTGTCTTTGGTGCTAGCCCTACCCTCTATTTATATGTTGAGCCTTGGGGTGAAACTTGGAGTAAAAGCCTCCACAAAATCGGTTTCACCCAAAGGCAAGAGTCCTTCTCGGACTCCAGGGCGACGCCAGGTTCCTCGGCGTGCGACCCGACGCCGAGGACCTTGGCGTCGGCCTCGACTCATAAAACTTCCTTTAAGCTTTCCAAAACCTTGTGGACTTTCCCTTTGGCCCAAATAACGTGTTCTAGTACCCAAACATTTCGAAACATCCGGAACCCCTTCCTGAATTCGAACCCTTCCGGAGATCAAACACTATTATCCCATATATCAAACTTTATCTCCTGACCATTCCGGAGTTCCTCGTCATGTCCATGATCTCATCCGGACTCAACAACATTCGTTACCAACATGCATAACTCATATAATACTATATCGTCAACTAAACGTTAAGCGCATGGACCCTACGGTTCGAGAACTATGTAGACATGACCTAAAACCATTCTCGGTCAATAACCAATAGCGGGACCTGGATGCCCATATTGGTTCCTACATATTCTACGAAGATCTTTATCGGTCAAACCGCATAACAACATACTTTGTTCCTTTGTCATCGGTATGTTACTTGCCCGACATTTGATCGCTCGGTATCCAATACCTAGTTCAATCTCGCTACGCAAGTCTCTTTACTCATTCCGTACGCCATCTCATAACTAACTCATTAGTTACATGCTTGCAAGGCTTAGGTGATGAGTATTACCGAGAGGGCCCAGAGATACCTTTCCGACAATCGGAGTGACAAATCCTAATCTCGAATTATGCCAACCCAACATGTACCTTCGGAAACACCAGAGAGCACCTTTATAATCACCCGAGCGTTGCTGGACGCTTTGGTAGCACACAAAGTGTTCTTCCGTACACGGAGTTGCACAATCTCATAGTTGCGTGAACTTTGTATAAGTCATGAAGAAAGCAATAGCAGTATACTAAACGATCAAGTGCTAGGCTAACAAAATGGGTCATGTCAATCACATCATTCTTCTAATGATGTGATCCCACTAATCAAATGACAACACTGTTGGGGAACATAGTAATTTCAAAAAATTTCCTACGCACACGCAAGATCATGGTGATGCATAGCAACGAGAGGGAGAGTGTTGTCTACGCACCCTTGTAGACCAAGCGAAGCGATCACAACGTAGAGGAAGTAGTCGACGCTCTCCTCGCGATCCGACCGATCCCAGCGCCAAGCATTCGGCGCCCGAGTTCTTGACACATGTACAGCTCGATGACGCCCCTCGGCTCCAATCCAAAGAGAGCTTCGAGGAGGAGAGTTTCACAACACGACGGCGTGGACGATCTTGATGTTCTATCGACGCAGGCTTCGCCTAAGCACCGCCACGATATGACCGAGGTGGAATATGGTGGAGGGGGCACCGACACGGCTAAGGAACGATCTCAAGGATCAACTTGTGTGTTCTAGGGTGCCCCCCCCCCAGTATATAAAGGAGCAAGGGGGTGCGGCCGGCCCTAGGAGGAAGCGCCGAGGAGTCCTACTCCCACCGAGTAGGACTCCCCTTCCTAGTTGGATTAGGACTTGGGGGAGGGAAAGAGGGAAGGGGGCGCCGCCTCTCCTGTCCTATTCGGACTAGGGGAGGGGCGCGCCCTGCCCCCGCCGGCCCTTCCTCTTCTCCCTCATGGCCCACTAAGGCCCATTAACCCCGGGAGGATTCCGTAACCCCGGTGTTCCGTAAAATCCCGATTTCACCCGAACCATTCGAACTCCAAACATAGGCTTCCAATATATCAATCTTTATGTCTCGACCATTTCGAGACTCCTCGTCATGTCCGTGATCACATCCGGACTCAACTTCTTCGGTACATCAAAATACACAAACTCATAATATAACCGCCATCGAAACCTTAAGCGTGCGGACCCTACGGTTCGAGAACAATGTAGACATGACCGAGACACGCCTCGGTCCATAACCAATAGCGGACCTGGATGCCCATATTGGTTCCTACATATTCTACGAAGATCTTTATCGGTTAGACCGCATAACAACATACGTTGTTCCTTTGTCATCGGTATGTTACTTGCCCGAGATTCGATCGTCGGTATCCAATACCTAGTTCAATCTCGCTACGCAAGTCTCTTTACTCGCTCCGTAATACATCATCTCACAGCTAACTCATTAGTTGTAATGCTTGCAAGGCTTAAGTGATGTGTATTACCGAGAGGGCCTAGAGATACCTCTCCGACAATCGGAGTGACAAAACCTAATCTCGAAATACGCCAACCCAACATCCGCCTTTGGAGACACCAGAGAACTCCTTTATAATCACACGATTCGCCAGTGACGCTTGGTAGCACCAAAAGTGTTCCTCCGTAAACGGAGTTGCATAATCTCATAGTTATAGGAACATGTATAAGTCATGGATAAAAGCAAGAGCAACATACTAAACGATCGTGTGCTAAGCTAATGGAATGGGTCATGTCAATCGATCATTCAACTAATGATGTGACCTTGTTAATCAAATAACAACCCTTTGTTCATGGTTAGGAAACATAACCATCTTTGATTAACAAGCTAGTCTAGTAGAGGCATACTAGTGACACTGTTTGTTTATACACTCACACATGTATTATGTTTCCGGTTAATACAATTCTAGCATGAATGATAAACATTTATCATGAAATAAGGAAATAAATAATAACTTTATTATTGCCTCTAGGGCATATTTCCTTCAGCCTCCCACTTGCACTAGAGTCAATAATCTAGATTACATAGTAATGATTCTAACACCCATGGAGTCTTGGTGTTGATCATGTTTTGCTCGTGGAAGAGGCTTAGTCAACGGTGCTACATTCAGATCCGTATGTATCTTGCAAATCTCTATGTCTCCCACCGACTAAATCCGGATGGAGTTGAAGCGCCTCTTGATGTGCTTGGTCCTCTTGTGAAATCTGGATTCCTTCGCTAAGGCAATTGCTCCAAGATTGTCACGTAAGATTTTCATTGGACCCGATGCACTAGGTATGACACCAAGATCGGATATGAACTCCTTCATCCGCACTCCTTCATTAGCTGCTTCCGGCTGCTATGTCCTCCGCTTCACATGTAGATCCCGCCACGACGCTTTGTTTAGAACTGCACCAACCGACAGCTCCTTCGCTTAGTGTAAATGCGATCCGGTCTGCGATTTAGAATCGTCCGGATTAGTGTCAAAGCTTGCATCAACGTAACTGCCATACAATGAGCTCTTTGTCACCTCCATATACGAGAAACATATCCTTAGTTCTTTTCGTATTTCAGATGTTCTTGACCGCTGTCCAAAGATCCACTCTGGATTACTTTGGTACCTCCTGCTAAGCTTATAGCAAGGCACACATCGGTCAGTACACAACATTGCATACATGATAGAGCCTATGGTGAAGCATAGGAACATCTTTCATTTTCTCTCTATCTTCTGCAGTGGTCGGGCATTGAGTCTTACTCAACTTCACACCTTGTAACACGTGCAAGAACCCTTTCTTTGCTTGATCCATTTTGAACTTCTTCAAAATTTTGTCAAGGTATGTGCTTTGTGAAAGTCCAATTAAGCGCCTTGATCTATCTCTATAGATTTTGATGCCCAATATGTAAGCAGCTTCACCGAGGTCCTTCATTGAAAAACTCTTATTCAAGTATCCCTTTATGCTATCCAGAATTCTATATCATTTCCGATTAGTAATATGTCATCTACATATAATATCGAAAATGCTCAGAGCTCCCACTCACTTTCTTGTAAATACAAAGCTTCTCCAAAAGTCTCAGATGAACCCAAATGCTTTGATCACACTATCAAAACGCTTATTCCAACTCCGAGATGCTTGCACCAGTCCATAAATGGATCGCTGGAGCTTGCACACTTTGTTAGCTCCTTTGGATCGATAAAACCTTCGGTTGCATCATATACAACTCTTCTTCCGTAAATCCATTCAGAATGCAGATTTACATCCATTTGCCAAATTTCATAATCATAAAATGCGCAATTGCTAACATGATTCGGACAGACTTAAGCATCGCTACGGGTGAGAAGGTCTCATCGTAGTCAATACTTTGAACTTGTCGAAACCCTTTGCGACAAGTCGAGCTTTGTAGACGATAATATTACCGTCGGCGTCGGTCTTCTTCTTGAAGATCCACTTGTTTTCTATTGCTTGCCGACCCTCGGGCAAGTCAACCAAAGTCCATACTTTGTTTTCATACATGGATCCCATCTCGATTTCATGGCCTCAAGCCATTTTATGGAATCTGGGCTCACCATCGCTTCTTCATAGTTCGTGGGTTCATCATGATCTAGTAGCATGATTTCCGAACAGGATTACCGCACCACTCAGTGCGGATCTTACTCGGTTGATCTACGAGGTTCTCAGAGTAACTTGATCTCAAGTTTCATGATCAACATCATCAACTTCCTCACTATTTGGTGTAGATGTCTCGTAAACCGTTTCTGCGACAAACTACTTTCAAGTAAGGAGAAGGTACAATTACCTCATCAAGTTCTACTTTCCTCCCACTCACTTCTTTCGAGAGAAACTCCTTCTCTAGAAAGGATCCATTCTTAGCAACAAATGTCTTGCCTTCGGATCTGTGATAGAAGGTGTACCCAACTGTCTCCTTTGGGTATCCTATGAAGACACATTTCTCCGATTTGGGTTCGAGCTTATCGGGTTGAAGCTTTTTCACATAAGCATCGCATCCCCAAACTTTAAGAAACGACAACTTTGGTTTCTTGCTAAACCATAGTTCATAAGGTGTCGTCTCAACGGATTTTGACGGTGTTCTATTCAAGGTGAATGCAGCCGCCTCAAGAGCATAACCCCAAAACGATAGCGGTAAATCAGAAGAGACATCATAGATCGCACCATATCTAGTAAAGTGCGATTCGACGCTCGACACACCATTACGCTGTGGTGTTCCGGTGGCGTGAGTTGCTAAACTATTCCGCATTGTTTCAAATGTAGACCAAACTCAGAACTCAAATATTCACCTCCACGATTAGATCGTAGAAATTTAATTTTCTTATTACGATGATTTTCAACTTCACTCTGAAATTCTTTGAACTTTTCAAATGTTTCGCACTTATGTTTCATTAAGTAGATATACCCATATCTGCCTAAATCATCTCTGAAGGTGAGAAAATAACGATATCCGCCACGAGCCTCAACATTCATCGGACCACATACATCTCAGTATGTATGATTTCCAACAAATCTGTTGCTCTCTCCATAGTACCGAGAATGGGGTTCTAGTCATCTTGCCCATGAGGCACGGTTCATAAGTGCCAAGTGATTCATAATCAAGTGACTCCAAAAGTCCATCAAGATGGAGTTTCTTCATGCGCTTTACACCGATATGACCTAAACGGCAAGCCACAAATAAGTTGCACTATCATTATCAACTCTGCATCTTTTGGCTTCAACATTATGAATATGTGTATCACTACTATCGAGATTCATCAAAATAGACCACTCTTCAAGGGTGCATGACCATAAAAGATATTACTCATATAAATAGAACAACCATTATTCTCTCGATTTAAATGAATAACCGTCTCGCATCAAACAAGATCCAGATATAATGTTCATGCTCAACGCAGCACTAAATAACAATTATTTAGGTCTAAAACTAATCCCAAGGTAGATGTAGAGGTAGCGTGCCGACCGCGATCACATCGACTTTGGAACCATTTCCCACGCCGATCGTCACCTCGTCCTTTGCCGTGTTCGCTAATCCGTAGTCCCTGCTTTGAGTTGCAAATATTAGCAATGTAACCAAGATCAAATACCAGTGTACTATGCGAGCTCTAGTAAGATACACATCAATAACATGTATATCACATATACCTTTGTTCACCTTGCCATCCTTCTTATCCGCCAAATACTTGGGGCAGTTCCGCTTCCAAAGGACCATCTGCTTGCGGAAAACACTCGATTTCAGGTTTGGGTCCAGACTTGGGTTTCTTCTCCCGAGTAGCAACTTGCTTGCTGTTCTTCTTGAAGTTCCCTTCTTCTTCCCTTTGCCTTTCTTCTTGAAACTAGTGGTCTTATTGACCATCAACACTTGATGCTCCTTCTGATTTCTACCTCCGCAGCCTTTAGCATTGCGAAGAGCTCGGTATAGTCTTTACTAACCCTTGCATATTATAGTTCATCACGAAGCCTTTGTAGCTTGGTGGCGTGATTGAAGAATTCATCAATGACACAATCATCCGGAAGATTAACTCCCGCTTGAGTCAAGTGATTGTAATACCCAGACATTTTGAGTATGTGCTCACCGACGAACTATTCTCCTCCATCTTGCAGCTTTAGAACTTATTGGAGACTTCATATCTCTCAATCCGGGCATTCTTTGGAATATCAACTTCAACTCTGGAACATCTCATATGCTCCATGACGCTCAAAACGTCGTTGAAGTCCCGGTTCTAAGCCGTAAAGCATGGCACACTGAACTATAGAGTAGTCATCGCTTTTGCTCGCCAGACGTTCTTAACGTCGTCGGTTGCATCAAGAAGAGTCTGGCACCTAGCGGTGCATCCAGACGAAATCTTCCGTGCAGCAATGAGGATAATCCTCGATTACGGACCCGATCCGTGTAATTGCTACCATCATCTTTCAACTTTGCTTTCTCAAGGAACGCATTAAAATTCAATGGAACAACAACACGAGCCATCTATCTACAATCAAACATAGACAAGCAAGATACTATCAGGTACTAAGTTCATGATAAATTTAAGTTCAATTAATCATATTACTTAAGAACTCCCACTTAGATGTACATCTCTCTAGTCATCTAAGTGATCACGTGATCCAAATCAACTAAACCATAACCGATCATCACGTGAGATGGAGTAGTTTTCAATGGTGAACATCTTATGTTGATCATATCTACTATATGATTCACGCTCGACCTTTCGGTCTCCGTGTTCCGAGGCCATATCTGCATATGCTAGGCTCGCCAAGTATAACTGAGTATTCTGCGTGTGCAAAACTGGCTTGCACCCGTTGTAGATGGACGTAGAGCTTATCACACCCGATCATCACGTGGTGTCTCGGCACGATGAACTTTGGCAACGGTGCATACTCAGGGAGAGCACTACTTGATAATTTTAGTGAGAGATCATCTTAAAATGCTACCGTCAATCAAAGCAAGATAAGATGCATAAAGGATAAACATCACATGCAATCAATATAAGTGATATGATATGGCCATCATCATCTTGTGCTTGTGATCTCCATCTCCGAAGCACCGTTGTGATCACCATCTTCACCGGCGCGACACCTTGATCTCCATCGTAGCATCGTTGTCGTCTACGCCACCTATTGCTTCTACGACTATCGCTACCGCTTAGTGATAAAGTAAAGCAATTACAGATGCGTTGCATTTCATACAATAAAGCGACAACCATATGGCTCCAGCCGATTGCCGATAACTTCGTTACAAAACATGATCATCTCATACAATAAAATATAGCATCACGCCTTGACCATATCACATCACAACATGCCCTGCAAAAACAAGTTAGACGTCCTCTACTTTGTTGTTGCAAATTTTACGTGGCTGCTACGGGCTTAGCAAGAACCTTTCTTACCTACGCATCAAAACCACAACGATACTTCGTCAAATAGACTCCGTTTTAACCTTCTCAAGGACCGGGCGTAGCCACACTCGGTTCAACTAAAGTGAGAGAGACAGACACCCGCCAGTCACCTTTAAGCAACGAGTGCTATTAGCGGTGAAACCAGTCTCGCGTAAGCGTACGCGTAATGTCGGTCCGGGCCGCTTCATCTCACAATACCGCTGAACCAAAGTATGACATGCTGGTAGGTAGTATGACTTGTATCGCCCACAACTCACTTGTGTTCTACTCGTGCAAAACATCAAACCATAAAAACCTAGGCTCGGATGCCACTGTTGGGGAACGTAGTAATTTCAAAAATTTCCTCGCACACACAAGATCATGGTGATGCATAGCAACGAGAGGGAGAGTGTTGTCTACGCACCCTTGTAGACCGGGCGAAGCGATCACAACGTAGAGGAAGTAGTCGTACGTTCTCCTCGCGATCCGACCGATCCCAGCGCCGTTACTCCGGCGCCTCCGAGTTCTTGACACACGTACAGCTCGATGACGCTCCTCGGGCTCCAATCCAGTGAGAGCTGGGGAGGAGAGTTTCACAAGACGACGGCGTGGTGACGATCTTGATGTTCTACCGATGCAGGGCTTCGCCTAAGCACCGCTACGATATGACCGAGGTGGAATATGGTGGAGGGGGGCACCGCACACGGCTAAGGAATGATCTCAAGGATCAACTTGTGTGTTCTAGGGTGCCCCCCTACCCCCGTATATAAAGGAGCAAGGGGGGGTGCGGCCGGCCCTAGGAGGAGGCGGGAGGAGTCCTACTCCCACCGGAGTAGGACTCCCCCTTCCTAGTTGGATTAGGACTTGGGGGGAGGAAAGAGGGGAAGGGGCGCCGCCTCTCCTTGTCCTATTTGGACTAGGGGGGGGGCGCGCCCTGCCCTGGCCGCCCTTCCTCTTCTCCCTCATGGCCCACTAAGGCCCATTAACCCCGGAGGTTCCGTAACCTCGGTGTTCCCAGAAAATCCCGATTTCACCGGAACCATTCCAAACTCCAAACATAGGCTTCCAATATATCAATCTTTATGTCTCGACCATTTCGAGACTCCTCGTCATGTCCGTGATCACATCCGGACTCGAACTTCTTCGTACATCAAAATACATAAACTCATAATATAACCGCCATCGAAACCTTAAGCGTGCAGGACCCTACGGTTCGAGAACAATGTAGACATGACCGAGACATGTCTCGGTCAATAACCAATAGCGGGACCTAGATGCCCATATTGGTTCCTACATATTCTACGAAGATCTTTATCGGTCGACCGCATAACAACATACGTTGTTCCCTTTGTCATCGGTATGTTACTTGCCCGAGATTCGATCGTCGGTATCCAATACCTAGTTCAATCTCGTTACCGCAAGTCTCTTTACTCGTTCCGTAATACATCATCTCACAACTAACTCATTAGTTGTAATGCTTGCAAGGCTTAAGTGATGTGTATTACCGAGAGGGCCAGAGATACCTCTCCGACAATCGGAGTGACAAAACCTAATCTCGAAATACGCCAACCCAACATCTGCCTTTGGAGACACTTGTAGAACTCCTTTATAATCACCCGATTCGTTGTGACGTTTGGTAGCACCAAAGTGTTCCTCCGTAAACGGAGTTGCATAATCTCATAGTTATAGGAACATGTATAAGTCATGGATAAAAGCAAGCAACATACTAAACGATCGTGTGCTAAGCTAATGGAATGGGTCATGTCAATCGATCATTCAACTAATGATGTGACCTTGTTAATCAAATAACAACCCTTTGTTCATGGTTAGGAAACGTAACCATCTTTGATTAACAAGCTAGTCTAGTAGAGGCATACTAGTGACACTCTGTTTGTTTATACACTCACACATGTATTATGTTTCCGGTTAATACAATTCTAGCATGAATGATAAACATTTATCATGAAATAAGGAAATAAATAATAACTTTATTATTGCCTCTAGGGCATATTTCCTTCAAACACATGTCTATGGTCAGGAAACATGACCATCTTTGATCAATGAGCTAGTCAAGTAGAGGCATACTAGTGACCATATGTTTGTCTATGTATTCACACATGTATCATGTTTCCGGTTAATACAATTCTAGCATGAATAATAAACATTTATCATGATATGAGGAAATAAATAATAACTTTAATATTGCCTCTAGGGCATATTTTCTTCAGTCTCCCACTTGCACTAGAGTCAATAATCTAGATTACATAGTAATGATTCTAACACCCATGGAGTCTTGGTGCTGATCATGTTTTGCTCGTGAGAGAGGCTTAGTCAACGGTTCTCGCAACATTCAGATCCGTATGTATCTTGCAAATCTCTATGTCTCCCACTTGGACTTGGTCCCGAATTGAATTGAAGCGTCTCTTGATGTGCTTGGTCCTCTTGTGAAATCTGGATTCCTTTGCCAAGGCAATTGCACCAAGATTGTCACGAAGATCTTCATTGGTCCCGATGCACTAGGTATGACACCTAGATCGGAAATGAACTCCTTCATCCGCACTCCTTCATTTTTTGCTTCGAAGCAGCTATGTACTCCGCTTCACATGTAGATCCCGCCACGACGCTTTGTTTAGAACTGCACCAACTTACAACTCCACCGCTTAATAAAAACACATATCCGGTTTGCGATTTAGAATCGTCCGGATCGAGTGTCAAAGCTTGCATCGACGTAACCATTTACGACTAGCTCTTTGTCACCTCCATATACGAGAAACATATCCTTAGTCCTTTTCGTATTTCAGATGTTCTTGACCGCTGTCCATGATCCACTCTGGATTACTTTGGTACCTTCCTGCTAAGCTTATTGCTAAGCATACGTCGTGTCTGTACACAGATTGCATACATGATAGAGCCTATGGCTGAAGCATAGGAACATTTTCATTTTCTCTCTATCTTCTGCGTGTGGTCGGGCATTGAGTTCGACTCAACTTCACACCTTGTAGCACGGCAAGAAACCTTTCTTTGCCTCGATCCATATTGAACTTTTTCAATATTTTGTCAAGGTATGTGCTTTGTGAAAGTCCTATTAAGCGTCTTGATCTATCTCTATAGATCTTGATGCCTAATATGTAAGCAGCTTCACCGAGGTCTTTCATCGAAAAACTTTTATTCAAGTATCCCTTTATGCTATCCAGAAATTCTATATCATTTCCAATTAATAATATGTCATCAAAATATAATACTAGAAATGCTACTGAGCTCCCACTCACTTTCTTGTAAATACAAAGCTTCTCCAAAAGTCTCAGATAAAACCATATGCTTTGATCACACTATCAAAACGTTTATTCCAACTCCGAGATGCTTGCACCAGTCCATAAATAGAACGCTGGAGCTTGCAAACTTTGTCAAGACCTTTTGGATCAACAAAACCTTCGGCTGCATCATATACAACTCTTCTTCAAGAAATCCATTCAAGAATGCAGTCTTGACATCCATTTGCCAAATTTCATAATCATGAAATGCAGCAATAGCCAACATGATTCGGACAGACTTAAGCATTGCTACGGTGAGAAAGTCTCATCGTAGTCAACTCCTTGAACTTGTCGAAAACCTTTTGCAACAAGTCGAGCTTTATAGACGATAATATTACCATCAGCGTCGGTCTTCTTCTTAAAGATCCATTTATTCTCAATGGCTTGCCGATCATCGGGCAAGTCAACCAAAGTCCACACTTTGTTTTCATACATGGATCCTATCTCAGATTTCATGGCCTCTAGCCATTTAGCGAATCTGGGCTCATCATCGCTTCCTCATAGTTCGTAGGTTCATCATGGTCAAGTAACATGACTTCCGAATAGGATTACCGTACCACTCAGTGCGGATCTTACTCTGGTAGACCTACGAGGTTCAGCAGAAACTTGATCTGAAGTTTCATGATCAATATCATTAGCTTCCTCACTAGTTGGTGTAGTTGTCACGGGAACCGGTTCTCGTGATGAAACACTTTCCAACAAGGGAGTAGATACAGTTATCTCATCAAGTTCTACTTTCCTTCCACTCACTTCTTTCGAGAGAAATTCCTTCTCTAGAAAGGATCCATTCTTAGCAACGAATGTTTTGCCTTCGGATCTGTGATAGAAGGTGTACCCAACAGTCTCTTTTGGGTATCCTATGAAGACACATTTCTCCGATTTGGGTTCGAGCTTATCTGGTTGAAGTTTCTTCACATAAGCATCGCAGCCCCAAACTTTAAGAAACGACAACTTTGGTTTCTTGCCAAACCATAGTTCATAAGGTGTCGTCTCAACGGATTTTGATGGTGCCCTATTTAACATGAATGCGGCCGTCTCTAAAGCATAACCCCAAAACGATAGCGGTAAATCGGTAAGAGACATCATAGATCGCACCATATCAAGTAAAGTACGATTACGACGTTCGGACACACCATTTCGTTGTGGTGTTCCAGGTGGCGTGAGTTGCGAAACTATTCCGCATTGTTTCAAATGTAAACCAAACTCGTAACTCAAATATTCTCCTCCACGATCGATCGTAGAAACTTTATTTTCTTGTTACGATGATTTTCTACTTCACTCTGAAATTCTTTGAACTTTTCAAATGTTTCGACTTGAGCTTCATTAAGTAGATATACCCATATCTGCTCAAATCATCTGTGAAGGTGAGAAAATAACGATATCCGCCACGAGCCTCAACATTCATCGGGCCACATACATCTCAGTATGTATGATTTCCAACAAATCTGTTGCTCTCTCCATAGTTCCGAGAACGGCGTTTTAGTCATCTTGCCCATGAGGCACGGTTCGCAAGTACCAAGTGATTCATAATCAAGTGATTCCGAAGTCCATCAAGATGGAGTTTCTTCATGCGTTTTACACCAATATGAAACTAAACGGCGATTACCACAAATAAGTTGCACTATCATTATCAACTCTGCATCTTTTGGCTTCAACATTATGAATATGTGTATCACTACTATCGAGATTCAATAAAATAGACCACTCTTCAAGGGTGCATGACCATAAAAGATATTACTCATATAAATAGAACAACCATTATTCTCTGATTTAAATGAATAACCGTCTCGCATCAAACAAGATCCAGATATAATGTTCATGCTCAACGCAGCACCAAATAACAATTATTTAGGTCTAAAACTAATCCCGATGGTAGATGTAGAGGTAGCGTGCCGACGGCGATCACATCGACTTTGGAACCGTTTCCCACGCGCATCGTCACCTCGTCCTTGGCGATGCTCGCTTATTCCGTAGTCCCTGCTTTGAGTTGCAAATATTAGCAATGAAACCAAGATCAAATACCAGTGCTACTACGAGCTCTAGTTAGGTACACATCAATAACATGTATATCACATATACCTTTGTTCACTTTGCCATCCTTCTTATCCGCCAAATACTTGGGGCAGTTCCGCTTCGGTGACCGATCGCTTGCGGTAGAAGCACTCGATTTCAGGCTTAGGTCCAGATTTGGGTTTCTTCTCTTGAGCAGCAACTTGCTTGCCGTTCTTTTGAAGTTCCCTTCTTCTTCCCTTTGCCCTTCTTCTTGAAACTAGTGGTCTTGTTGACCATCAACACTTGATGCTCCTTCTTGATTTCTACCTCCGCTGCTTTTAGCATCGCGAAGAGCTCGAAATAGTCTTGTTCATCCCTTGCATATTATAGTTCATCACAAAGCTCTTGTAGCTTGGTGGCGTGATTGAAGAATTCATCAATGACACTATCATCGTGAAGATTAACTCCCGCTTGAATCAAGTGATTGTTATACCCAGACATTACGAGTATATGTTCACCGACGTAACTATTCTCCTCCATCTTGCAGCTATAGAACTTATTGGAGACTTCATATCTCTCAATCCGGGCATTTGCTTGAAATATTAACTTCAACTCTGGAACATCTCATATGCTCCATGACGTTCAAAACGTCGTTGAAGACCCGGTTCTAAGCCGTAAAGCATGGCACATCGAACTATAGAGTAGTCATCACTTTGCTCGCCAGACGTTCTTAACATCGTCGGTTGCATCAAGCAGCAGTTCGGCACCCAGCGGTGCTTCCAGGCGTAACTCTTCCATGCAGCAATGAGGATAATCCTCAGGTTACGAACCCAGTCCGTGTAATTGCTACCATCATCTTTCAACTTTGCTTTCTCAAGGAACGCATTAAAATTCAACGGAACAACAGCACGAGCCATCTATCTACAAACAAACATAGACAAGCAAGATACTATCAGGTACTAAGTTCATGATAAATTTAAGTTCAATTAATCATATTACTTAAGAACTCCCACTTAGACAGACATCTCTCTAGTCATCTAAGTGATCACGTGATCCAAATCAACTAAACCATAACCGATCATCACGTGAGATGGAGTAGTTTTCAATGGTGAACATCATTATGTTGATCATATCTACTATATGATTCACGCCCGACCTTTCGGTCTCCATGTTCCGAGGCCATATCTGCATATGCTAGGCTCGTCAAGTTTAACTCGAGTATTCTGCGTGTGCAAAACTGGCTTGCACCCGTTGTAGATGGACGAGAGCTTATCACACCCGATCATCACGTGGTGTCTCGGCACGACGATTTAACTTTGGCAACGGTGCATACTCGGGAGAACACTACTTGATAATTTTAGTGAGAGATCATCTTAAAATGCTACCGTCAATCAAAGCAAGATAAGATGCATAAAGGATAAACATCACATGCAATCAATATAAGTGATATGATATGGCCATCATCATCTTGTGCTTGTGATCTCCATCTCCGGCACCGTCGTGATCACCATCGTCACCGCGCGACACCTTGATCTCCATCGTAGCATCGTTGTCGTTTCGCCATCTATTGCTTCTACGACTATCGCTACCGCTTAGTGATAAAGTAAAGCAATTACAGGCGTTGCATTTCATACAATAAAGCGACAACCATATGGCTCCTGCCGATTGCCGATAACCGGTTACAAAACATGATCATCTCATACAATAAAATATAGCATCACGTCTTGGCCATATCACATCACAACATGCCCTGCAAAAACAAGTTAGACGTCCTCTACTTTGTTGTTGCAAATTTTACGTGGCTGCTACAGGCTTAGCAAGAACCGTTCTTACCTCGCATCAAAACCACAACGATAGTTTGTCAAATAGACTCCATTTTAACCTTCACAAGGACCGGCGTAGCCACACTCGATTCAACTAAAGTTGGAGAAACAGACACCCGCTAGTCACTGTGTGCAAAGCACGGCGGTAAAACCAGTCTCGCGTAAGCGTCGCGTAATGTCGGTCCGGCCGCTTCATCCAACAATACCGCTGAACCAAAGTATGACATGCTGGTAGGCGATGACTTATATCGTCCACAACTCACTTGTGTTCTACTCGTGCATATAACATCAACGCATAAAACCTAGGCTCGGATGCCATGTTGGGGAACGTAGTAATTTCAAAAAATTCCTACGCACACGCAAGATCATGGTGATGGTATAGCAACGAGAGGAGAGTGTATCTTCATACCCTTGAAGATCGCTAAGCGAAGCGTTTATCAACGCGTTGATGTAGTCGACGTCTTCACGATCCGACCGATCCAAGCACCGAACGCATCCGGCACCTCCGAGTTCTTGACACACGTTCAGCTCGATGACGCCCTCGCCTTCTCGATCCAGCAAGGCGGGCGAGTAGATGAGTTCCAGCAGCACGACGTGGTGACGGTTTTGATGAAGAACAATCTCCGCAGGCTTCGCCTAAGCACTACGGAAACTATGACGGAGGATAAACTAGAGGGGCACGGGGTTGCGGCACATGGCTTGGTGTTTCTTGATGTGTCTTTGGTGCTAGCCCTACCCCGTATTTATATGTTGAGCCTTGGGGTCGAAACTTGGAGTAAAAACCTCCACAAAGTCGGTTTCACCCGAAGGCAAGAGTCCTTCTTGGAGGGGGCGGAAGGAGGTTCCTAGTAGGAACCCGAACGCCAGGACCTTGGCGTCGGCCCCCACACTCATAAAACTTCCTTTGCGCTTTCCAAAACCTTGTGGACTTTCCCTTTGGCCCAAATAACGTGTTCTTGTACCCAAACATTTCGAAACATCCGAACCCTTCCAAACTCTTCGAACCCTTCCGGAGATCAAACACTATTATCCCATATATCAAACTTTATCTCTCGACCATTCCGAGTTCCTCGTCATGTCCATGATCTCATCCGGACTCCTAACAACATTCGTTACCAACATGCATAACTCATATAATACTATATCGTCAATCTAAACGTTAAGCGTGCGGACCCTACGGTTCGAGAACTATGTAGACATGACCTAAAACCATTCTCGGTCAATAACCAATAGCGGGACCTGGATGCCCATATTGGTTCCTACATATTCTACGAAGATCTTTATCGGTCAAACCGCATAACAACATACTTTGTTCCTTTGTCATCGGTATGTTACTTGCCCGAGATTTGATCGTCGGTATCCAATACCTAGTTCAATCTCGTTACCGCAAGTCTCTTTACTCGCTCAGAATACGTCATCTCATAACTAACTCATTAGTTACATGCTTGCAAGGCTTAGGTGATGAGTATTACCGAGAGGGCCCAGAGATACCTTCCGACAATCGGAGTGACAAATCCTAATCTCGAATTATGCCAACCCAACATGTACCTTCGGAAACACCAGAGAGCACCTTTATAATCACCCGATTCGTTGTGATGTTTGGTAGCACACAAAGTGTTCTTCCGGTACACGGAGTTGCACAATCTCATAGTTGCAGGAACTTTGTATAAGTCATGAAGAAAGCAATAGCAGTATACTAAACGATCAAGTGCTAGGCTAACAAAATGGGTCATGTCAATCACATCATTCTTCTAATGATGTGATCTCACTAATCAAATGACAACACATGTCTATGGTCAGGAAACATGACCATCTTTGATCAATGAGCTAGTCAAGTAGAGGCATACTAGTGACCATATGTTTGTCTATGTATTCACACATGTATCATGTTTCCGGTTAATACAATTCTAGCATGAATAATAAACATTTATCATGATATGAGGAAATAAATAATAACTTTATTATTGCCTCTAGGGCATATTTCCTTCAGAGGCCGCGCGAGCGGAGGTCCCGATAGGAGCGGGGCGAGGTCGACGCGCGATGGGTGAAGGCAGGCCAAAACAACGACGATGAGCGTGGAGGGCAACGCCGACGGCGCTGCTTGCAGTCGGGCAAGGGCGCGAGCCTTCTCTATCATTGGGAGATCCCATGTTCTTCAAGGAGGCAGCGGAGAGGGAGAGGCCGGGCCTCACCGACAGATGTAGGGTCTGGGCAGCGGGGTCGTGGGGTTGACGGTGACGATCCAGAGGAGGCAGGCGGAGGAGCTCGGCGCGCGCGCCGGCCCATCGGCGGCATCACCATGCGAGGGAGAAGGGATTGGGCTCCGATCCAGATCCAGCCCCTCCGGTGGGGAAGCGAGTGGGAGTGTTTACTTTCTCCCCTCGTGGGGATAAGGCTTCGGGTCGGCCGGTGGGCATAGGCTAGTAGCTAGATGGCTTGTCTAGCCCTCTTTTGGCGATCCTTTTATTCTTTGTTCTCCCCTTTTGTTTTGTTTTCTGTTTTGTAGTTTCTTTTCTTTTTATTTATTTTCTTTCCTGTTTTAAATCATTTTAAATTATCTAGGCACTTTATAAAAATGTGTTTATTACACCATATTTACTTAAGCAAAATATGGCACCGGCGAACATTTTGTTTTAACTTTTAAAACTTTTGTTGTTTGCCATTAATTTAAATTTGAATTTTGAAGCGGTTTCAATTAACGCTTTTAACAACAAGAATCTGGTGGCGTGGCATCGTTAACGTGGGATTACTGTAGCCTAATTATCCGGGCGTCACAAATGGGAGAAGTGCTTAGCTTTGGGTTCAATCTTGCGGTGTCCTTACTCAGTGACAAAAGAGTTGCAAGGCACGTATTGTATTGTTGCCATCGAGGATAACAAGATGAGGTTTTTATCATATTGCATGAATTTATCCCTCTACATCATGTCATCTTGCTTACGGTGTTACTCTGTTTTTACTTAATACTCTAGATGCATGCTGGATAGCGGTCGATGAGTGGAGTAATAGTAGTAGATGCAGAATCGTTTCGATCTACTTGTTTTGGACGTGATGCCTATATACATGATCATTGCCTAGATATACTCATAACTATGCTCAATTCCAATTGCTCAATAGTAATTTGTTCACCCAATCGTAGAATACTTATGCTCTTGAGAGAAGCCACTAGTGAAACCTATGGCCCCCGGTCTATTCTCATCATATCAATCTATATCACTTTATTTACTTGCTTTGTTTTTACTTTGCCTTTACTTTTTTACTTTGCATCTATCTATCAAAAATACCAAAAATATTATCTCTATCGATCTCACTCTCGTAAGTGACCGTGAAGGGATTGACAACCCCTAAGTTGGTTGCGAGTTGCTATTGTTTTGTGTAGGTACGAGGGACTTGTGCGTGGTCTCCTACTGGATTGATACCTTGGTTCTCAAGAACCGAGGGAAATACTTACGCTACTTTACTGCATCATCCTCTCCTCTTCGGGAAAATCCAACGTAGTGCTCAAGAGGTAGCAAGAAGAATTTCTGGCGCCGTTGCCGGGGAGGCTCACGCAAGCAAGTCAACTATACCAAGTACCCATTGCAATCCCTATCTCTCGCATTACATTATTTGCCATTTGCCTCTCGTTTTCCTCTCCCCCACTTCACCCTTGCCGTTTTATTCGCCCTCTCTTTCCCAATCTCCTCCTCTCTTTCCCGTTTGCCTTTTTCCGTCAGCCTTCTGTTTGCTTGTGTGTTGGATTACTTGTTGCCATGGCACAAGATAATACCAAATTGTGTGATTTCTCGAATACCAATAATAATGATTTCCTTAGTACTCCGATTGTTCCTCTTAATAATGATGAGTCTTGTGAAATCAATACCGCTTTGTTGAATCTTGTTATGAAAGATCAATTCGCCAGCCTTCCTAGTGAAGATGTCGCTACTCATCTAAACAATTTTGTTGATTTGTGTGATATGCAAAAGAAGAAAGATACGGATAACAATATTGTCAAATTGAAGTTATTTCCGTTTTCACTTAGAGGTCGTGCTAAAGTTTGGTTTTCATCTTTGCCTAAAAATAGTATTGATTCATGGAACAAGTGCAAAGATGCTTTTAAGTATTTTCCTCCCGCTAAGATTATTACTCTTAGGAACGATATCATGAATTTTAAACAACTTGATCATGAGCATGTTGCCCAATCTTGGGAAAGAATGAAATTAATGCTTCACAATTGCCCTACTCATGGTTTGAATTTATGGATGATCATACAAAAAATTTATGCCGGATTAAATTTTGCTTCTAGAAATCTTTTAGATTCGGCCGTGGGAGGCACTTCTATGGAAATTACGTTAGGGGATGCTACCAAATTGCTTGATAATATTATGGCTAATTATTCTCAATGGCACACTGAAAGATCTTCTAGTAAAAAAGTGCATGCTATAGAAGAAATCAATGTTTTGAGTGAAAAGATGGATGAACTTATGAAGATGTTTGCTCCTAAAAATATTCCTATTGATCCCAATGATATGCCTTTATCTACTTTGCTTGAGAATAATAATGAATCTATGGATGTGAATTTTGTTGGTAGGAATAGTTTTGGAAACAACGCTTATAGAGGGAATTTTAATCTTAGGCCTTATCCTAGTAATCCTTCTAATAATTATGGAAATTCCTACAATAACTCTTATGGAAATTTTAATAAGATGCCCTCTGAATTTGAGAGTAGTGTTAAAGAGTTTATGAATTCACAAAAGAATTTTAATGCATTGCTTGAAGAGAAATTGCTTAAAGTTGATGATTTGACTAGGAACGTTCATAGAATTTCTCTTGAAATTGATTCTTTAAAGCTTAGATCTATTCCTCCTAAGCATGATATCAATGAGTCTCTCAAAGCCATGAGAATTTCCATTGATGAGTGCAAGGAAAGAACCGCTAGGATACGTACTTTCAAAGATGCCTTTATTAAAACGTGTTCTTCCAATCCCTATGTAAATCAAGATGAAGATCTAAAAGTTATTGATGTGTCCCCCATCAAATCTTTGTTTTGCAATATGAATCTTGATGAATCTGAAGATTATCTTCCTTTACCTAGAAGGTGTTCTAAGAATTCGGAGTTTCTAGATCTTGATGACGAAATTGATGAAAGTGGGATTGAAATAAATAAAAATCATGATGTTGCTAAACCCACTATTTTGGATCGCAAGGAATTTAATTATGAAAATTGCTCTTTGATTGGTTGTATTTCCTTGTTGCAATCCGTGCTAGAATCTCCTCATGCTTATATTCAAAATAAGGCCTTTACCGAACACATTGTTGATGCCTTGATGCAATCTTATGAAGAAAAACTTGAGTTGAAAGTTTCTATCCCTAGAAAACTCTATGATGAGTGGGAACCTACTATTAAAATTAAAATTAAAGATTTTGAGTTTCATGCTTTGTGTGATTTGGGTGCTAGTGCCTCTACTATTCCCAAAACTTTATGTGATTTGCTAGATTTCCGTGATTTTGATGATTGCTCTCTAAACTTGCATCTTGCGGATTCCACTATTAAAAAGCCTATGGGAAGAATTAATGATGATCTTATTGTTGCAAATAGAAATTATGTGCCCGTAGATTTTATCGTTCTTGATATAGATTGCAATCCTTCATGTCCTATTATTCTTGGTAGACCTTTCCTTAGAACGATTGGTGCAATTATTGATATGAAGGAAGGGAATATTAGATTCCAATTTCCCTTAAAGAAGGGTATGGAACACTTCCCTATAAAGAAAATAAAATTACCATATGAATCTATCATGAGAGCCAGTTATGGGTTGCCTACCAAAGATGGCAATACCTAGATCTATCCTTGCTTTTATGCCTAGCTAGGGGCGTTAAACGATAGCGCTAGTTGGGAGGCAACCCAATTTTATTTTGTGTTTTTTGTTTTTGCTTATGTTTAGGAATAAATAATCCATCTACCTTCTGTTTGGATGTGGTTTTATGTTTTAATTAGTGTTTGTGCCAAGTAGGACCTATAGGATAACCTACGATGATAGTTGATTTGATTCTGCTGAAAAACAGAAACTTTACGCGCACGAATTTAGTTATGATAAATCACAGGAACGTGCTTTTGCATTGATTAGTTTTTCTGCTGATCAATAAACAAAGTTTCCAGGACTTCCTATTTTTGTAGAATTTTTAGAGTTCCAGAAGTTTGCGTTAGTTACATATTACTACAGATTGTTCTGTTTTTGACAGATTCTGTTTTTCGTGTGTTGTTTGCTTATTTTGATGAATCTATGGCTAGTAAATTAGTTTATAAACCATAGAGAAGTTGGAATACAGTAGGTTTAACACCAATACAAATAAAGAATAAGTTCATTACAGTACCTTGAAGTAGTCTTTTGTTTTGTTTCTCTAACGGAGCTCACGAGATTTCTGTTGAGTTTTGTGTTGTGAAGTTTTCAAGTTTTGGGTGAATTCTTTTGATGGATTATGGAACAAGGAGTGGCAAGAGCCTAAGCTTGGGGATGCCCATGGCACCCCCAAGATAATCCAAGGACACCAAAAAGTCAAAGCTTGGGGATGCCCGAAGGCATCCCTCTTTAAATCCACTTCCATCGGTAATTTACTTGGAGCTATATTTTTATTCACCAACATGATATGTGTTTTGCTTGGAGCGTCTTGTATTATTTGTGTCTTTGCTTGTTAGTCTACTACAATCACCCTTGCTGTACACACCTTTTTGAGAGAGCCATACATGAAATGGAATTTGTTAGAATACTCTATGTGCTTCATTTATATCTTTTGAGCTTGATAGTTTTGCTCATAGTGCTTCACTTATATCTTTTGAGCTTGATAGTTTTGCTCATAGTGCTTCACTTATATCTTTTGAGCTTGATAGTTTTGCTCATAGTGCTTCACTTATATCTTTTGAGCTTGATAGTTTTTTGCTCTAGTACTTCACTTAGATCTTTTAGAGCACGGTGGTGGATTTGTTTTAAAGAAACTATTTGATCTCTCATGCTTCACTTAGATTATTTTGAGAGTCTTTAATAGCATGGTAATTTGCTTAATGTTAATATACTTGGTGTTCAAGATATGTGAAACTTTCTTTTGAGTGAATTGAGTACTAAGATAAGTTTGATGCTTGATAATTGTTTTGAGATATGGAGGTGATAATATCAAAGTCGTGCTAGTTGGGTGATTATGAATTTGAAAAATACTTGTGTTGAAGTTTGCAAGTCCCGTAGCATGCACGTATGGTTAAAGTTGTGTAACAAATTTGAAACATGAAGTGTACCTGGCTTGTGCATCCTTATGAGTGGCGGTCGGGGACGAGCGATGGTCTTTTCCTACCAATCTATCCCCCTAGGAGCATGCGCGTAGTACTTGAATTTTGATGACTTCTAAATTTTTGCAATAAGTATATGAGTTCTTTTGACTAATGTTGAGTCCATGGATTATACGCACTTTCACCTTTCCACCTTTGCTAGCCTCTTGCTGCATTGCCTTTCTCACCTTGAGAGTTGGCGCAAACTTGCGGTGCATCAAACCCGTGATACGACCCTATCACACATACCTCCTTATATCTTCCTCAAAACAGCCACCATACCCACCTATCATGGCATTTCCATAGCCATTCCGAGATATATTTCCATGCAACTTCCACCATCATCATCATGACATACATTACTTTTGTCATATTGCCCTTGCATGACCTTATAGTTGACATCGTATTTGTGGCAAAGCCACCATGCATTATTTTCCATACATGTCACTCTTGATTCATTGCATATCCCGTACATCACGGAGGCATTCATATAGAGTCATATCTTGTTCTAAGTTTCGAGTTGTAATCCTTGTGTTGTAATCAATAGAAGTGTGATGATCATCATTATTAGAGCATTGCCCAAATAAAAAAAAAATGATGGAGACTATGCCAAAAGAAAAAAGACCCAAAAAAAAAAAGGGCAAAAAAAAGACTATCTCTTTTTGCACACTTATGCTTCAAAGTAGCACTTTGTTCTTCATGTAGTGAGTCTCATATATTGTGCTTCAAAGTAGCACCTTGTTCCTCATGTAGTGAGTCTCATAAGTTGTCTTTTTATACTAGTGGGAATTTTTCATTATAGAACTTGGCTTGTATATTCGTATGATGGGCTTCCTCAAATGCCCTAGGTCTTTGTGAGCAAGTAAGTTGGATGCACACCGACTAGTTTTCTTTTGTTGAGCATTCATAGCTCTAGTGCATCCGTTGCATGGCAATCCCTACTCCTCATGTTGACATCAATTGATGGGCATCTCCATAGTCCATTGATTAGCCTCGTCAAGGACTTTCTCCATAGTGCACGAGAATATCAAACCATTGATTAGCCTCGTCAAGGACTTTCTCCATAGTCCATTGATTAGCCTCGTCAAGGACTTCTATATTACTTTTGGGACTGACCTATTAACCGGAGGCCCAGCCCAGAATTGCTGTTTTTTTGCCTTTTTTAGTATTTCGAAGAAACAGAATATCAAACGGAGTCCAAACGGAATGAAAGCTTCGGGATCGTGATTTTCCAACCGAACATGACCCAGGAGACTTGGACCCTACTCCAAGCAGTGCCCGAGGAGGTCATGAGGGTGGAGGGCGCCGCCCTGGGCGCGCCCCCTACCTCGTGGGCCCCTTGGAGCTCCACCAATGTACTCCTTCCTCCTATATATACCTACGTATCCCTGAATGATCAGAACAGGAGCCAAAAACCTAATTCCACCACCGCAACCTTCTGTATCCACGCGATACCATCTTGGGGCCTGTTCCGAGTTCACGAGGGGGCATCCACCACGGAGGGCTTTACATCATCACCATAGCCCTCCGATGAAGTGTGAGTAGTTTACTTGAGACCTTCGGGTCCATAGATAGTAGCTAGATGGCTTCTTCTCTCTTTTGGATCTCAATACAATGTTCTCGCCTCTCGTGGAGATCTATTCGATGTAATCTTCTTTTTGCGGTGTGTTTGTTGAGACCGATGAATTGTGGGTTTATGATCCAAAGATTATCTATGGAAAATATTTGATTCTTCTCTGAATTCTTTTATGTATGATTGAGTTATCTTTGCAAGTCTCTTCGAATTATCCTTTTTGGTTTGGCCAACTAGATTGGTAGTTCTTGCAATGGGAGAAATGCTTAGCTTTGGGTTCAATCTTGCGGTGTCCTTACTCAGTGACAGAAAGAGTTGCAAGGCACGTATTGTATTGTTGCCATCGAGGATAACAAGATGGTTTTTTTTTATCATATTGCATGAATTTATCCCTCTACATCATGTCATCTTGCTTACAGTGTTACTCTGCTTTTACTTAATACTCTAGATGCATGCTGGATAGCGGTCGATGAGTGGAGTAATAGTAGTAGATGCAGAATTGTTTCGATCTACTTGTTTTGGACGTGATGCCTATATACATGATCATTGCCTAGATATACTCATAACTATGCTCAATTCATCAATTGCTCAACAAGAATTTGTTCACCCACCGTAGAATACTTATGCTCTTGAGAGAAGCCACTAGTGAAACCTATGGCCCCCGGGTCTATTCTCATCATATCAATCTATATCACTTTATTTACTTGCTTTGTTTTTTTACTTTGCCTTTACTTTTTACTTTGCATCTATCTATCAAAAATACCAAAAATATTATCTCTATCGGATCTCACTCTCGTAAGTGGCCGTGAAGGGATTGACAACCCCTAAGCATTGGTTGCAAGTTGCTATCATTTTGTGTAGGTACGAGGGAATTGTGCATGGTCTCCTACTGGATTGATACCTTGGTTCTCAAAAACTAAGGGAAATACTTACGCTACTTTACTGCATCATCCTCTCCTCTTCGGGGAAATCCAACGCAGTGCTCAAGATGTAGCACTACGCATGCTGAATACTTCATCAACAACCTCAAAGAGACATGGAACCGTCACTACGAACACTCAAAGGTCCAGACCAGACATTTTCTAATTGAGTACGTGGCGACTACGAAGCAAGGGAACAAGTAATTTCCCATCTCTTTCTTCATCTGTCCTCTACACCAATGCTAACCCTCTTTGTTACATCTGAATTGAAGTTTATCATTGTTATCTCTGTCCTTTGCGAGTTCACCTTGTTCTTTTCTTGTACAGGACCGACTATGGCTTTCACATGTTGGAATACCTTGCAAAGTGGGAAGGTAGACTGGTTCCTGTTGTCACAGCTGCAATGGTCGTTGAGCTCCGAAAAATTTACACATGGAACTGGTTGACGAATGAAGATTTCAACAAGCGTTCCGGAGCACGTCAATTCGTAGAGGAAACTGTCAAGAAAGTCACCAAGAAGTACAAGTGATCACGTGGTGCTCCATACCGAATGCCTACCTTACATTCTGTTGCCAAGGAATGTAAGGTACTACCTTTGTTCTTTTCAAAACTATGTCTGTGTGCTATGTTATGACTGCAACCCCGCGTAGCCTAGTATGTAGTGGTGGTGTGTGAGCGACATTTGAATATTTTCTGTAATATATGTGTAGATGTGAACCTATTTAGGCATGACAGCAGATACGTTTATGTTTATCCTTATTATGATGCTTTCATCGTTGGTAGCACCAGTTTGGTGTTTCAAATGCGTCTATGATGTTTTAAAACATGGCAAATGTAGTTCATCAGACATGGTTAGTGAAAGTTATCGTCGTTTTTCATTTGTCTGTTTGCTTCTTATTGCTAACTGTACCGGCTAGCATGGTAGTTTGATCATGTAGCCATAACTTTTTTGTGGTTGCTGCACGTGACGCTTTTCGACTTGTTTCCCATAGATTGCACACAACACACTATGTGTGACTAAAATGTGTTGAATGAACACAGAAATATACGCGATGCAGAGTCATTACAAATAACATGGCATATTTCAGTAGAACTAACATGGCATATTCAGTACAAACAACACGGCAGATTCAGTATAAATAACATGACAGATCCAGTATACTTAACATGGCAGATCCAGTATACATAACATGGTAGATCTAGTATACAGAACATGGCAGGTTCAGTATAAAATATAATGACAGATTTAGTATAAAATAGCATGGCGGATTCAGTATAAAATAGCATGGCAGATTAAGTATACATAACATGGCAGATTAAGTACCATACACGTGGCAACTGTAGTTATCCATTCATGGCATTTTCCTTCAACTTCTGATGCCCTTCAAGAGTCATTCTCCCATTTTTAAATTTTTTAGAATATCTATATTACAAAATAAAATGTCACCCAGGACCATGTCACAGTGCTCCAATGTTTCTTATGGATTGCCCGTCCCTTTCTTTGTTTTCTTGTGTTTTGCTTGAATCTCCAATCCCGATTTGTATCTTATCTCTTTTGGACGCCCCTTTGTGATGGAACGGGGCGGGTTCCTGACCTGGGTTTGTGTGCTTGCTGTTCCAGATCCTATCTCTGAGTTTTCAAATGATGGCCCCGTGGACGAAGGCACACTTGATGTCCGGGGGAACCTGTGTAAGGCTTCCTTAGCTTTCCTCTTCTTGATCTCATCAAGCTCTCTTTTCAGGGCCTTCCGGTGTTTTTCTGCGACTCTCGTTGTCTCATCACTCTTGCACGCTCCATCAATTAGTTCAGCATAGTTCTTTGTCAACACAACGTGCCTCATGGCTTCCATGGTTGACTCCGGTCTCTCATCATGCACAGCCAAAACTGTGTTTGTTGTCTGCGGCGCCAATGCATCGTCAGCGTCCCAAGTCCATCGCCGCCTTATGAAATGGCGGGGCATCCGTGTCACCGCGTTCATGTCCATTACTTTTAGTATGTGACAACACACAATGCCGTCCCATTCAAATTTGCAGCATTGGCAGTAGTATTCGCCTTGGCCTATCGAGGCTTTCACGAAGTAGTTCCTTCCTTTGTCCGGGTCTTCAGGTTCTGAATCCGACATGCCCAAAATCGAATACACCTTGAACGTATGTTCGTCCACCTGAAAAGCCGTGAACATGCTGGCACGCTTTATTTCTTCTTGGAATCTGCAAGTTTTGTGTGTTTTTGTTAAACTATTGTGTGCTGTTTTTTGTAGCACCTTATGTTGTCGTGGCCAATAGAAGTACATTTCGTTTGAACATGGCAAATATAGTACATTAAACATGGCAACTGTAGTAAATTAAACATGGCAACTGCAGTACATTAAACATGGCAACTGCAGTTCATTAAACATGGCAATTGCAGTTCCGTAAACATGGCAACTGCATAACATTTTCAATTGGCATTGGCATTTTTATACCAACATGCCCAATGGAAGTACAGTGCATTAAACATGGCAACTGCAGTTGAGTAAACATGGCAATTGCAGTTCAGTAAACATGACAACTGCAGTTCATTAAACATGGCAACTGCATAACATTTTCAATTGGCATTGGCATTTCCGTACCAACATGCCCAATGGAAATACAGTGCATTAAACATGGCAACTGCATTTCATTAAATATGGCAACTGCAGTTGAGTAAACATGGCAAACAGTAGTTCATTAAACATGGCAACTACATATCATGGTTACTCCATACTCAATGACTACTTTTCAAGAAATCATCATTTTCAAATAAGCTTTTCAACTGCATTGCATTCTATATGGCACCTACTGCCTTCATGCTTGTGCAAATAAGATTGTAACACAACTGAACTTACTTGTTAAAGATCTTGTTGGTGTATATCTTGCTCATCTGCCTCTCCATCGGTAAATACGTTAGCAATTTTGGCTTCTTTAGCGCGGTGTTCGCTTCTTGCTGTAGCTCACATCCCAGTATTTTTTGTTGCAAAGCTGTGTATTGCTTGGCAAACTGTAGCAATGAGTTGCCAGGGCTCACGTACCACTTCAAAACAGCATTGAACCCCTCGCCTGCAAGCGTAGTCTGCGAAAACGGAAGAAGCACTTGCATGAAGTAGGCCGCACCAAAGACATTCGCTTCTCCCACGGGCTAGCAAGAGTCTCGTTGTCTTGGACTTGATATGTTTCAATCATGGCCATCCAGCTCCTTTCAAACTCCTCCACTGTCAAGCTGTGGTCCACGCATAGCTCGAATGCCTTGTGCAGCTCTGGACGGTCAGCAAAGAACGGTCCTAGTGTCTCCTCAGCCTTCTTTATAATGTGCCACCTGCAGTGCATGTGCACTGCCAACGAAAAGACCTCCTCTATGCCTGCACGCATGCTAAAATCCTGGTCTGTTATCATGTTCATCGGAGCAAGTCCATCCATGCACTCCAAGAAGGTCTTGAACAGCCAAGTGTACCCATCCGTTTCTTCATTCCGAACGAGTCCGCATCTGAACTGCAACGACTGATTGTGGTTATTTATTCCTATGAATGGAGCGCATGGCATCTTGTACATATTAGTGAGATATGTCGCGTCGAATGAAATGCAATCTCAGAAATGTTTGTAGGCTCTTCTTGCAGCACCATCCACCCAATACATGTTCCTGACACGGTCCTCATCGTCCAATCTTATCCTGTAGAAGAAATCTGGATCTTCCTTCGCTTTCTCATCGAAGTAGGCCATTGTGGCCTCTATGTCAGCCAACTTTCTCTCTCTACGGTACTTAGCCTTTAGGTTTGTGATGTCAGCTGGTATGTAGGGCATGCTACTCAGAGTGCCCTTTTTGCTGTGGATGAGTGATAGTATCTGGACCATTCTTGATGGACCGACATTACAATCATGTAGCAGCTTTATGAATTTCTTCTCGAGGGGGGTGAATCCTCTGTGGGCGGTCAGAAATTTTACTAGGTCGAACTTCTTTATGAGTTTGTGGTTGTGCTCATCAAAATATTCAGTGACCACCCACTGTGCTCCATCTACGTTTAGCTTACACCGGACATGGCATTCCATCTTGAGAATGATACCTCTCTTTCGTTCCAGAACAACAGGCGCAACACCTTTCCCCTTCTTGTTCCTTCGTGCCTTGTAGCACCTCATCTCACCTCTGCTGTACTCGTTAGTTTTCTTAATTTTCCTATGGTATTCAGTGTTGACCGCAAACCCATGGAACTTTGCATATGTCTGGTAGAATTCCTTTGCTTCTGCGAACGAATCAAATCTCTGCCGAACGTACGGTGGCTGAGGTACCATGATCTCTGATTGCCCACCATCTTCATCCCCTTGTGCTTCGTCATCAGTTTCATCATTCACTTCAGTATCGGCGGCAGTTTCATCTAGTTGAGTGTTGCCAGTGCTTGTGTTCAAAGGTATGCATGTCGGCATCGCTGGAATGATTGCCATTTCCGACACTGACTCGGCATTGTTTGTGGCATGATTGTTGGCTGGCTGGTGGAACGCGTCTTCCGTGCGCTTAGAGCTCCCCGCAGTAGATGACCCCGCGTCGCTGTTGATTGTAGTTGAAGGTCCTGTAATAAAAAAACAGGTACGAGCATAAGATTTTGCTTGAATGACATGTTTATCGTAACGGAGTACATCAACTGCAAGTGATTTGGCATGACATCATTCAAACAGCAAGCCGTGAGTCTGCATATGGACATGCATGGCAACTGTAGTTCTCCAGTCATGGCAGCTACAGTCCAACAAACATGGCAACTACTGTTGCCAATGCATGGCAACCAGCTCCTTTTGGTACCAAAACTTGGATTCTATATCCATGGCAGTTGCAGTCCTACATACATGGCAAATACTGCTGCCAATACATGGCAACCAGTAAATTCTACCATCAAAACTTTGTATTCTAGGCTTGATCTCACTAGGCAAATGCGATCAATCATTAGTGTTGCACACATGCTTTTAGCAATTGGCAAATCCCGAAGACAATATATGACTCATTGCACACGACCACTTGTTAGCGTTTTCTGTTTGATTTTTTCCACCATCACCTTTACAAATCTTCTTTTCCTCACATGCTATTCCCACAAAAGCAAATGCAGTGCTGTTTTGTGGTTCAAATTTTCTTACCTTGTTGTGCCGCATGTGCCCATCTTGTGTGGTCTGTCACACCAATTTGACATGCTCTATCTACAATAGCGTTGTCCTGCAACTGTGAAGCTTGCCATGAGACGTTTGCCGAGGTAGTACCACCGTAATAACCTGTAATCATGGTAGTAGTTGGTCACTGCATGGCAACTGTAGTTTCTTCAACATGGAACATGTAGTGGTCCAAGTATGCCACACAGATTTGTTCACACTTGCCATCCACGGTTGTTTATACATTGCAATCACATTTTGATCATACATGGCAACTGCATTTGTCCAGGGATGGCAACTGCGTTGTTTAGTCATGGCAACTGCAGTTGTCCAGGGATGGCAACTGCAGTTGTTCAGGGATGGCAACTGCAGTTGTTCAGTCATGGCAACGGCAGTTGTCAACTATGTTCCGTCTACTAATTCACCGTCCGCAATTTCACTTTTTATGGACTCACCTGTGTATGACGTCGATGGCAGGTACATGGTTGCCGCCTGATGCCGCGTGCTGCATGAAGGTTCTGCATTTTTCCCGATATAACTCGTGAGTCTTTTGCCATCCTTTGCAAGTTTATTTTTCATGTCCACACCAGTATGTTTCTTTTTCGTATAAGTTACCTTGATTTGCCACATTAGCTAGTTGAAGTTGGTTGCCCGTACATTTGTCAGTATTAGCGCCCTGTGACTGAACTTGCCATGGTGCCCCCCTGAGTGTGTTTTGGTCATAAGAACCTGCGAAAAATGACATTGTAGGACATAAGTAGAATGTCATCTTCATCGTCGCGAACATGGCAAATGTTCTTTTCTTTTTGTTATCATGCATCATACCTATGCATGCGTACTGCTCTAGTAGTGGCAGCAACGGCCCTGCAGAAATGAGTTGACTGTACTCTGCTGCATCCCAAGGGGGCGTTTCTGGCCTTTGAGAAACCCAAGGATCAGTGCCATCTTCATGATTCATTCTTTCCGCGTTTTGTTTCTACCAATGTGTTGTCAATCACTGCATGAAGAAGAACACATCAACAATCCGCAAAAAATGTATTCTTCTACTGTTTGCACGTAGAAGATAACACGACAATCTTATCACATTTTTCTGCGTAGGCAACCAACACATCATGGCAAGTAGGACATGCACATCCACTCTCTTTTCTAAAATCTGGGTGCCAGCTATCCTTTTGATTCGATGGCAACAACCACTACAGTAGGATGGCAAGCAACAGGTTAACATGGTGGCAGTTAACGGCAACGATAGGTGGCAACTGACGTTAGACACAAGTGGCAACTATTTTTCCTACCCCCCTTTATGCCAAATTTCTCCTTTTCCTCCCTTTTTTAGGGATTCCTACGCATCCATTCATTACCAACTACTTGCACCAATCGAACTGAGAACCTAAGCTCAACTCTAGCGTAGTACATGGCAGATCTGGTGTATGCTGCTTGGCAAATGCGAAGACACACAAAACCATGTAGTGTTTTGCCCCGATAGCTTGGATCTAGTTACCACCTTCGTTGGTAAATTTGCAATTTCTAGCCAGAAGAAGGATGAGAAACAGTAGGAGATCGGAGATTCACCTGCTTAGCTGGTCGTCTTTGGAGGGCAGGGTTGGAGTGGGGGGGGGGTGGGGGGAGGGTGCGTGGTTAGCGGTGGGAAGGCCCTACGGATCTGCTCTGGTTGCCATGGCAATCAGAGAAGGCCGGCGATGGAGGTAGGGGATCGAGAGGTGGGAGACAATGGCGGCAGTCGGGACTGGGGATCGAAAGGAGGCCGAGACGGCTGGGTCGTGCGGGCAGCGCGGTCGTCTGGCCCGGACGTGTGGGCGGGTTTGCCACACACCGGACGTGCGGGCTGTGGCTTTGCGCGCCTGGACGCGGTCGTGCGGGCGGGTTCCTCTCCATGTCACACGAGGCGTGCGGCACAACTACCCGATACACCACACGTGTGGCAGTTATCGGCGTCCAATAAATAAACACCCCCCCCCCTCCCAAAAAAAATTGAAAACAAGAATCAATGTGATGGAAGCTCGACGTGGAACAGAGGAAGCAGAAAGAGCTTCACACAAACCAAAGGTTAGTTCAGCAGTCTGGAACATAGTTCAGCTCTTGCCGAAAATCCATCTCTGCACCCAAATTCATCTGCACCCATGCTGACGAAAAAAAATCAAAACAAATACTAGAAAACTTCAAAAAATTCTATTTTTTGTGAGGTAGATAATTTGATGCGTGAGCCCCGCTTCAAATTTCAAATTATCTGAACATCTGAGGAGCTCTCAACAAAAAAGACAAATTGAGCGTCTGTAAAAATGTTTACTGTTCATGTACTGTTTTGGTCCGATTTGTCTTTTTTGCTGAGAGCTGCTCAAATGCCCAAATGACTTGCAATTTGGACCGGGCCTCGCGCATCAAATTTTCTACCGCACAAAAATTGGAATTTTTGAATTTGTTTTGATTTTTTTCCTAAACGGGTGCAAATGAGCCTGGGCACCGAAACGCCTCACTCAGCGCTTGCTCTCATTTCACACTTCTTCTTCGGTACAACCCCCCTAAAAACATCAACGGTCCAGATCGTCCTATACCCCTTCGCTTGAAAACTTAAAAAAGGGTAGGATGGTCTTTGCCCATGCCCTCCCTCGCCCCGCCTCGTGGCGTACCAGCGCTGCCGTCGGCGTCGTCGTCTCACGCTTTTTTTACTTTGGCGACGACGTTTTTTTTCCGTCGGTGGTCAACCGCGTCGGTGGTCGAACCGCTGTCGCCGGGAAAGCGCGTCGTGGCGCGTGAATCGCGCCCGCCGCCCGCCCCGCCGCCGATTGCCGCCCGCCGCCCGTCCCCGCCGTCGCCTACTTTGCCGCCCGCCGCCCGCCCGTCCGTCGCCTCGGCTGCCGTCGCATTGAATGTTTTCCGTCGGTGGCCATGCGCCGGTGGTCAAACTGCTCGCCGCCCGTCGCCTGCCGCTGCTCGCCGCCCGCCGCGTCGCCCTGCCGCCGATCCGCCGCCCGTCCCTTGTCTCGCGCTCGCCGCCGCTCGGCTGCCGTCGCATTGAAAGCATACCGACCCGCCGCCGCTTCGCCGCCGTCTCCCTTTATAAAATTCGCCCGCCCGCCTGCCGCTGCAAAACACCGCTCCGCTCGCCCTCCCGTCTCCACCTCCCAAAATCCCGTCGGGCGACATAGTCGTTCCACAGCGGCAGCAGCTCCGCACCGCGCGGCGACGACGGGCCCGAAGCGTGGCCGCCGAGCTGAGCAAGCCGGAGACGGAGGAGCTGCACCGTTCGCCTCCTCGTGCCGCCGGTTGCCGTCTTCCGCACGCATCGAAGCTCGACAAGGACGGCTACCCGACGCTGGGCCCGCGCCACCGCGAGGAGAAGCGGACGGCGGACGCAACAACATCGCCGCCGCCACGCTTACGGGGCGGCAAAAATCGCCGCCGCTATCGGCGCTGTTTCAGCCGGCGGAGTCCGCGTCCACGCCGACCTCGTCGGCGACCGCCGCCACCTTCTTGTCCCGCCGCCCGCCCAGCAGCAAGCGCGTGACGTGAGCTCCTCAACACCAGCGGCGGCGCCGCCGATCCCCGCCCGCCGGAGGTGGAACTGCCACCGAGCGGGTGGTTCTTCGAGGACGGTGATCCCGACGATCGCCGGGTTACCTCGTCGCGCCTGCTGCGTCGGCGGCTGCAGCGGCGGGCTGCGCAGAGGCGGCGGCGGTTGCAAGGGAGGCCGCCGAGCAAAGCGGCAGCGATCCTGGCGGCGGCGGCGATTCCGCCAGTGGTCCCGCAGGCGCAGGCGGAGGCGCCGGAGTCGTCGGACGACGACGACATCGACTGGGAGCGCTTGGCCCAGGTCGGCGACAGCGGCGACGACGAGGCGGTGGTGACGGCGGTGACGCTGGGAGGTCGTCGATCTGTTGGCTAGCGACGAGGAGGAGGACTAGATTTTTTTTCCTAAGTTTGAACTATGTATCGGTTATGTTTGGAAAAACTCGTCGATATCGGCAATGTTGAATGGACTATGTAAAATATATCTATGTTCAATCTGTTTTGTTGGAGTCTTGTTTAAATTTGTCTACAAAATTGCTAAAAAATTAGCTAAATATAAAACGCTTATTTTAAGAAAAATTGAAAATATTCAGACCTATGCATAAAAATGTTCATAATATATTTAAAAAATTTCATCGAATATATATAGGAGAGAATAAGGTATACAATTATCAAAATTTGTAGAATAAAAATCATGAAAGCACATAAATTAAAAAAATTATGTATATGTTTATAAAAGCGTTTGAAATGTTCAGATTTTGTTTAAATATGTCCATATAGTATAGCCGGTCGATGAAAAAATTGAAATTTTGAAATACAAAATATAAGAAATAAAAAAAAGAAATTAAAAAGGTGATATATTTTAATTCACTAACATTTCCTGAAATTATATTAAATTCGTTAACACTTATGAATAAGAGAATATTTTTAAATTCATTAACATATATGAATGAATACAAGAATTTTTAAATTCATTTACATTTTCTGAAATATTTTAAATTACTCGAGGGAACCTCAGAGCTTTCGATCGAGGGTCCCTCCGGCCATACCGAAAGCACCCCCTTCCACAGCAAGTACCTGACCGGTTTGATGGATTGCACCCAACTTCTGGGAGCGCGTGTGGGGCCCCAGCCGGGCACCCCACGCCCGAAATGAACGAAATCCGACAACGAACGCACGTTGCGTCACGTCCGGCAGATATTTTGTGGTTTTGTGCGAAAAATTGTAGTAAATGCATACGGAATCGAAACGGGAAAGTTTTTTGCGTGCTTGCCCTGGTAGGGCATAGTATCACGTGGAAAAAAATTGGGCACGTTTGGCGGATGCGAAGCGGAGAGACGCGACCGAGGGTCCCCTCCGGCCATACCGAAAGCACCCCCTTCCACAGCAAGTACCTGACCAGTTTGACGGATTGCACCCAACTTCTGGGAGCGCGTGTGGGGCCCCAGCCGGGCACCCCACGCCCGAAATGAACGAACCGACAACGAACGCACGTTATACACGTCCGGCAGTATTTTCGTGGTTTTGTGCCCAAAAATTGTAGTAAATGCATACGGACTCGAACGGAAATTTTTTTGCGTGCTTGCCCTGGTAGGGCATAGTATCACGTGGAAAAAAATTGGGCACGTTTGGCGGATGCGAAGCGGAGAGGTGCGACCGAGGGTCCCCTCCGGCCATACCGAAAGCACCCCCTTCCACAGCAAGTACCTGACCAGTTTGACGGATTGCACCCAACTTCTGGGAGCGCGTGTGGGGCCCCAGCCGGGCACCCCACGCCCGAAATGAACGAAATCCGACAACGAACGCACGTTGCGTCACGTCCGGGCAGTATTTTCAGGGTTTTGTGCCCGAAAAATTGTAGTAAATGCATACGGACTCGAAACGGGAAAGTTTTTTGCGTGCTTGCCCTGGTAGGGCATAGTATCACGTGGAAAAAAATTGGGCACGTTTGGCGGATGCGAAGCGGAGAGACGCGACCGAGGGTCCCCTCCGGCCATACCGAAAGCACCCCCTTCCACAGCAAGTACCTGACCAGTTTGACGGATTGCACCCAACTTCTGGGAGCGCGTGTGGGGCCCCAGCCGGGCACCCCACGCCCGAAATGAACGAAATCCGACAACGAACGCACGTTGCGTCACGTCCGGGCAGTATTTTCAGGGTTTTGTGCCCGAAAAATTGTAGTAAATGCATACGGACTCGAACCGGGAAATTTTTTGCGTGCTTGCCCTGGTAGGGCATAGTATCACGTGGAAAAAAATTGGGCACGTTTGGCGGATGCGGCGGAGAGACGCGACCGAGGGTCCCTCCGCCATACCGAAAGCACCCCTTCCACAGCAAGTACCGACCAGTTTGACGGATTGCACCCAACCACGGGAGCGCGTGTAGGGCCCACCGGCACCCCACGCCCGAAATGAACGAAATCCGACAACGAACGCACGCTGCGTCCACGTCCGGCAGTATTTTCGTGGTTTTGTGCCCAAAAATTGTAGTAAATGCATACGGACTCGAACGGGAAAGTTTTTGCGTGCTTGCCCGGTAGGGCATAGTATCACGTGGAAAAAAATTGGGCACGCTTGGCGGATGCGGCGGAGAGACGCGACCGAGGGTCCCTCCGCCATACCGAAAGCACCCCTTCCACAGCAAGTACCGACCAGTTTGACGGATTGCACCCAACTTCGGGAGCGTGTAGGGCTCACCGGGCACCCCACGCCCGAAATGAACGAAATCCGACAACGAACGACGCTGCGTCACGTCCGGCAGTATTTTCGTGGTTTTGTGCCCAAAATTGTAGTAAATGCATACGGACTCGAACGGGAAATTTTTTGCGTGCTTGCCTGGTAGGGCATAGTATCACGTGGAAAAAAATTGGGCACGTTTGGCGGATCGGCGGAGAGGTGCGACCGAGGTCCCCTCCGCCATACCGAAAGCACCCCTTCCACAAAGTACCGACCAGTTTGACGGATTGCACCCAACTTCGGGAGCGCGTGTGGGGCCCACCGGGCCCCACGCCCGAAATGAACGAAATCCGACAACGAACGCCGCTTGCGTCACGTCCGGCAGTATTTTCGTGGTTTTGTGCCCAAAATTGTAGTAAATGCATACGGAATCGAAGCGGAAAGTTTTTGCGTGCTTGCCTGGTAGGGCATAGTATCACGTGGAAAAAATTGGGCACGCTTGGCGGATGCGGCGAAGTGGAAGAGTGCGACCGAGGGTCCCCTCCGCCATACCGAAGCACCCCTTCCACAGCAAGTACGACCGGTTTGACGGATTGCACCTAACCGGGAGCGCGTGTGGGGCCCCACCGGGCCCCACGCCGAAATGAACGAAATCCGACAATGAACGCCGCGTTGCGTCACGTCCGGGCAGTATTTTCGGGGTTAAAAATATGCTATTTCAATTTCTAAAAAATGAGGCCTGAAAAAAAACGCTGGTCTTCTCGCTAACCGACGCGAATCGTGCATGGGGCCGCCCCACTAACAACGACCCGCAATCAGCGCTCGGCGACGCCGTTAGCCGACGTGCATGCAAAATTTCCTTATCGTCCGCCCGTCTCGCCCGCCGCCGCGATCGCACTCGCCGCCACCGTCGCCCGTCGCCCGACACTCCAAAACGGCGGCGGTGCGGCGCCCGCCTACCTACGACCCGTCGCCTCTGCCTCTCCGCCGTCGCCCCCACCGTACATACTACGTCGGTGCGCCCGCGCCGTCTTCCGTCCCCCGACCCGTCGCCGTCGTGTAAGTTTTTTTTCCACTTCTTTTATACAACGAGGCTCATAGCGGATGATGGTATGTGATGTAAATCTATTTCATGCAAGATGAATATCGACGGTGTGATTCCATGTTACATTCAAAGTGGGTTAGCCTAGTTGACAAATTGTCACCCAATCGAAATTCAGGTTTTACTGAAAGCGGATATGCAGGGCATGTTTAGAATACCATCGATAAAGATGCGTGATTTTTGCTTCACTTTTTACTCCAAGGTTACAATCCGAGTAGCAAAAATTCATGGTTCAACAGAGTTCGAAGTATCTGGATGTAAAGGTCTTATTTCATTAAGGCCTCGATGATGTGTACTCCATATTTGGTTGGAAAAACAATGGAGTGGATGTTTTGGGTTTCTAAGTAGTGAAGGAGAAAAGCAACCAAAAAATACCTGTTAGTTTTGTTAGCAAGAAAATGGTAAGATCATGATTGATGATCTCATAGAAAAGATTGTGAAGGATAAGAGCACCGATGATGACTTTATTCGGATGACATTTCTAGTTCTCCTAGGAACTATAATTGCACCAAAGTGTCTCATGAGTACGTTCGAAAAAATACTATGCCTTAGTGCAAAATATTAAGTTTATAAGGAAGTTCAACTGGAATGCATTCACTTCACGATTCTGTTTATCGGAGATTGGTAAGCTTGTGCAGATTTGCCATGTCGAGCAATGGCCCTGGGGAACCTCGCCCTTTTGCAAGTACGTTGTATTTATTAATTTCAACAATTTTGTTATAAAATTTCACGTAAGAACATGTAATTTAATTAGTTCATGTGTTTTGCAAGTACCTATCTTTGGGAGAAGGTGCAACCAATCACCGGTCCAAAATATTATCCGTTGGCATTGTTGAGCCCACCGATGAGGAACCGGACGGAAGATATGGCAGTGAGAAGAGATAAATCGACTATGAATATGGTCGTGGTGTTGGGATGGTAATCCTAGTAATCATTTTTACATTTATGAAGTAAAGTAAAGTGTGCATATAGTTTTTATGTATAATTATCTTGTTGCACTTGTAGATCGATGACAACATTACAGAGGAGTATAGGCTGAAAAAATTGCGGAAGAAGAAGCTCAAAAACCAAGAAAGCTAGTAGCAAAAATCTAACGTTCTTTGGAATGAGGAAAGAGGGCAGTACCTCGGAGGCTTGAGCCAAAAGCCTACTATGGACCGGATTTTGAGTGAGATGAATGAGCTTCGAAGGAAATGCTTCGTTTGCGAGTTATGCGCACAGTAACACTTGATCACGCCTCTGTAATGTCCATCACTCAATTGAAGAACTAAGATGAAATGTTTTCTTGCAGAGGATGATTGAGAAACTGAACAAAACCGGCGTCTCCTACAAACCCAAAGAACACGAAGAGGACGAAGAGAATCTGTGCGGAGGCATTAATGAGTCTTCAAACGATGGTGGACGTCCGCAAAAAGAGTTTGTATATCAAAAGATGATTCAGACCGTTCCGCACACCTTCCAAAATGAATTTGCAAAAGGATGATAATGGCGTTGATGTAACTTCTGGAAACACACCTTTTACCGCACACCGAGTACCGGATAGTTTCAAGGGTGATATGGATGATCCTGTCCAAGTACCGTAAGTATCGATGAGAAAGCTGCCACATCTTTGGAGACGGACGAAATCGCATCGCATGCGCCGGTTGGTTCTCAAGGAGTACAAGAGGAAGTGGAGGAGGTTATCGAGGCGCAAGCGTGAGGATCACAACATGTCAAGTCTCCTTATGTGGTCCCTAAACCAAACAAACGTGCAAAACGCTACGCCAAAGGAAGTAAGTTTTCTTTGTATCTAATTGTTATTGCGCCATAATTATTTATGTGTTTGCTTTATAAGTATTTGAGTGGTGCGGTGCAGAATTGTTCCAAAATGGTGATGTTAACAAATCTGGTGATGAGTATGATGTGGTGAAAGCGTCCATCAAGTACGCGTGCGTCGCATGAGCATTCACAAAAACATGCCAAAACAGAAATTTTCAATGATGGCATGGAAGAAGGTCTCACCGTGCGGAGAGCTTGTCGATTATTAACCATGAGTGGCTAAGTGGCGGCGTAAGTTAATTTCATATATTGTTTTACAATTGATTCTAAAATGCAATTGTTTAATGTAACACATTATTTATAGGTAATTGATGCATACTCATCATTTTTGGTGGACAAAGTTAATGATGATCATTTCATGTTAACAACTTGGAGGGTACATTGGTTGCTTCACGTTAGACCCGAAAAAGACCGTCGGCAATGATTATGAAGCGAGTCGCATAGTAATGGACCCGTGAACAGATGTGAGGACGAGTATTTCAAAAAACAAAGGTAAGTTTGATTGTTAACACGGAACATACATACGATATTATGTCATGATTGCGTTTTATGGTCCTTGTGATGCAGACTTACATTCCTCTAAACAAGGACAATAATCAACTGGATTACTTGTCGTCATGCATAGTGGAAAAAGAGAGTTTCAGGTTCTTGACTCGTTGATGACCGGAAAACTTGACATCATTATTAGAGAACTCGTTGAGGACCTGGTAGGTTTAACTTGCAAATGTGCATTTGGTAACATTCGCTTTCTTTAATACATCAATGACATGCTTTCCATCATGTTTATTATATCTTTAGAGAAAACAACTAGCGAGAAGATATCCAAGAAGCAAATGCAACCGAATTGTGAATTATCCGGATGTTTCCAAGTGGCCTATTCAAACGTATGACATGCCAAAACAACATGATGGGTGAGTTTTTACTACTGACGAATGTTGGTCTTGTATGTACAATACAAATTTAATCTTCGTAAGTTGTATGCACTAGGAATTCGTGTGGAATATTTCTCCTTCGATGCTTTCAATATTGGGATGGTGACAAATGGACAGGCTTATTTTCACAGTGCACGCAAGTCATATTTGGACTACGATGTATAATGAATGTTGTGGTAACATCATTTTTTTGCAGACCTCTATTGATGATTCGAGAGAGTTAATGATTGCGCAACTTATCTTTTCGGAAAGAAACAAGCTTGATGAAGTGAAAACAAAGTTATTCGGATATCGAAGAAGAAGAAATAGATGCGGCATGAGGAGTTTTGCATGTGCTTTGCGACTTGCTTATGAATTTTATGTAACAGACTATGCTTCCGAATAGTTATATGTAATAGACTCGGCACTTTTCCAAAAAATTTAATGTTCACATGATATTTTTTTGTTTACATGATTTTTGGTTGCGAATAGTTATATGTAATCATGCCGTCGTTAAAATTTTGTGCACTAAACTATGGCAGCACACTCACGTGTTACTGAAAAATTATTTGACATAAAAAAACGCCTACCGTCTCCACAACGTCTCTTAGTAAGCCCGTCGTTATCAAGCCCAACGGCGACTACAACAGCGCTTTGAGGACGATCGAAATCAGGCCCAACAAGGGCGAGAATCGATCGCGCACATCGACGGGAAGTATTCAAAGGAGCTCGATGCAACGACGGAGCGAGTATATAAGCAGTCGTCGCCCCTTCGCCGCCGAGGTGGGACTAAACTTCCGTCGGCTGCGGGCGACGTGGACACAACAAGACGCGACGGCGGCCCAAAAAGCGATGGGCGGCACGGTCTTCTCTCTTGCCGACGCGCCGTGGGCCGGCCCAAAAAGGAAGTGACGGCGCGGTCTTCTCGACCGCCCGACGCGCCGTGGGCCGGCCCAGTTACCACCGCTGTGACGCCGCGCCAGTGAAACCGACGCAAGTTTAGTCCCACCTCGGCGGCCGAAGGCGACGACGACTAGTTTATATACTCAGCTCCCGTCGTTGTATTGAACTTCTCTGATTACTACCCCGTCGACTTGCCGCGTCGATGCTGCCCTGTTGGGCTGGTTTCTCCACGGCGTCCTCCGAACGCCTGCTGGTCGTGATAACGACGAGCTTACTAAGAGACGGCTGTGGAGACGGGCGGGCATTTTTTTCCTTTTGTTAAAAATAATAGTACACGAGTACTTCTTCTATTTTTGACAGCCGACGGACTGTAGCAAATACATGCAGAATTCATACAATAAGCAATGAATAGTGAATTTTATATCAACAGCAATGTTGTGCGAACATAAAATTGTCACCACAGTAATTTTATTGTAGTTGATGTAAAGTAACACGTCTGAAATGACAACGGTCCGACGCAATAATCATGTTTCACACATATAAAGTACTCAACACGAACAAAAATTTAATAAATGTTCTTCATATAAATGGAAGAGGTAAAACACTCGCATCGCCTTCACTTGAGTCTTCAAGCCCAGTTGCTGCACACAAAAAATATGAGAATGAATGCACCGATAATGAAACAACAAAACCGACATAAATAAATAATAGACATACTCTTCATTTGTTCTCGCATGTGCTCTGTTATGACTGAGCCTTTGCATAAGCTACATTTTCGCCCGATTTCTCGTCAAATGCTTTAGGCCTCTCATTTTTGTCACATCTGGGCCACCCTTACCGCGACCTCTACTGCTCGCTTAGGTGCGCCTTTGGTGGAAACATTTATCGGATCACGAACAAGAATATGATCTCGGTTAGGCTCAAATGGATTACTGTTCACGAAACTTCACTGAACATCATCTTCATTTCCTGAATATCCTTATTCACTATAACATCATCCGAGCTGCCATCAACTTGTCGAATAAGAAAGGATTACTGCATGCGACATGACAGGCTTCAAGATTTGATGGTCAACTCACTATATCTAGCTCTGTCCTCACCACTCGACCAACCCCACGCAAACAAATCGCTGGTGCGCTTCATCGGCAGTCCAGCTCGTGCTTTTTGAGAATCTTCGCAGGACACAACACTTGGGTATCACAGTAAGTTCAAGGCATTCAAAACATGAATAATATGCTTACAAGGAAGCCCTTTGAGTCATACTTGCAATCGCACTTTATAGTTTCGCCGAGTTACTCGCGATAGTCCACATTAAATCAGATCCTGTTATTCTTCCACGCAACCACAAATCTCGACTATCGGTCCTGTCGCTCTATCAATTACCTCAAGCTCATGTACCTTCTTCATATCTTGTTGCAACATATAAAAGTTTGCTGCGTGAATGCTTTCGCGACATACGACTCAATGGCCCGACACTCGACCATTATTCATCGAAGAGTCTGTGATGCCGTAGTCATCATAAGCTTCATTCTCACGGAGGCGAACAATACAATTCTCGTAGTGTACAATCATGTCAACGATCGTCATACCATAGTCAAGATGAAGGTGCAGGCTGGAGTTCGACTCACCTCCTCGACATCTGCGCATACCAAGGAAAACCCACCGCACAAATATGATGCAGCCCAAAGCGCCCTCTTCCTGTACATCCTATGGAGCCATGTTTTCGTTTTCTCCGTCTCGCCATTTGCGCACAAACGCGCCCATCTCTCCTCAAAACCTTATGTGTAGTGGCATAGTACAAGAATGCCCTAAACTCCTTCAATGACTTGTGGTTGAGGTGTTTCGCATATTCTTTTCAATATGCCATGAACATAGACGATGCCACACGCCGAAAGCACCTTCCTAATAGCCCTTATCATCGCTGCATCTCCATCCGTAATAACAGATTTGGGCCTCTTCCGACGCTTAGCTTTCAAGAACGTGTTAAGCAACCGGACATATGTAGCCTCGGTCTAAATCAAACAATGGCGCAGCGAATCAAGAGTGCAACGGTGGTTGTTCAGACTCACGAAAGGGATGAACGGCATTCCATACCTGTTCATCTTGTATGTGCTATCAAGACAACAACATCACCATAGTCTAGATAATCCCGGCGGATCGCGAATCACACCGAAGAGGTTTTGGAGCCTGCCTTGGCGTCAACCGTGTGCTCAAAGAAGAAGTCCGGATCTCTGTCCTTTCGGTCAACATGATTCCTACGGCAGATGTCAAGATCACCTTGTGCAAGCAATTTCATCTTCTCCCTATAGCACATGTTATACAGCTTTGTCCTCTGAAATGGTGACTTTGCATACGACCCATACCGCTAACGATGTTGTCAAAGATGATATGTTTTCTTATCCCAGCTCCAGCCATAGCCAAGATCTCAGCTCTCTCAAATGCTTTGATCGATTATGAGATCGGAGGAAAGGGACTTCGTCCGTCGTGCAAGAGTGTGGCTGTGATCATCGGAGAAACCGACATACCAAAGATTGAGCTTTTATCAAGCTTAATCACAAATGGGCTTCGCGCAAGAATCGACTCTCGGTCTAAGCTCTGCGGGTCCGCCTTCCATGGTACGTAACTTGGCTCGCGTTTTCTGCGGCGAACAGAGATACCTCCTCAAGCGCGGAGTCCTTGCGCGATCCTTTGAAAATTTAAGCGAGTCCTTCCTCGATCTCGAACCCACGCTCTCTCGCGTGCTTGTTGTAGAACGTAAACCTCGCCTAATGACCTGAATGTCTTTACCATCACTGCCCAATGCCTATCAAGTGACTCCTGCTGATATTCATCATAGCACATGTCAAGGTCAAACTGATCATCATCGCTGTGCTCATCATTCCCGCTAGGACCATCAACACCTCCTGCAAAATATGACATATAACCTTGCATGTCAATCTCTTCTTATGTTCGTACTAACCATAAATAATGTAAAGAACTTACTTGACTACCGCTCACACTACGAGATGCATGGACCTCGCTCTCGGCATTGTCATCATCTATATTATTACGCTCATTGTCACCATTAGCATTTATCATGCACATTTAAAGTAACATAAGTGGTCATACAATTTTAATGTCAATCATTTTTCTACAAGTTTTTCAATATACCGCTCACACTATCTCGCATAAAACTGTTCATCTACATCATATTCCTCATCGTCAAGATCGCCATGCACCTGCATAAATTTAAAAGGACATGTTAGGGTCAAATAACTAGTTTTTGTTCAATATGTTTTTCTCAACATTGAAGGTACTTACATTACCACTATATTTATTCATCCCGACTCATATAGTTGTTTCCGGATGTTGGTTCGCATTCAATGACGAGGATCCATTATCGCTACGGAATCATCACCGACGATCCGGTTACTTGCTCCATCTATGCACATACAAATAAGGTGTGAGATCAATGCCAACATTCCACAAAAATCATCGAATACAATAAATTGGCCAACAAAGTGACATGACTATGTGGCATGCATACAAATTTGAACATACAAAATCATTATGAGGTCATTAAGAGGTCACTACTCTCCTCTTATTTACCTAAGTAAGGAATCATTTTGCATTACAAAATGCACAAAATGCAATGGACAAATCATTATCATAAAAAAGAACAAAAAGACATCCTAACCTCATCAGGCGCCGTCGAGGGTCCTCGCATGCAGGGTCGACGCCGATGTGTTGCTGCCACCGACGCCGTGGAGGCGCGTACCAGACAAAACGGCGAGCGAAGGCCGGGCGTTTCACGGCGACACGGCGTGTGGTCACTACGGACGCCGTCGGTGCTAGCGACTAGGCGGGCACGTCGGGTCGACGTCGTGGCGGTGGGACCACGGCGGCGCCGATGCCGCTAGGGTTTTCAAAGCGGGGATGGGGTGTCGGTTTCACGGCGCGTGGCTGACTACGGACGCCGCCCGACGTCGTGGCGGCGATGGACCACGGCGGCGTTGATCCCGCTTAGGGTTTCAATGCGTGGAGATGGGGTGTCGGGGTGGGCGTTTTTTTTCCTTTCCGATAGCAGATGCCGAATCGCTAGCGCCGACGACGCGCAGGAGTACGGACGCGCGACGACACGGGCGGCCGGCCCTACGACGGACGGCGGGTATAATGTACGTGTAATTTAGTATGGACAATACTACCCCTTATACGTTTATTGGGGGGGGGGTTGTACCGAAGTCCTTCTCCTCATTTCAACCTCCACAAAAACTGCGCTCGATGTTTTTTTACAGTAACTCACAGACTCAGCACTTGTTACAGACACACAAGCATACAGAGCACACCGTTTTCAAACTAGTTACAGAATAGCTTAGGACTGCCTTCAGACCCTGCCCTTTTCCTACAATTCTTTCACTCGGTTCGCTCCTGATTTGTTGGTCCATGCTAATTCAGATTCAGCCAAGTCCCGTGCTTCAGCCTCCAGGCCAGGGCTCATGCTTTCTTCATGCCCCGTGGGATCCCGTCGATGGCATTGTATTTGAACATGCAGTCTGTGCAGTAGCGCGGAGTTTGTAACAGTTAATAGTATGAGACCAGCTTCCCACAAATTTTTTTTTTGAGAAACCAGCTTATCATAAGTAAGCTGCCATGAGAAGATAACTCTGATTTCTCTGGAGAACAACACTTTGTGTTCGTAGTATACACTGGAGCCCAGATACTGACAACGTACTATGCATCTATCTTTCTCCTCACCAATCCTGTGAAGAAATCAAAGCTGCAACACAGGAAACTGTGTCAGATTATTTTCGATCAAAACGGTATTGTGGCAGACCATTACGTTCTTGACAGACACACATCATATATACAGTAGTATATTATATGGATATAAAGTAATTTTAACGAGGAAAACGTAGGTGATGGATAACAAATCGCATTACCTGTTACCATCAGGGTGCAGCTCATAGCTCTTGCCGTCCTCACCAACAGCGTATAAGTAGCCACTTGGTGTTAGCCCCTGAAACAATTTAGTTGGTGGTTAGAGAAGAGAAAATATCTACTCATCAATCCTAGTTAAGTTCTCTCCTTACCTTGATCGTGACCACACTGTTCACAGACTGGCCTTCATGCGCATCCTGTACGACGACTCTTTGGCCACTACATAACAGTGAATATTCAGTTAGTATGAAAGGGTAAATAATGAGAACATATGGAAACCATATTGGTAAAAAGATTGAAGTCAAATGGTAGCAGATACACTACACTTCAGTAGGAAATTTGCTAACGGAAGACCAACAAACCAATATCGAGTTAATACTCCGTACCTGTGAAGCCATGAGCTGTAGTATTGCTCCTCGAGGGCCTGAAATCCTGCAGTAAAGATAGAGAATATTATAGTGCCAAATTTACCACAAAATGTTAGAAAATTCAGGTTAATTCGCAAACATCACTCACTAGGGCAAAGTAATTTTTTATCTACAAAAGTTCACTACACCCATAGCATGAGCATAATGCTTTTCATCTCAAGAAGAGAAACTATTGACATGAATCTACCTTGATTTGAGAAAATATCAAAAAGAACTTCAAATTTGTTGAAGAATGATGCTAGTATGTCTTCTCGTTTAAGTCTTGGTGAATTAGCCTTTAGTTCTTGGAGTGCAGCATTCAAACATGTAGTAGGCTTTTCATTGTCGACATTTAAACCAATACCTGAAAAGGATAAAGGAATCCAAGTTTTTATAATGAATGACCTTCTGGTATGGTATTAGTATCAACACCATTTGGAACATACTTACCAGTGCAAATATTGTAGACTTTCGGCTCATATGATGAGGTACAAAGAATGCCACCAACTTTTAACCCCTTCAGATATAGATCATTAGGCCACTTTATCCTTACATCTAGTTCTGGAAGTCCCTGGGTGTTATCACATAGATAGTACAGGATGTCATGACAAGGAAATTAGCCTTATGAAATATTATAGTGCAATCAGTGAACATCACATATGCGTAAGGAACACCGAATATAATAGTACTTCAGAAACCCTCACCTTAGTACAACACAAATCTTTGATGGCTTCGGTCATGGCAAGGCAAACGACATATTGCATAAGGGGAAGCTTGCGGGCATCATTCATCTGTGATGTAAACGAGAACATGAGACAACCTGGAGGTGATTCCCACACATTCTTTGATCTTCCTGCAAAGTCATTGGCAGAAGATCAATACTAACGAGCTCTGCTCAATTAAGCATACAAAAACAATGAATTTCTAGAACCATAGAAGGTGGAATCAACTAAAATAAAAGTTTGGTTGAAGTTGTCAAACTACAATCAGAAAATCTACAAATGGTAGAAATCATCTATTTGTGGAACTACACTTTTCACCAAGACAAAAACATTGAAAACCTGTTCATTGCATACATGCCATGGGTCATTATTTTCTCAACAATTGACTACTGTTTTAACCGTCGTTCATCAGATGGGCCATTTACAGATCCAAATTCACTCAACAAATTTGCTATTTCTCGAACTATTTATCCCATCGGCATACAGCAACTTCAGATCTTCAGTAACATCAACTGAGCATACAACTAACAGAACAGCATAATTCATCTACCCACCAAAGTGACAGACATTGATCACCGAGATTGAAATATCATCAGAGATACAGACCAAAAGGGACAACAAAAACAAGCACCAATTGGCATACATATTTGTCGCACCTCTGCCTTTGAACTGCACGTCTGTGACGCACACGACCCCCACCGGAAGTTTGGCGAAGTTCCTGCAAGCAGAGGGGAAGCAAAGAGTAAGCCCAATTTGAGCGATTCAAGAGGAAATTCATCGTCTCTTTTCTTTTTCTGACGAAGCGAGACTCAAGAGAACAAAATCTTGCACTCACTGCGTCACGAGGTCGTGCGTGGATGCCATCCGCGGCGACCATAGCATCCACCTCCCGAAGCGCCGCGCCTGGAGCGCGCCCATGTAGGCGCCCGCGTCGAAGCCCGCGTCCCCGCTGGCGTCGAGCGCGAGGGAGACGGCGAGCTCGCCCCCGCCCTCCTCCGCCAGAGAGAGCTCGCCGGCGGCGGAGGCGAGGAGCTGCTGGTCCTGGGGGGACTTGCCGGAGAGCACGAGGAACGTGGTGGCGGCTGGGGCTCCGCCGCTGGTGCTATGTGCGGCCGCGGCCGCGCGGGAGCGGGAGGAGAGGTACCGGCGCAGTGCGACGGCCGCGAGCACGGCTGCGGCGGTAGCGGCCGCGGCGGTGGCCGGCGGCGGGAGGCGCGCGGGGAACGGCATGTCGATGTCGAGTGCCCTTTGGTGTAGTTGTTCTTTGTTTCCTCCGCCGCCACTTTATTCAGAGAACAGACAGTTGAGGCTGTTGTACCTGCTGCCTGACGGACAGGTCCTACCTTCTAGTCAAAGTTTGTCCATTATGTTAACTTGAAAAACGTTCTTATATTATACGACAGAGGAAGTATAATTTTATATATATCAAAAACAGTATATATGTTAAAAAATTCAAAGACGAGTCTACCCATATATTTTTATGACATATATTTTATACTCCCTCCGTCTCATAATGTAAGACGTTTTTTGACACTACACTAGTGTCAGAAAATGTTTTAAATTACGGGACGGAGGAAGTATTTTCTAACCAAATATAATATCAAAGTTTAGCATATAAAATACAAAGTATTTTTCTCTGCCCAGTTCAAACTCGGGCTTCGGGAGAAGCCCGACCCTATCCTTCTCTTCATTCGCAGTTGTAGTTTGTTTTCGATGTTATCTATCGGGTAACACCGTCGTTACAAATGGTCTCACAAATCTATCAAAAGCTAAGGAAAAAGATTCATAGTCCAACAGAAAAATGTATGCACTAATGTGCAACTGCATTCGCGCTAGTCGCTCAATCCTATAGAAGTCAGAAACGCAATGAAAGAAAAAAAGAGATAGCAATGCACAACAGCGGCGGTGACACCCTTTAAAAGATCGATTCCTCTCGACGACATTTCTCTCACTAGTTCCCCTCGGCGGCGACGTGTGAAACGGAGAAAAAGAAGAAAAACATGTCACCGTGGAAATTTTTTGGGATAGTCATCAACAAAAAAGCAATTTAATGAAATGTTTCAACCAGTCTATGTTAAATCAGTTGTTTGATCTATGAGTGTATTCTCTTAGCTCATTTTATGCTCTTCCTAATTTTAATGAGTGGGTTAGTGATCATAACGGAACTTGATGTGCACACGACGTTCTTTTGTATCCAATGTGCATCCGATAAATGCTCTACACCATCCGATGATGTAAGAATAGAATTACAAACGGTTGGATGGAAACGTCGTATGTGTGTTGTATAAAAGGATTCAAATGTATAGTAGTGTTGCAATAACAGCCACTGTGTTGCGAATGTTGATTATGCAGTTGCCTTGTGGGATTTATGATTAATTATGCAGTTGCCTTGTGGGCTTTATTATTTATTTTTCTGAATAAAAGGGAGCTCCCCTCCGCCCCCATTTTATACCAAAACGAGGCAACATCTCACAAAACATGTTTACAACGCTCGGGAGTAGCCAGAGTAGTCGCACCAAAAAAGTTGCCATCTCAAAGGACTATCTAATAACCAAGGGAACATAACCCAAAGACAGAACAATAAATCGCAAAACGAACAACACCCTAGGAGCTTGTCGCATCTTCTCCATTGTTGCATACCCTAGGAGCTTTATGAAAACTCCGCATTGACTTTTGCTTCAATCATGCCCATTGCTCAAGAATGTAGGTGATTCGGAGACAGTGTGACAAGTATGTCCCAATGGGTGGTGTTGTGCTCAACAGTTGCAAGGGATCATCTGGCCAATGTGGTAAGGAAACTGGAGCAAATAGCTTGAGACCCTCCATTGTGAATGTCCCTCACCCTGGCTAATTCAGTCCGAGTGGCCGATGTCTTAGCTCTCCTTGGCTATGAGCCCAACACATGGATCCAAGATGAACGAGCTTCAGTGTTTCCACGCGAAGATTCGAGTTCCAACATGTGATGAATCCCTCATCTTCATTGACTGGGGCCACTATTCTAAATGATGGAGACACATACGCAAACTAGATGGATCTGGTTGTATTATAAGATAGTGAAGGAAATATGCCCTAGAGGAAATAATAAAGTTATTATTTATTTCCTCGTATCATGATAAATGTTTATTATTCATGCTAGAATTGTATTAACCGGAAACATAATACATGTGTGAATACATAGACAAACTTAATGTCACTAGTATGCCTCTACTTGACTAGCTCATTAATCAAAGATGGTTATGTTTCCTAACCATAGACATGTGTTGTCATTTGATTAACGGGATCACATCATTAGGAGAATGATGTGATTGACTTGACCCATTCTGTTAGCGTAGCACTTGATCGTTTAGTATGTTGCTATTGCTTTATTCATGACTTATACAAGTTCCTATAACTATGAGATTATGCAACTCCCGTTTACTGGAGGAACACTTTGTGTGCTACCAAATGTCACAACATAACTAGGTGATTATAAAGGAGCTCTACAGGTGTCTCCAGAGGTACACGTTGAGTTGACGTATTTTGAGATTATGTTTTGTCACTCCGATTGTCGGAGAGGTATCTCTGGGCCCTCTCGGTAATGCACATCACTACAAGCCTTGCAAGCGATGTAGCTAATGAGTTAGTTACGGAATGATGCATTACGTAACGAGTAAAGAGACTTGCTGGTAACGAGATTGAACTAGGTATTGGATACCGACGATCGAATCTTGGGCAAGTAACATGCCGATGACAAAGGGAACGACATATGTTGTCATGCGGTTTGACCGATAAAGATCTTCATAGAATATGTAGGAGCCAATATGAGCATCCAGGTTCCGCTATTGGTTATTGACCGGAAATGAGTCTCGGTCACGTCTACATAGTTCTCGAACCCGTAGGGTCCGCACGCTTAAGGTTTCGATGACAGTTATATTATGAGTTTATGAGTTTTGATGTACCAAAGTTTGTTCGGAGTCCCAGATGAGATTACGGACATGACGAGGAGTCTCTAAATGGTCGAGACATGGAGATTGATATATTGGAAGCCTATATTTGGATATCGGAAGTGTTCCAGGTGAAATCGGGATTTTACCGGAGTAGCGGGAGGTTACCGGAACCCCCCGGGGGCTTAATGGGCCTACATGGGCCTTAGTGAAGAAGAAGAGAGGAGGCAAGGGCTGGGCCGTGCGCCCTACCCCCTAGTTTGAATAGGACAAGGAGAGGGGGGCGGCGCCCCCTTTCCTTCCTCTCTCCCTCCTCCTTCCCCCTTCTCCTAGTCCAACAAGGAAAGGAGGGAGTCCTACTCCCGGTGGGAGTAGGAATCTCCTTGGTGCGCCCCCTCCTAGGCCGGCCGCCCCCTCCTCCTGTCTCCTTTATATACGGGGGTAGGGGGCACCTCTAGAGACAATAATTGATCTCTTGATCTCTTAGCCGTGTGCGGTGCCCCCCTCCACCATAGTCCTCCTCGATAATATTGTAGTGGTGCTTAGGCGAAGCCCTGCGACGAAAGAACATCAAGATCGTCACCACGCCGTCGTGCTGACGGAACTCATCCCTGACATTCTGTTGGATCGGAGTACGGGGATCGTCATCGAGCTGAACGTGTGCTAGAACTCGGAGGTGTCGTAGTTTCGGTGTTTGATCGGTCGGGCCGTGAAGACGTAGGACTACATCAACCGCGTTGTTCTAACGCTTACGCTTTTGGTCTACGAGGGTACGTGGACAACACTCTCCCCTCTCGTTGCTATGCATCACCATGATCTTGCGTGTGCGTAGGAATTTTTTTGAAATTACTACGTTCCCCAACAGTGGCATCCGAGCCAGGTTTTATGTGTAGATGTTATATGCACGAGTAGAACACAAGTGAGTTGTGGGCGATACAAGTCATACTGCTTACCAAAGATGTCATACTTTGGTTTGGCGGTATTGTTGGATGAAGCGGCCGGACCGACATTACGCCAGACGCTTACGCGAGACTGGTTCTACCGACGTGCTTTGCACACAGGTGGCTGGCAGGTGTCTGTTTCTCCAACTTTAGTTGAACCGAGTGTGGCTACGCCCGGTCCTTGCGAAGGTTAAAACATCACTTACTTGACGAACTATCATTGTGGTTTTGATGCGTAGGTAAGAACGGTTCTTGCTCAGCCCGTAGCAGTCACGTAAAATTTGCAACAACAAAGTAGAGGACGTCTAACTTGTTTTTGCAGGGCATGTTGTGATGTGATATGGTCAAGACGTGATGCTATATTTTATTGTATGAGATGATCATGTTTTGTAACCAAAGTTATCGGCAATCGGCGGAGCCATATGGTTGTCGCTTATTGTATGAAATGCAACGCTACGTAATTGCTTTACTTTATCACTAAGCGGTAGCGATAGTCGTAGAAGCAATAGATGGCGTGAACGACAATGATGCTACGATGGAGATCAAGGTGTCGCGCCGGTGACGATGGTGATTACGACGGTGCTTCGGAGATGGAGATCACAAGCACGAGATGATGATGGCCATATCATATCACTTATATTGATTGCATGTGATGTTTATCCTTTATGCATCTTATCTTGCTTTGATTGACGGTAGCATTTTAAGATGATCTCTTACTAATTATCAAGAAGTGTTCTCCCGAGTATGCACCGCTATGCGAAAGTTCTTCGTCTTTGAGACACCACGTGATGATCGGGTGTGATAGGCTCTACGTTCAAATACAACAGGTGCAAAACAGTTGCACACGCGGAATACTCAGGTTAAACTTGACGAGCCTGGCATATACAGATATGGCCTCGTAACATGGAGACGGAAAGGTCGAACATGAATCATATAGTAGATATGATCAAAATAGTGATGTTCACCATTGAAAACTACTCCATCTCACGTGATGATCGGACATGGTTTAGTTGATTTGGATCACGTGAACACTTAGATGACTAGAGAGATGACTGTCTAAGTGGGAGTTCTTTAGTAATATGATTAATTGAACTTAAATTTATCATGAACTTAGTACCTGATAGTATTTTGCCTGTCTATGTTTGTTGTAGATAGATGGCTCGTTCTGTTGTTCCGTTGAATTTTAATGCGTTCCTTGAGAAAGCTAATCTGAAAGATGATGGTAGCAATTACACGGACTGGGTCCGTAACTTGAGGATTATCCTCATTGCTGCACAAAAGAATTACGTCCTAGAAGCATCGCTGGGTGCCAGGCCTGCTGCAGATGCAATTGACGACGTTAAGAACGTCTGGCAGAGCAAAGCTGATGACTACTCGATAGTTCAGTGTGCCATGCTTTACGGCTTAGAACCGGGACTTCAACGACGTTTTGAATGTCATGGATCATATGAGATGTTCCAGGAGTTGAAGTTAATATTTCAAGCAAATGCTCGGATTGAGAGATATGAAGTCTCCAATAAGTTCTATAGCTGCAAGATGGAGGAGAATAGTTCAGTCAGTGAACATATACTCAAAATGTCTGGGTATAATAATCACTTGATTCAACTGGGAGTTAACTTCCTGATGATAGTGTCATTGACAGAATTCTTCAATCACTGCCACCAAGCTACAAGAGCTTCGTGATGAACTATAATATGCAAGGGATGGACAAGAATATTCTCGATCTCTTCACAATGCTAAAGGCTGCGGAGGTAGGAATCAAGAAGGAGGATCAAGTGTTGATGGTCAATAAGACCACCAGTTTCAAGAAAAAGGGTAAAGGGAAGAAGAAGGGGAACTTCAAGAAGAACAACAAGCAAGTTGCTGCTCAAGAGAAGAAACCCAAATCTAGACCTAAGCCTGAGGCTGAGTGCTTCTACTGCAAGCAAACTGGACATTGGAAGCGGAACTGCCCCAAGTATTTGGCGGATAAGAAGGATGGCAAGGTGAACAAAGGTATATGTGATATACATGTTATTGATGTGTACCTTACTAATGCTCGCAGTAGCACCTGGGTATTTGATACTGGTTCATTGCTAATATCGCAACTCAAAGCAGGACTACGGATTAAGCGAAGATTGGCTAAGGACAAGGTGACGATGCGCATGGGAAATGGTTCCAAAGTCGATGTGATCGCGGTCGGCACGCTACCTCTACATCTACCATCGAGATTAGTTTTAGACCTGAATAATTGTTATTTGGTGCCAGCGTTGAGCATGAACATTATATCTGGATCTTGTTTGATGCGAGACAGTTATTCATTTAAATCAGAGAATAATGGTTGTTCTATTTATATGAGTTATATATTTTATGGTCATGCACCCTTGAAGACTGTTCTATTTTTATTAAATCTCGATCGTAGTGATACACATATTCATAATGTTGAAGCCAAAAGATGCAGAGTTGATAATGATAGTGCAACTTATTTGTGGCACTGCCGTTTGGGTCATATTGGTGTAAAGCGCATGAAGAAACTCCATACCGATGGACTTCGGAATCACTTGATTATGAATCACTTGGTACTTATGAACCATGCCTCATGGGCAAGATGACTAAAACGCCGCTCTCCGAACTATGGAGCGAGCAATTGATTTGTTGGAAATCATACATACTCATGTATGTGGTCCAATGAATATTGAGGCTCACGGCGGTATCGTTATTTTCTCACCTTCACAGATGATTTGAGCAGATATGGGTATATCTACTTGATGAAACACAAGTCTCAAACATTTGAAAAGTTCAAAGAATTTCAGAGTGAAGTGGAAAATCATCGTAACAAGAAAATAAAATTTCTACGATCGATCGTGGAGGAGAATATTTGAGTTACGAGTTTGGTTTACATTTGAAGCAATGCGAATAGTTTCAAACTCACGCCACCCTAACACCACAAATAAATGGTGTGTCCGAACATCGTAATCGTACTTTACTAGATATGGTGCGATCTATGATGTCTCTTACTGATTTACCGCTATCGTTTTGGGGTTATGCTTTAGAGACGGCCACATTCACGTTAAATAGGGCACCATCAAATTCCGTTGAGATGACGCCTTATAAACTGTGGTTTGGCAAGAAACCAAAGTTGTCGTTTCTAAAAGTTTGGGGCTGCGATGCTTATGTGAATAAACTTAAACCAGATAAGCTCGAGCCCAAATCGGAGAAATGTGTCTTCATAGGATACCCAAAAGAGACTATTGGGTACACCTTCTATCACAGATCTGAGGGCAAGATTTTTGTTGCTAAATTCGGATCCTTTCTACAGCAGGAGTTTCTCTCGAAAGAAGTGAGTGGGAGAAAAGTAGAACTTGATGAGGTAACTGTACCTGCTCCCTTTTTGGAAAGTAGTTCATCACAAGAACCGGTTCCTGTGACAACTACACCAATCAGTGAGGAAGCTTATGATATTGATCATGAAACTTCAGATCAAATTACTACCGAACCTCGTAGGTCAACCAGAGTAAGATCCGCACCAGAGTGGTATGGTAATCCTATTCTGGAAGTCATGTTACTTGACCATGGGGAACCTATGAACTATGAGGAAGCGATGATGAGCCTAGTTTCTGCAAAATGGCTTGAGGCCATGAAATCTGAGATGGGATCCATGTATGAGAACAAAGTATGGACTTTGGTTGACTTGCCCGATGATTGGCAAGCCATCGAGAATAAATGGATCTTCAATAAGAAGACTGACGCTGATGGTAATGTAACTGTCTACAAAGCTCGACTTGTTGCGAAAGGTTTTCGACAAGTTCAAGGGGTTGACTACGATGAGACTTTCTCACCCGTAGTAATGCTTAAGTCTGTCCAAATCATGTTAGCAATTGCCACATTTTATGATTATGAAATATGGCAAATGGATGTCAAAACTGCATTCCTGAATGGATTTCTGGAAGAAGAGTTGTATATGATGCAATCGGAAGGTTTTGTCGATCCAAAAGGTGCTAATAAAGTGTGCAAGCTCCAAATGATCCATTTATGGACTGGTGCAAGCCTCTCGAGTTGGAATAAACGCTTTGATAGTGTGATCAAAGATACGGTTTTATATGAGACTTTTGGAGAAGCTCAGATTTACAAGAAAGTGAGTGGGAGCTCAGAGCATTTCGATATTATATGTAGATGACATATTGTTAATTGGAAATGATATAGAATTTCTGGATAGCATAAAGGGATACTTGAATAAAAGTTTTTCGATGAAAGACCTCGGTGAAGCTGCTTACATATTGGGCATCAAGATCTATAGAGATAGATCAAGACGCTTAATTGGACTTTCACAAAGCACATACCTTGATAAAGTTTTGAAAAAGTTCAAAATGGATCGAGCAAAGAAAGGGTTTTTGCTCAGACAAGGTGTGAAGTTGAGTCGACTCAATGCCCAACCACGAGAAGATAGAGAGAAATGAAAGATGTTCCCTATGCTTCAGCCATAGGCTCTATCATGTATGCAATGCTGTGTACCAGACCTGACGTATGCTTAGCAATAAGTTTGGCAGGGAGGTACCAAAGTAATCCATGAGTGGATCACTGGACAGCGGTCAAGAACATCCCGAAATACCTGAAAAGGGAGAAGGATATGTTTCTCGTTTATGGAGGTGACAAAGAGCTAGTCGTAAATGGTTACGTCGATGCAAGCTTTGACACTGATCCGGATGATTCTAAATCGCAAACCGGATACGTGTTTATATTGAACGGTGGAGCTATTAGTTGGTGCAGTTCTAAACAAAGCGTCGTGGCAGGATCTACATGCGAAGCGGAGTACATAGCTGCCTCGGAAGCAACAAATGAAGGAGTCTAGATGAAAGAGTTCATTTCCGATCTAGGTGTCATACCTAGTGCATCGGGACCAATGAAGATCTTCTATGACAATACTGGTGCAATTGCCTTGGCAAAGGAATCCAGATTTCACAAGAGGACTGTCGGTGTCAAAACCGGCGGATCTCGGGTAGGGGGTCCCGAACTGTGCGTCTAGGCGGATGGTAACAGGAGACAAGGGACACGATGTTTTTATCCAGGTTCGGGCCCTCTCGATGGAGGTAAAACCCTACTCCTGCTTGATTGATATTGATGATATGGGTAGTACAAGAGTGGATCTAGCACGAGATCAAGGAGGCTAAACCCTAGAAGCTAGCCTATGGTATGATTGTTGTTATTGCTGTTGTGTCCTACGGACTAAAACCCTCCGGTTTATATAGACACCGAGAGGGCTAGGGTTACACGTAGTCGGTTACAATGGTAGGAGATCTACATATCCAGACGCCAAGCTTGCCTTCCACGCCAAGGAAAGTCCCATCCGGACACGGGACGAAGTCTTCAATCTTGTATCTTCATAGTCTTGGAGTCCGCCAATGATGATAGTTCGGCTATCCGGACACCCCTAGTCCAGACTCCTCAAGAGCCCTCGAACCAGGCTTCAATAACGACGAGTCCAAATAGCGCCTATTGTCTTCGGCATTGCAAGGCAGGTTCCTCCTCCGAATAATTCATAGAAGATTGTGAACACCAGGATAGTGTCCGGCTCTGTAAAATAAATTCCACATGACACCGTAGAGAGAATATTATGTACACAAGTTCAATCCGCTGACGTATTTTGTGGCGTGACGTCACACCACAACCAAGCCTTTAATCGAATCGTTTTTATTATACCACCTCAGCGCGTTTAGCGAAACGGTTTCCTTGGCACGTCTTGTCGAAGCAGAGATCGTGTTCCCCTTATTCCGGGATTCCCATCAATATGGACGTGGGTAACCCAACCACGCCATTGATTGTGGCGCTTGGGAGATAAGCGAGTTTTACCAGGCCAGTAGGGACGCATAGTTTCATCCGCCCATATATAAGGGGATAAGGATCCACCTTTTTTACCTACGCCTTCTTCCTCCTTTGCTTATCCATCTCCGCGCACTCGAGCTCCAGCGCCCAAGTCCGCACATCTCACCTCGACCTTCTCCAGCCATGTCTGGAGCGGGAGGCAAGTGGATGGCCTCCTCCGTTACGGAGGGGCACATCAAGAGGCTGCGCGACGCCGGATATCTGTCCTGCGACATCGCGCACCGGCTCCCCGACGAGGGGCAACTCATCCCCACCCCCGGGCCCCATGAGAGGGTAGTATTCCTTCCCCATTTCCTCCGCGGACTAGGCTTCCCACTCCATCCTTTTGTCCGGGGGATCATGTTCTACTACGGCCTAGATTTCCACGGTCTGGCCCCGAATTTCATCCTCAACATCTCGGCGTTTATCGTCGTGTGCGAGGCTTTTCTCTGCATCCAGCCCCACTTCGGCTTGTGTTGGAAATATGCCCTAGAGGCAATAATAAAAGTATTATTATATTTCCTTGTTCATGATAATTGTCTTTTATTCATGCTATAACTGTATTATCCGGAAATCGTAATACACGTGTGAATACAAAGACCACAATATGTCCCTAGTGAGCCTCTAGTTGACTAGCTCGTTGTGATCAACATATAGTCATGGTTTCCTGGCTATGGACATTGGATGTCGTTGATAACGGGATCACATCATTAGGAGAATTATGTGATGGACAAGACCCAATACTAAGCATAGCACAAAGATCGTGTAGTTCCTTTGCTAGAGCTTTTCCAATGTCAAGTATCTCTTCCTTAGACCATGAGATCGTGTAACTCCCGGATACCGTAGGAGTGCTTTGGGTGTATCAAACGTCACAACGAATCGGGTCACTATAAAGGTGCATTACGGTATCTCCGAAAGTGTCTTTTGGGTTGACACGGATCGAGATCGGATTTGTCACTCCGCAAACGGAGAGGTATCTCTGGGCCCACTTGGTAGGACATCATCATAATGTGCACAATGTAATTAAGGGGTTGATCACGGATGATGTGTTGCGGAACGAGTAAAGAGACTTGCCGTAACGAGATTGAACAAGGTATCGGTATACCGACGATCGAATCTCGCAAGTAAAATACCGCTAGACAAAGGGAATTGTATACGGATCGACCGAGTCCTTGACATCGTGGTTCATCCGATGAGATCATCGTGGAACATGTGGGAGCCAACATGGGTATCCAGATCCCGCTGTTGGTTATTGACCGGAGAACGCCTCGGTCATGTCTACATGTCTCCCGAACCCGTAGGGTCTACACACTAAGGTTCGATGACGCTAGGGTTATAAAGGAAGCTTGTATGTGGTTACCGAATGTTGTTCGAGTCCCTGATGAGATCCCGGACGTCACGAGGAGTTCCGAATGGTCCGGAGGTAAAGATTTATATATGGGAAGTCCTGTTGTGGTCACCGAAAAGTTTCGGTTTTATCGGTAAGCACGGACCACCGGAGGGTCCCGGGGTCCACCAAGTGGGGCCACCTACCCCAGAGGGCTGCGTGGGCCATGTGTGGAGGAACCAGCCCTGTGGGCTGATGCGCCCCACAAGGGGCCCTAGGCGCAGGGAGAGGGTGGGAGGGCAAACCCTAGGGCGATGGGCCCTAAGGCCCATGCTCCCTCGCCTCCCTCTCCTCCCCTCCCCCCCGCCACCCCAGATGCCATCTCGAGGCTGGCCGCACCCCTTGGGGTGGGAAACCCTAAAGGGGCGCAGCCCCTCTCCCTATAAATAGTGAGGCATAGGGCTGCCCGGAGAAGACACAGAATACACGTGATTCGATCTCCGCCTTTGGTTGCAGTCCTCTCCTCTCTCCAAGTACTCCTCCTCTCCCGTGGTGCTTAGCGAAGCCTCGCTGGATTGCCACACTCATCCACCACCACCACGCCGTTGTGCTGCTGCTGGATGGAGTCTTCTCAACCTCTCCTCTCTCCTTGCTGGATCAAGGCGTGGGAGACATCGTCGGGCTGTACGTGTGTTGAACGCGGAGGTGCCGTATGCTCGCACTTGATCATCGGTGATTTGAATCACGACGAGTACGACTCCATCAACCCCGCTTCACTTGAATGCTTCCGCTTAGCGATCTACAAGGGTATGTAGATGCACTCTCTTTCTACTCGCTGCTGGTTTCTCCATAGATAGATCTTGGTGACACGTGGGAAAATTTTGAATTTCGCCACGCTCCCCAACAAAGGCATCATGAGCTAGGTCTATTGCGTAGATTCTTTGCACGAGTAGAACACAAAATAGTTGTGGGCGTTGATGTTGTTCAATATGCTTACTGTTACTAGTCCAATCTTGTTTCGACGGTATTGTGGGATGAAGCGGCCCGGACCGACCTTACACGCATTTCGTGAGACAAGTTCCACCGATTGACATGCACTTCATGCATAAGGTGGCTAGCGGTGCCGCTCTCCCACTTTAGTCGGAACGGATTCGATGAAAAGGGTCCTTATGAAGGGTAAATAGCAATTGGCATATCACGTTGTGGTTTTGCGTGGTAAGAAACGTTTTGCTAGAAACCCATAGCAGCCACGTAAAACATGCAACAACAATTAGAGGACGCCTAACTTGTTTTTGCAGGTATGCTATGTGATGTGATATGGCCAAGAAGAATGTGATGAATGATATGTGATGTATGAGATTGATCATGTTCTTGTAATAGGAATCACGACTTGCATGTCGATGAGTATGACAACCGGCAGGAGCCATAGGAGTTGTCTTAATTTATTGTATGACGTGCGTGTCATTGAACAACGCCATGTAATTACTTTACTTTATTGCTAACCGGTAGCCATAGTAGTAGAAGTAATAGTTGGCGAGACAACTTCATGAAGACACGATGATGGAGATCATGATGATGGAGATCATGGTGTCATGCCGGTGACGATCATGATCATGGAGCCCCGAAGATGGAGATCAAAAGGAGCAAAATGATATTGGCCATATCATGTCACTATTTGATTGCATGTGATGTTTATCATGTTTATGCATCTTGTTTACTTAGGACGACGGTAGTAAATAAGATGATCCCTTACAAAATTTCAAGAAGTGTTCTCCCCTAACTGTGCACCGTTGCTACAGTTCGTCGCTTCTAAGCACCACGTGATGATCGGGTGTGATGGATTCTTACGCTCACATACAACGGTGTAAGACAGTTTTACACAGCGAAAACACTTAGGGTTAACTTGACGAGCCTAGCATGTACAAACATGGCCTCGAACACGGAGACCGAAAGGTCGAGCATGAGTCGATAGTAGATACGATCAACATGAAGATGTTCACCGATGATGACTAGTCCGTCTCACGTGATGATCGGACACGGCCTAGTTGACTTGGATCATGTAATCACTTAGATGACCGAGGGATGTCTATCTCGAGGGAGTTCATAAGATGAACTTAATTATCCTGAACATAGTCAAAACATCTTTGCAAATTATGTCGTAAGCTCGCCCTTTAGTTCCACTGCTTAGATATGTTCCTAGAGAAAATATAGTTGAAAGTTGACATGAGCGATTATGCGGACGAGAGAAAGCTCATGTCCTTAATGCACCGCCGTGTGTTGAACCCCAAACATCGTTTGTGGATGTTGCGAACATCGGACATACACGTTTTGATAACTACGTGATAGTTCAGATAAACGGTTTAGAATTAAGGCACCAAAGACGTTTTTCGAAATGTCGCGGAACACATGAGATGTTTCGAGGGCTGAAATTGAGATTTCAGGCTCGTGCCCACGTCAAGAGGTATGAGACCTCCGACGATTTTCTTAGCCTACAAACTAAGGTAGAAATGCTCAATCGTTGAGCTTGTGCTCAGATTGTCTGAGTGCAACAATCACTTGAATCGAGTGGGATTCGATCTTCCAGATGAGATAGTGATGTTTCTCCAAAGTCATTGCCACCAAGCTGCTAGAGCTTCGTGATGAGCTATAACATATCAGGGATAGATATGATGATCCTTGAGGTATTCGCGATGTTTGACACCGCGAAAGTAGAAATCAAGAAGGAGCATCAATTTTTGATGGTTGGTGAAACCACTAGTTTCAAGAAGGACAAGGGCAAGAAGGGATACTTCATGAAACGGCAAATCAGCTGCTGCTCTAGTGAAGAAACCCAAGGTTGAACCCAAACCCGAGACTAAGTGCTTCTGTGATAAGGGGAATAGTCACTGGAGCGGAATTACCCTAGATACTTGGTAGATGAGAAGGCTGGCAAGGTCGATAGAAGTATATCGGATATACATTATGTTAATGTGTACTTTACTAGTACTCCTAGTAGCACCAGGGTATTAGATACCGGTTCGGTTGCTAAGTGTTAGTAACTCGAAATAAAAGCTACGGAATAAACGGAGACTAGCTAAAGGTGAGCTGACGATATGTGTTGGAAGTGTTTCCAAGGTTGATGTGATCAAGCATCGCACGCTCCCTCTACCATCGAGATTTGGTGTTTGCGTTGAGCATAGACATGATTGGATTATGTCTATCGCAATACGGTTATTCTTTTAAGGAGAATAAAGGTTACTCTATTTATTTGAATAATACCTTCAATGGTCTTGCACCTAAAGGAATGGTTTATTGAATCTCGATCGTAGTGATACACATTTTCATGCCAAAAGGATATAAGATAGTAATGATAGTACCACTTACTTGTGGCACTGCCATGTAAGTCATATTGGTATAAAACGCATGAAGAAGCTCCATGTTGATGGATCTTTGGACTCACTCGTTTTTAAAAGTTTGAGACATGAGAACCATTGGTGTATACGCATGAAGAAACTCCATGCAGATGGATCGTTTGGACTCTCTTGATTTTGAATCACTTGAGATATGCAAATCATACCACATGGGCAAGATGACTAAAAAGCCTCGCTTTTCAGTAAAATGGAACAAGATAGCAACTTGTTGGAAGTAACACATTTTTGATGTGTGCAGTCCAATGAGTGCTGAGGCATGCAGTGAATATCGTTATGTTCTTACTTCACAGATGATTCGAGTAGATGTGGAGTATATTTACTTGATGAAACACAAGTCTGAATTATTGAATGGTTCAAGTAATTTCAGAGTGAAGTTGAAGATCATCGTGACAAGAGGATGAAATGTCTATGATATGATCATAGAGATGAGTATCTGAGTTAAGAACTTTGGCACGCAGTTAAGACATTGTGGAAATTGTTTCACAATTAATACCGCCTGGAACACCATAGTGATGGTGTGTCCGAACATCATAGTTGCACCCTATTGGATCTGGTGCGTACCATGATGTCTCTTATCGAATTACCACTATCGTTTATGGGTTAGGCATTAGAGACAACCACATTCACTTTAAATAGGGCACCACGTAATTCCGTTGAGATGACACCGTATGAACTATGGTTTAGAGAAACCTAAGCTGTCATTTCTTAAATGTTTGGGGCTGCGACGCTTATGTGAAAAAGTTTCAGGTTGAAAAGCTCGAACCCAAAGCGGATAAAATGCATCTTCATAGGACACCCAAAACAGTTGGGTATACCTCCTTATTCTGATCCGAAAGCAATATGGATTGTTTCTTGAATCGGGTCCTTTCTCGAGGAAAAGTATGTCTCGGAAAGTTGAGTGGGAGGATGGTGGAGACTTGATATGGTTATTGAACCGTCACTACAACAAGTGTGTAGCAGGGCACAGGAAGTTGTTCCTGTGACACGTACACCAATTGAAGTAGAACCTTATGATAGTGATCATCAAACTTCAGATCAAGTCACTACCGTACCTCGTAGGGTGACAAGGATGCGTACTGCTTAAAAGTGGTGCAGTAATCCTGTCTTGAAGGTCATGTTGCTGGACAACAGCGAACCTACGAGCTATGGAGAAGCAATGGTGGGCCCAAATTCCGACAAATGGCTAGAAGCCATGAAATCCGAGATAGGATCCATGTATCAGAACAAAGCATGGACTTTGGTGGACTTGCCCGATGATCAGCAAGCCATTGAGATAAATGGATCTTTAAGAAGAAGACGGACGTGGACGGTAATGTCATCGGCTGTGAAGCTCGACTTGTGGTAAAGAGTTTTTCACAAGTTCAAGAAATTGACTACGATGAGATTTTCTCATCCGTAGAGATGCTTAAGTCCGTCGGAATCATGTTAGCATTAGCTGCATCTATGAAATCTGGCAGATGGATGTCAAAACGAGTTTCCTTACCAGTCTTCGTAAGGAAAGGTTGTATGTGATACAATCCGAAAGTTCTTGTCGATCCTAAGGATGCTAAAAGGTATGCTAGCTCCAGCAATCCTTCTAAGGACTGGAGTAAGCATCTCGGAGTTGGAATATGTACTTTGATAAGATGATCAAAGATTTTGGGTTTATACAAATTTATGAGAAACTTGTATTTCCAAAGAAGTGAGTGGGAGCACTATAGAATTTCTGGTGAGTATATGTTATTGACATATTGTTGATCGAAATGATGTAGAATTTCCGAAAGCATATAGGGTTATTTGAAAAGTGTTTTCAATGGAAAACCTGGATTAAGTTACTTGAACATTGAGCATCAAGATCTATGAGGATAGATCAAAACGCTCAATAGTACTTTCAAATGAGCACATACCTTGACATGATCTAGAAGGTGTTCAAGATGGATCACCAAAGAAGGAGTTCTTGCCTGAGTTGTAAGGTATGAAGTCAAGACTTATAGCTCGACCATGGCGTAAAAGAGAGAAAGGACGAAGGTCGCCCCTATGTTTCGTACATAGGCTCTATAGTATGCTATGTTGTGTACCGCACGGAAGTGTGCCTTGCCATGAGTCACAAGGGTACAAGAATGATCCAGAATGGATCATTGGACATGGTCAAAATTGTCCTTGAAGTAAATAAGGACATGTTTCACGATTATGGAGGTGATAAAGAGTTCGGCGTAAAGGGTTACGCCGATGCAAGCTTTAACACCTATCCGAGTGACTCGAGTAGCAAACCGGATACGTATAGTGGAGCAACCATTTGGAATAGCTCCAAGTGGAGCATGGAAGCAGCATTTACAATATGACCTAGAAATTTGCAAAGCACACACGGATCTGAAAGGTTCGGACCGCTGACTAAAACCTCTCTCACAAGCAAAACATGATCAAACCCCGTAACTCATTTGATGATGTTGGTCACATGGCGATGTGACTGTGAATGTTAATCACATGGCGATGTGAACTAGATTATTGACTCTAGTGCAAGTGGGAGACTGTTGGAAATATGCCCTAGAGGCAATAATAAAAGTATTATTATATTTCCTTGTTCATGATAATTGTCTTTATTCATGCTATAAGCAGTATTATCCGGAAATCGTAATACACGTGTGAATACAAAGACCACAATATGTCCCTAGTGAGCCTCTAGTTGACTAGCTCGTTGATCAACAGATAGTCATGGTTTCTGCTATGGACATTGGATGTCGTTGATAACGGATCACATCATTAGGAGAATTATGTGATGGACAAGACCCAATACTAAGCATAGCACAAAGATCGTGTAGTTCCTTTGCTAGAGCTTTTCCAATGTCAAGTATCTCTTCCTTAGACCATGAGATCGTAACTCCGGATACCGTAGGAGTGCTTTGGGTGTATCAAACGTCACAACGAATCGGGTGACTATAAAGGTGCATTACAAGTATCTCCGAAAGTGTCTTTTGGGTTGACACGGATCGAGATCGGATTTGTCACTCCGCAAACGGAGAGGTATCTCTGGGCCCACTCGGTAGGACATCATCATAATGTGCACAATGTGATTAAGGGGTTGATCACGGATGATGTGTTGCGGAACGAGTAAAGAGACTTGCCGTAACGAGATTGAACAAGGTATCGGTATACCGACGATCGAATCTCGGGCAAGTAAAATACCGCTAGACAAAGGGAATTGTATACGGGATCGACCGAGTCCTTGACATCGTGGTTCATCCGATGAGATCATCGTGGAACATGTAGGAGCCAACATGGGTATCCAGATCCCGCTGTTGGTTATTGACCGAGAACGCCTCGGTCATGTCTACATGTCTCCCGAACCCGTAGGGTCTACACACTTAAGGTTCGATGGCGCTTAGGGTTATAAAGGAAGCTTGTATGTGGTTACCGAATGTTGTTCGAGTCCGGATGAGATCCCTGACGTCACGAGGAGTTCCGGAATGGTCCGGAGGTAAAGATTTATATATGGGAAGTCCTGTTTTGGTCACCGGAAAAGTTTCGGTTTTATCGGTAAAATCTGGGACCACCGGAGGGTCCCGGGTCCACCAAGTGGGGCCACCTACCCCAGAGGGCTGCATGGGCCATGTGGGAGGGAACCAGCCCCTGTGTGGCTGATGCGCCCCCCCACAAGGGGCCCAAGGCGTAGGGGAGGGTGGGAGGGGGCAAACCCTAGGGCAGATGGGCCCTAAGGCCCATGCTCCCTGCGCCTCCCTCTCCTCCCCCTCCTGGCCGCCACCCCAGATGCCATCTGGAGGTTGGCCGCACCCCTTGGGGTGGGAAACCCTAAAGGGGGCGCAGCCCCCCTCTCCCCCTATAAATATTGAGGCATAGGGCTGCCCAGAGAAGACACAGAATACACGTGATTCGATCTCTGCCTTTGGTTGCAGCCCTCTCCTCTCTCCCAAGTACTCCTCCTCTCCCGTGGTGATTAGCGAAGCCCTGCTGGATTGCCACACTCATCCACCACCACCACGCCGTTGTGCTGCTGCTGGATGGAGTCTTCCTCAACCTCTCCCTCTCTCCTTGCTGGATCAAGGCGTGGGAGACATCGTCGGGCTGTCACGTGTGTTGAACGCGGAGGTGCCGTGCGTTCGGCACTTGATCATCGGTGATTTGAATCACGACGAGTACGACTCCATCAACCCCGTTCACTTGAATGCTTCCGCTTAGCGATCTACAAGGGTATGTAGATGCACTCTCTTTCTACTCGTTGCTGGTTTCTCCATAGATAGATCTTGGTGACACATAGGAAAATTTTGAATTACTGCTACGTTCCCCAACAGCTTGTGGCTCAAGACCTTCAATGTCAAGCCGAAGGTTGTGAAGGGCAGCCAAGCGGAGTGCGGAGGCACCATGGTGGGCAAAATGCCCAACGTCACTTGGCTCGAGGGCGCCTTCGTGGAATCCATCAAAGGGTGGCAATCGGGGTGGTTCTACATCACCGAGCCGCGTGACCCTAAATGGGCAGCGGCCCCCGAATTCAGATCTGGCATCCCCATGCAGCTCACCTCCTGGAAAGAGAAGGGCTTGCTATGGGATAGTTCGGAAGAGTTGACCGACTCGATCCCCGTCTCCACCACAGTGAACAAGAAGCTCAAGCTTGTCAACGTGATCCGTGTCATGCTCGTCTCGGATTCTCCCTCGCCAAAGAACGGGACTTCAATTTGTGGGAGTTCAATCCGGCACAGCACCAGACCTTGAGCGGGCTCTTTGATACTACATACAAAGACGCCTGGAGGGTGCTGTTCAAGGGCGCCGAAGCCCTCGCATCCGCTACCGAAGATCGCGGATTCAGCTCGCAGCATCCAGCTGACGAGGTAAGCCATGTTATCCTTTATGGGACACTTGCTTTTCATGTTTTAACTTCATGCGGGATCTAAACTCCCAATACCTTTGACAGGCCTGGCAAACAACGTCCGGACAGGTTAACTGTCCGGCTCCCCTTCCAGAAGACCCAGCGGATGCCCGCTTGACAGGGCTGCTGGTCCCGACACTTTACGTAGTGCCGGAGAAGAAGGCCAAGAAGAAGGCCACGGGAACCCGAAGGAGTTCCCGGCGTCAGGTGGTATCGGACTCATCGTCCGATGACTCCGAGGCGGACTCCTCCCACGAAGACGAGGAGGAGAAGAAAGAGGACTCTCCCCCAGCGGGGGGAGAGAAGAAGAGGAAGGCCTCCCCAACGAGGGAGGCCGAAGGGTCCAAGAAGGGAAGGACCCTTCCCCCGGACTGTTCCGCCAACGTAGGCGACGACGACGAGGAGTGGCCCTCAAGGGCCAAGCCCCTGGCGAGATCGTAAGTGTCCCGACACCTAGATGATTTATAATTTTTCTTTTTGTCACATAGTGTCTTTCTAATGCCGCATACGACCCTGTAGTCCGCCCAAGGACAATCTTCCCGCTTCGTCGAGCGGGTCCTTGGGCACGTCGGATATGGATTCCCTTCCGACCGCCTCCACTCCCCGTGGCGCTGACGACGCCGAGGTGGGATCCTAGGAAGGGACCCACCAGGAGGAGTAGGCTCCGGAGGTGCCGCAGGGCAACCTCCCGGACTTCGCACCGGACTCCGCACCGGAACCTGCATTGGTTCCGGAGTCCGGCGGGCGGCCCCTTCATAAGAAGGGCAAGATTGTGACACCGGCGGCCTCTGTCCAACTAGAGGCTCCAGATAACTTGCTGGAGGTGCTCAATAGCGCTTCCATCGAAGAAGAACACCGCACTGTCATGAGTGCGGTGATTCAGAAGGTTCAACTCGCCAAGAGCGGGCTGACCGAAGCCTGCAGCAGCCTTCTAACAGGCTTTGAGGTAAGAATTTTAAGATATGTAATATAATACCGCATAGACAGTAGCCCCTGATGCTCGGTTCGGTGTTCGGAAACAAAAGCCGGATTGCGGATCTAAAAAGATATACGCAGGAGTCTGAAAAAATGTGTCAATATGGGATTGCAGGCTGCACTGCTGACCTGTGCCGCACTGACTGCGGAGGTCAATGCTTGGAAGGAGAGCCTCAAGCGGTCCGAGAGCGAGCTCGGCCGTGCCAAGAAGCAGCTCGAGGGCAAGGAAGGTGAGTAACATCGTGTTAAAGTTGTACCTTACAGAAAAGGATTTTGTTGCAAGAGAAATAACAAGGATAACGTGGGTACTCCAGGGGCCACGAACGAGGTGGCGACCCTGAAGGAGGCGGTGTCCGCGGCCGAACGCAATGCGGCCGCGGAGCGAGCCGAGCGAGAGAAGTAGGAGGCGCGGGTGGTGGAGGTACAACAAGAACTCCAGGCTCTTGTGGAAAAGCACGAGGGTTTGGAGCATGACTCGAAGGCTCGAGAGTCCGAGCTTGCGTCGGCTCTTGAGAGTGTCAAGGCCACTAAGGCCGATGCCCACAAGGCCCTCCAGGAAATTGAGGATTTGAAGAAAATAGCGGCAGGTAAGGCATTCTTCATGCAAAGCAAGCATGTTAAAGTGAATTACCTGTTACTTACCCGGATTCGGAGCTCTCCAGGAACGTTCATAGATCTGCCCGGCAGCATGTCCGATGCTGCCGCATTCTACCGGGCCGAGGAGGGGAGCTCGACGGAGAAGGTCTTCTGGTCTCAGTATGCTGAGGCCGGACATCCGATGCCCCTTAGCGACCAGCTGAAGCAGCTGGTCGAGCTCCACAAGGTGGCCGAACAGGCCATGAAGGGCCTCATAGTTCGGCTGTGGCCCAAGGAGGCCATGCCTGGGAGCTACTTCGGCCTGGTGCGGCGGCTGGTGGATGCGTGTCCCTGGGTTGAAGTCGTCAAGCACTCCGCCTGCATTGAAGGTGCCCGTCGGGCCCTTGCCCGTGCAAAGGTGCACTGGGGCAGGATGGATGCTGAGAAGCTTGTGACGGACACGCCACCGATGGGCAAGGAGTATCGTATGCCCGAAATGTATTATAAGAGTGTCCTGAAGGGTGCCCGCATGATTGCGGGTGAGTGTTCCAAAGATGTAATATTTGAGTAGACTCGCATTTTGTTATCTTGTGCGCTGAAAACTTTGTTCATATGCGCTAAGCAACGCTATTTAATTTAAAATATTACCTTCTGTGCGACCGTTTATCAAATATGAGAGATGGCAAGTCGTCGGCTTCAGCCCCCATGCCACGAGTGCTGGGGTGTTCGGGATAAACTTGAGCGCTCTTGTTCCCATTTTTGGGTCCATCTAGGGAGGCGCTCAACACAACGAACAAGGCAACCGGACTTATAATGCTTGAACACTCTCACTTAGCCATAGAATTCTATAACTTTAAATTTCGGCGAAGCCCCTAGTGTTCGGAAGACCGAATTCGGTGCGCTATCCATGGCTGGGCCGGACAAAAGGCCGGTTCCTCGCTCTAAGCGGCATAAGTCTTTAGGGACTCGAAAAAACCTCTCGAACAGCGACCAGCTCTCACCTCATCATGACGGTCAGTTTTAGCTTTCTCCACTGAGGCGCTCACCCAGCTCAACTAGGGCGCAATCGCAGTGGTTCTCCCAGTGCTACCTTAGCTGATACAACGGAACGTAAGGTACCAAAACATGGGAGCCGGGCAAACCCAACTATTGACCCAAGACATGATTCAGAGCCGATGCATATAATGCTATAAGTTCGGGGTGCCGCACTTGTGAAAGTGTTCGGACTTATCACACCATAATGTGGGGAACTTAAGCCCCTGGTGTATTTAGCCGTACCAAAGTGTACGGATGCAACATGTCATAAATGAACATATGTGGAAGAAAGAAATGCAATTATAAGCAAAAAGCGATGCATTGTTTATTCAAAAAATACTACCATGAATGCAGAACGATACAAATAGTGCGGTAAGCAAGGGATGGGACTATTAAACATGTCCCCCTCCAGGGGTAGGCTGCGGAATGGTGTATAAAACAGATTTAATGCTCGTAATGGAGACCACCTGGATACTCGTCGTAGCCTTTATCCTTCCCTGGCCGTTGCATCGTGAGTTCGGCAAGTCTACTACCGGACAGGGCGTCTGGTGAATGGAGTCCTGCGGGTAAGAAAAAGAAAAAGGAAATAGAATGACACACTTGAGAGCCCCTGGTGTGGTTGAGCCACACTCTGGGCCTGTTGTGGTCATGCCCCTCCTCCTATGCCCATGGTATCTCCAGAGCGTAATGATGTACGCGAAGGACCGGTCTTGCAATTTTGCAAGGGCTGGGGTTGGGGCCGCATTGCTACGCGTGCTCAGAACGTGCTAGGTGGTCTTGTTGTAGGTTACCCAGCGCGCGAGCGTATCCGGCCGCTAACGACCGGACTCGAGAATTGCCTTAAGAGGCTGCTCAGATTTCGCCGCGAGAGCCGTGTGTTCCTCTGCTCGGAGGGAGCGCTCATGTTTTCGCTTGACCGTGATGACTCGAGAGGCCTGGCATCTTGAGCTTCGGTATGCGTAGTGTGGCACCGCGTTGAACTTTGCAAACGCGTCCGTCCGAAAGCAGAGATGATAGCCGCCACGAACGGGACTATATCGAAGATTAACTCCTTGCTTCGAAGTTATCCGGGATCCAAGACCACTTCAAGTGTGACCGAGCTCGCATAATTGGCCTCTACACCGGTATGACGCTTTGAAGGTCGTCTTTGTGGGTTTAATCTTGAGGGTCTATGCCCATCTTGCGCCTCAGTATCCCGATAAAGCAGGTTCAGTTGCCGCCGCCCATCGTGACTCGTGAGGTGAAATCCATCGACGATTGGGTCTAAAACCACGCGCGAATCCGCCGTGGCGGATATCAAGGTGGTCCCGTCGATCAAAAGTGATCGGGCAGGAGGACCATGGGTTGATCTTCGAGGTGACTGGCTCCATCGCGTATACGTCCCTGAGTGCATGCTTCCGCTCCCTCTTGGGTATGTGGGTTGCGTATATCATGTTCACCGTCCGCACTTGTGGGGGGAAGCCTTTCTGTCCTCTATTGTTCAGCGGCCGGGTCTCTTCCTCGTCATCGCTGTGCAGCCCCTTGTCATTATTTTCGGCAATTAACTTGCATGCCTGCTTGAATACCCAACAATCCCTGTTGGTGTGATTAGCTGGCTTTTCGGGGGTGTCGTGTATCTGGCAAGGGCGGTCGAGTATTCGGTCCAAATTGGACGGACCCAGAGTAGTTCTTTTGAATGGCTTTTTTGTCGACCGGTTTGAGCTCAATCCGCATTGACCGTATCTCGTGATTGTCGCCGTTAACGCGGGCGTTTGTTCTTGTTGCGACGCCGACCGCCATTGTGGTCCTTGGTATCCGGACTGCCGAATTTTGCCGAGGTTGTTGCTGCGGGCTAGCTACCGTCCTCTCCCGCACGTAAGCGGGTCATGAGTGATGTGAGGGATGCCATGGATTTCGGCTTTTCCTGTCCCAGGTGTCGGGCAAGCCACTCATCGCGGATGTTATGCTTGAAGGCCGCGAGAGCCTCTGCATCCGGACAGTCGACGATTTGATATTTCTTTGTTAAGAACTGTGTCCAGAACTGTCTTGCCGATTCGTCTGGCTGCTGAATTATGTGGCTTAGGTCATCAGCATCTGGTGGTCGCACATATATGCCCTGGAAGTTGTCAAGAAATGTGGCTTCCAGGTCCTCCCAACACCCAATTGATTTTGCTGGCAAGCTGTTAAGCCAATGCCGAGCTGGTCCTTTAAGCTTGAGTGGGAGGTATTTGATGGCGTGAAGATCATCGCCGCGGGACATATGGATATGAAGGAGATAGTCCTCAATCCAAACCGCGGGGTCCGTTGTGCCATCATAGGATTCAATATTCACGGGTTTGAACCCTTCGGGGATTTGATGATCCATTACTTCACCTGTGAAGCATAGTAGGTGTGCGGCGCCTCTGTATTGGGCTATATCACGACGTAGCTCAAACGAGCTTTGTTTATTGTGTTCGGCCCTGCCGGAGTTGCTATATCCGGCGTGATGGTAGTCTTCGCGCATCATGGGGCGCCCACGCGATCCGTAGATCAATCTTGATTGTCTTGACTTATCCTCCAATATGTCTCGCAAGTCCGGCGCGTTCCCCCGTGGCTTCGTACTTTTCGAGCGATGCCAGGGTACGGCCTTAGTGGAGGGCCTGAAGGCCTCTCTGTCGCGGCCACGAGGTGGCCGGTCGGCCATATTGTGCGCTGGTGATGTGGGTTTATATGCTTCCTCCTCCAATCGGGGTAGCAGCTTGCGTTTAGGGTAGCTTTTGGAGGGGCGTTCGAGTTCATGCTCTTCGGCCGCAAGGACTTCGGTCCATCTGTCGGCTAGCAGATCTTGATCAGCTCTAAGCTGTTGCTGCTTTTTCTTGAGGCTATTTGCCGTGGCCATAAGCCTGCGTTTAAAACACTCTTGTTCGATGCGATCCTCAGGCACGACGAATTCGTCGTCGTCGAGGCTTGCCTCGTCTCCGGAGGGAGGTATGTAATTATCATCCTCCACCTCTTCGTCTGCCGCTCTCTCGTGAGGGCTGGCTTTTCCGTCCTCCTGTGCTGAATCTTGCTGGAGGGGGTTGTCTTCGGCACTGTCTGGGGTGTTATTGTCTCCGGTGCCGGAATCTCCATTCTTGCTGTGGCGGGATTTAGAGCTGCGCCGTTGACGTCGGCGCTTAGGCTGCTTCTTGGATGAGTCTTCCTCCGCTGTTTCCTCGCCATTCCCATCCTTTGGGATATCCACCATGTATATGTCATATGACGAGGTGGTCTTCCAGTGCCCCGTAGGCGCTGGTACTTGGTCGTCTCCGGCATCGTCGTCCATACCGTCGATGTCTTCGGAGTCGAAGTCTAGCATGTCGGTTAGATCGTCGACAGTGGCTACAAAGTGGGTGGTGGGTGGGGTTTGAATTTCTTTGTCGTCCGCATCCCAACCGTCCTGACCGTAGTCCGGCCAGGGCTCTCCTGATAACGAGAGATGTTTCAGCGAATTCAGGATTTCTCCGAAAGGTGAGTGTTGAAAGATGTCCGCGGCAGTGAACTCCATGATTGGCGCCCAATCGGATTCGATTGAAGAGGGCGCGGGAGGTTCGGAGTCCGGCGAGGAGTCCGGCACCTCGGAGTCACGAGCCTCACAGGGGACAAGGTCAGATTCGGCTCCATCACCATAGATGTTGCAGCCCCGAGGCGTGTCTAGCCACCCGCCCTCGACTGCGCAGCCGCCCGAATTGAGGATCGGAGCGACTCGTGTGGCCCTCCAGCACCGTCCGCAGCAGAGCTAAATCATGCTCATCGCGACAGTGCGACGCGCTCGGCTGTGGCTCGAATCCATCAAAGATCAAGTCTCTGCGGATGTCAGCCGTGAAGTTTAGACTTCCAAATCTGACCTGACGACCAGGGGCATAGCTTTCGATCTGCTCCAGATGGCCAAGGAAATTGGCCCGTAGTGCAAAGCCGCCGAATATGAAGATCTGTCCGGGGAGAAAAGTCTCACCCTGGACTGCGTCGTTGTTGATGATCGAAGGAGCCATCAAGCCTATCGGTGACGACACAGAGGAACTCTCAATGAAAGCACCAATGTCGGTGTCAAACCGCAGATCTCGGGTAGGGGGTCCCAATCAGGCCTAGGCGGATGGTAACAGGAGACAAGGGACACGATTTTTTTACCCAGGTTCGGGCCCTCTCGATGGAGCTAAAACCCTACTCCTGCTTGATTGATATTCATGATATGGGTAGTACAAGAGTGGATCTACCACGAGATCAAGGAGGCTAAACCCTAGAAGCTAGCCTATGGTATGATTGTTGTTATTGTTGTTGTGTCCTACGGACTAAAACCCTCCGGTTTATATAGACACCGAGAGGGCTAGGGTTACACAGTCGGTTACAATGGTAGGAGATCTACATATCCAGATCGCCAAGCTTGCCTTCCACGCCAAGGAAAGTCCCATCCGGACACGGACTAAGTCTTCAATCTTGTATCTTCGTAGTCTTGGAGTCCGGCCGATGATGATAGTTTGGCTATCCGGACACCCCCTAGTCCAGGACTCCCTCAAGGACCAAACACATCAAGAGACGCTTCAATTCCATCCGGGATCAAGTCCAGGTGTGAGACATAGAGATATGCAAGATACATACGGATTTGAATGTTGCAGACCCGTTGACTAAGCCTCTTCCACGAGCAAAACATGATCAACACTAAGACTCCATGGGTGTTAGAATCATTACTGTGTAATCTAGATTATTGACTCTAGTGCAAGTGGGAGACTGAAGGAAATATGACCTAGAGGCAATAATAAAGTTATTATTTATTTCCTCATATCATGGTAAATGTTTATTATTCAAGCTAGAATTGTATTAACCGGAAACATAATACATGTGTGAATACATAGACAAACTTAATGTCACTAGTATGCCTCTACTTGACTAGCTCATTAATCAAAGATGGTTATGTTTCCTAACCATAGACATGTGTTGTCATTTGATTAACGGGATCACATCATTAGGAGAATGACGTGATTGACTTGACCCATTCCGTTAGCGTAGCACTTGATCATTTAGTATGTTGCTATTGCTTTCTTCATGACTTATACAAGTTCCTATAACTATGAGATTACGCAACTCCCGTTTACCGGAGGAACACTTTGTGTGCTACCAAACGTCACAACGTAACTGGGTGTTTATAAAGGAGCTCTACAGGTGTCTCCAAAGGTACATGTTGAGTTGGCGTATTTCGAGATTAGGTTTTGTCACTCTGATTGTCGGATAGGTATCTCTGGGCCCTCTCAGTAATGCACATCACTATAAGCCTTGCAAGCAATGTAGCTAATGAGTTAGTTACAGAATGATGCATTACGTAACGAGTAAAGAGACTTGCCGGTAACGAGATTGAACTAGGTATTGGATACCGACGATCGAATCTCAGGCAAGTAACATACCGATGACAAAGGGAATGATGTATGTTGTTATGCGGTTTGACCGACAAAGATCTTCGTAGAATATGTAGGAGCCAATATGAGCATCCAGGTTCCACTATTGGTTATTGACCGGAAATGAGTCTCGATCATGTCTACATAGTTCTTGAACCCGTAGGGTCCGCACGCTTAAGGTTTCGATGACAGTTATATTATGAGTTTATGAGTTTTCATGTACCGAAGTTTGTTTGGAGTCCCAGATGAGATTATGGACATGACGAGGAGTCTCGAAATGGTCGGGACATGAAGATTGATATATTGGAAGCCTATATTTTGATATCGAAAGTGTTCCGGGTGAAATCGGGATTTTACCGGAGTACCGAGAGGTTACCGGAACCCCCCCTGGGGGGGGGGCTTAATGGGCCTACATGGGCCTTAATGGAGAAGAGGAGAGGAGGCAAGGGCTGGGCCGCGCGCCCCTCCCCCTAGACCGAATAGGACAAGGAGAGGGGGGCGGCGCCCCCCCCCCTTTCCTTCCTCTCTCCCTCCTCCTTCCCCTCTTCTCCTAGTCCAACAAGGAAAGGAGAGAGTCCTACTCCCGATGGGAGTAGGACTCCCCTTGGCCCGCCCCCTCCTAGGCCGGCCGCCCCCTCCCCCTGGCTCCTTTATATACGGGGGCAGGGGCACCTCTAGAGACAACAATTGATCTCTTGATATCTTAGCCGTCTGCGGTGCCCCCTCCACCATAGTCCTCCTCGATAATATTGTAGCGGTGCTTGGGCGAAGCCCTGCGATGGTAGAACATCAAGATCTTCACCACGCCATTGTGCTGACGGAACTCATCCCCGACATTCTGCTGGATCGGAGTACGGGGATCGTCATCAAGCTGAACGTGTGCTGGAACTCGGAGGTGCCGTAGTTTCGGTGCTTGATCGGTCGGGCCGTGAAGACGTACGACTACATCAGCCGTGTTGTTCTAACGCTTCCCCTTTCGGTCTACGAGGGTACGTGGACAACACTCTCCCCTCTCGTTGCTATGCATCACCATGATCTTGCGTGTGCGTAGGATTTTTTTTTTTTGAAATTACTACGTTCCCCAACAGATAGAGCTCTAGGTGGTGTTCATGTTGTTTACCTTCTTGTTTCTGTGTATGCTATGTCTATAGCGTTGTTTTTCTTAGAGGATGTCAGGATACTTGATGTGATACAGGTCCTCTCGCACGCAACACCCTTGTTCATCTGATAAAGCTCGCTTTGCTCCCCTGAAGATTGTTTAGTTGCTTTCATTTTACTCTAACTCACTACCATCCAGCCAACCTCGTTCTTGGTCCTGCTGTATACAAATAGATGAACAAAATTTAGCTCGATCCCCTCCCCTCATGTCCTCGAGCCCCGCACCCCTCCACCTCCCATTTTTATCTCTCCTTCTCCCATGCTCTAGACCACCACTGCACCCCTCCACCTGCCCTTCGCTTCGCTCCCCTCCTCTGCTCAGGAACCCTAGCACATGATTGCCACCGCCTCTCTTCCCATTTCACTGCGAACTGTCCCTAAGCCTCTTCCTCTCTTCTTCTCGGAATTGCACTACTTTGTTTCCACTTGAATAAATATGCTTTTTCACATGTGATATGTTACCACATGTCATGTGTTATGCTATCAAATCATCGTCCGTCCATATACATATTTACATTTCTGTGGTCACTTTGTAGTACGTACATTATGGCATATCGATGTAACTAAAACTATCTAAATTTATAACAACAAAAAAGTTGTGATATGAAATAACTTTTGGTTTAAATCAAGTATTTGCACCATTTAGCGTAGTGGATCATCTAGTGAAAATAATGGATGAACTTCTTGCAATCGATTAACATGACAGATGTTTGAGGGGTGGGAGGAACGATGAGCCATATACCACCTTAGTGAAATTTCGATCTGATCCTTTCTTTCACTAGACCTTCCTTTTGTTAGCAATCCGAAGATAGTTCTTCACACATCTATAGAAACCTCCATTTCTTAAAAAATGCTTTGTATTTTTTTAGAGAAGAGCTCGAACCGAGCCCGACTAAATTAACAAAACCATCAACCGGCTAGGATTACAAACACAAGAGACCAACAAAGAACAAGAACAACACAACAAGATACAAAGGCGCTGGAAAGTAGCTAACAAAGCCTCATGCGCTTCAAGCAAGAAGATAAGCAAAGAACACGAAGTTGAAGACGCTGAGCCCTTTTCCGCGGACGAAGCACTACAGACTAGGAACATGTGGGCTCTAGAGGAGAAAGGACCATCGGTACAAAAAGGGTATGCCATTCCAAACGGACCTCGACATAACATAACCATCAATCATGTATCTAAAGAAGGCCCATGCATCCTATCTTGGCTCAAACGATGTCGCATCATTGGAAGATGTTATGTTTGCATAGAACATAAATGGATGTCGCCGGAAAGTGCGACATAAGAGGCTCAGTGCCGAAGTTGGGTCTCCTTGAGTAAAGCAACACCTTTGCACACGATTAGACCATAGAGAAAGGAAAATGTTCAAGTTTGGTTGAAGCAACAAAACAACGTTGACCCCTGGGAAGCTCTTCATACCAAGGAGATAGATCTGACGCCGTCAGGAGGAGCTTTGGCTATTGTTCCTCACCATGGTGTAGCAACAGTTGGAGGGAACCCCTATTTTCTTCCGCCCTGGAACACAACCACGAGATGCTAGAATAGACACACATCAGGCGCACAGAGAGCACCAAATGAGATTTCACTATCGAGCTAAAGCATTGGATGCAAAGAACCATGCCATTGCCGCAGCCTACCACAACCCATCAACACAGACCACCCACAAAGCTCCCAAGGCAGTGCCTTTAGGAAGAACACGATGAAAAGAGCACCACCATCATGAAGGAAATATGCCCTAGAGGCAATAATAAAGTTATTATTTATTTCCTTATTTCATGATAAATGTTTATTATTCATGCTAGAATTGTATTAACCGGAAACATGATACATGTGTGAATACATAGACAAACTTAATGTCACTAGTATGCCTCTACTTGACTAGCTCATTAATCAAAGATGGTTATGTTTCCTAACCATAGACATGTGTTGTCATTTGATTAATGGGATCACATCATTAGGAGAATGATGTGATTGACTTGACCCATTCCATTAGCTTAGCACTCGATCGTTTAGTATGTTGCTATTGCTTTCTTCATGACTTATACATGTTCCTATGACTACGAGATTATGCAACTCCCGTTTACCGGAGGAACACTTTGTGTGCTACCAAACGTCACAACGTAAATGGGTGATTATAAAGGTGCTCTACAGGTGTCTCCGAAGGTACGTGTTGGGTTGGCGTATTTCGAGATTAGGTTCTGTCACTCCGATTGTCGGAGAGGTATCTCTGGGCCCTCTCGGTAATACACATCCCTTAAGCCTTGCAAGCATTGTAACTAATGAGTTAGTTACGGGATGATGTATTACGGAACGAGTAAAGAGACTTGCCAGTAACGAGATTGAACTAGGTATTGGATACCGACGATCGAATCTCGGGCAAGTAACATACCGATGACAAAGGGAACAACGTATGTTGTTATGCGGTTTGACCGATAAAGATCTTCGTAGAATATGTAGGAGCCAATATGAACATCCAGGTTCCACTATTGGTTATTGACCGGAAACAGTTCTAGGTCATGTCTACATAGTTCTCGAACCCGTAGGGTCCGCACGCTTAATGTTACGATGACAGTTTTATTATGAGTTTATAAGTTTTGATGTACCGAAGGTTGTTCGGAGTCCCGGATGTGATCACGGACATGAAGAGGAGTCTCGGAATGGTCGAGACATAAAGATTGATATATTGGAGGCCTATATTTGGATATCGGAATGATTCCGGGTGAAATTGGGATTTTACCGGAACACCGGAGGGTTACCGGAACCTTCCCGGGGGTTAATGGGCCTTAATGGGCCATGAGGGAGAAGAGGAGGGCCGGCCAGGGCAGGCCACGCGCCCCCTCCCCCCTAGTCCGAATAGGACAAGGAAGGGGGTGGCGCCCTTTCCTCTTTTCCCCTTCCCCTTTCCTTCTCCACCAAGAAGAGGGGGAGTCCTACTCCCTGGGAGTAGGACTCCTCAGCGCACCCTAGAGGGTCGGGCGCACCTCCCCCTCCCTCCTTTATATACGGGGGCAGGGGGCACCCTAGAACACACAAGTTGATCTTCGTGATCGTTCCTTAGCCGTGTGCGGTGCCCCCTCCACCATATTCCACCTTGGTCATATCGTAGCGGTGCTTAGGCGAAGCCCTGCGTCGGTAGAACATCATCATCGTCACCATGCCGTCGTGCTGACGGAACTCATCCTCGACACCCTACTGGATCGGAGTCCGGGGATCGTCATCGAGCTGAACGTGTGCAGAACACGGAGGTGCCGTACGTTCGGTGCTTGGATCGGTCGGATCGTGAAGAGGTACGACTACATCAACCGCATTGTCATAACGCTTCCGCTTACGGTCTACGAGGGTACGTGGACATCACTCTCCCCTCTCGTTGCTATGCATCACCATGATCTTGCGTGTACGTAGAATTTTTTTTGAAATTACTACGTTCCCCAACAGTGGCATCCGAGCTAGGTTTTATGCGTTGATGTTATATGCACGAGTAGAACACAAGTGAGTTGTGGGCGATACAAGTCATACTGCTTACCAGCATGTCATACTTTGGTTCGGCGGTATTGTTGGATGAGACGGCCCGGACCGACATTACGCGTACGCTTACGCGAGACTGGTTCTACCGACGTGCTTTGCACACAGGTGGCTGGCAGGTGTCAGTTTCTCCAAATTTAGTTGAACCAAGTGTGACTACGCCCGGTCCTTGCGAAGGTTAAAACATCACTAACTTGACGAACTATCGTTGTGGTTTTGATGCGTAGGTAAGAACGGTTCTTGCTCAGCCCGTAGCAGCCACGTAAAAATTGCAACAACAAAGTAGAGGACGTCTAACTTGTTTTTGCAGCGCATGTTGTGATGTGATATGGTCAAGACGTGATGCTATATTTTATTGTATGAGATGATCATGTTTTGTAACCGAGTTATTGGCAACTGGCAGGAGCCATATGGTTGTCGCTTTATTGTATGAATTGCAAATGCCCTGTAATTGCTTCACTTTATCACTAAGCGGTAGCGATAGTTGTAGAAGCAATAGTTGGCGAGACGACAACGATGCTACGACGGAGATCAAGGTGTCGCGCCGGTGGCGATGGTGATCATGACGGTGCTTCGGAGATGGAGATCACAAGCACAAGATGATGATGGCCATATCATATCACTTATATTGATTGCATGTGATGTTTATCCTTTATGCATCTTATCTTGCTTTGATTGACGGTAGCATTTTAAGATGATCTCTAACTAATTATCAAGAAGTGTTCTCCCTGAGTATGCACCGTTGCCAAAGTTCGTCGTGCCCAGACACCACGTGATGATCGGGTGTGATAAGCTCAACGTCCATCTACAACGGGTGCAAGCCAGTTTTGCACACGCAAAATACTCAGGTTAAACTTGACGAGCCTAGCATATACAGATATGGCCTCGGAACACGGAGACCTAAAGGTCGAGCGTGAATCATATAGTAGATATGATCAACATAGTGATGTTCACCATTGAAAACTACTCCATCTCACGTGATGATCGGTTATGTTTTAGTTGATTTGGATCACGTGATCACTTAGATGACTAGAGAGATGTCTGTCTAAGTGGGAGTTCTTAAGTAATATGATTAATTGAACTTAAATTTATCATGAACTTAGTCCTGGTAGTATTTTACAAATTATGTTGTAGATCAATAGCTCGCGTTGTTGCTTTCATATGTTTATTTTGATATGTTCCTAGAGAAAACTGTGTTGAAAGATGTTAGTAGCAATGATGCGGATTGGATCCGTGATCTGAGGTTTATCCTCATTGCTGCACAGAAGAATTATGTCCTTAATGCACTGCTAGGTGACAGACCTATTGCAGGAGCAGATGCAGACGTTATGAATGTTTGGCTAGCTCAATATGATGACTACTTGATAGTTTAGCGGCTTAGAATCGGGACTTCAAAGACGTTTTGAACATCATGGACCATATGAGATGATCCAGGAATTGAAGTTAATATTTCAAGCAAATACCCGAGTTGAGAGATATGAAGTCTCCAGCAAGTTCTATAGCTAAAAGATGGAGGAGAATCGCTCAAGTAGTGAGCATGTGCTCAGATTGTCTAGGTACTACAATCACTTGAATCAAGTGGGAGTTAATCTTCTAGATAAAATAGTGATTGGCAGAATTCTCTAGACACCATCACCAAGTTAGTAGAACTTCGTGATGAACTATAATATGCAAGGGATGACGAAAGTGATTCCCAAGCTCTTCGTGATGCTGAAATTGACGAAGGTAGAAATCAAGAAAAACATCAAGTGTTGATGGTTAACAAGACCACTAGTTTCAATAAAAGGGCAAAGGGATAGAAGGGGAACTTCAAGAAGAGTGGCAAGCAAGTTGCTGCTCAAAGTGAAGAAGCCCAAGTCTGGACCTAAGCCTGAGACTAAGTGCTTATACTACAAAGGGACTGGTCACTAGAAGCGAAACCACCCCAACTATTTGGTGGATAAGAAGGATGGCAGAGTGAACAATGGTATACTTGATATACAGGTTATTGATGTGTACCTTACTAGTGTTTATAGTAGCCCCTGAGTATTTGATACTTGTTCGGTTGCTAAAAATTAGTGACTCGAAACAGGAGTTACAGAATAAACAGAGACTAGTTGAGGGTGAGGTGTCGATGAGTGTTGGAAGTAGTTCAAAGATTGATATGATCATCATCGCACACTCCCTATACTTTCGGGATTAGTGTTGAACCTAAATAAGTGTTATTTGGTGTTTGCGTTGAGCATGAATATGATTTGATCATGTTTATTGCAATACGGTTATTCATGTAAGTTAGAGAATAATTGTTGTTCTGTTTACATGAATAAAACCCTCTATGGTCATACACCCAATGAAAATAGTTTGTTGGATCTCGATCGTGTGATACACATATTCATAATATTGAAGCCAAAAGATGCAAAGTTAATAATGATAGTGCAACTTATTTGTGGCACTGCCGTTTAGGTCATATTGGTGTAAAGCGCATGAAGAAACTCCATGCTAATGGACTTTTCGGATCACTTGATTATGAATCACTTGATGCTTGCGAACCATGCCTCATGGGCAAGATGACTAAGACCCCGTTCTCCGGAACAATGGAGCGAGCAACAGATTTGTTGGAAATCATACATATTGATGTATGTGGTCCGATGAATATTAAGGCTCGCGACAAGTATCATTATTTTTTGACCTTCACAGATGATTTGAGCAGATATGGGTATATCTACTTGATGAGACATAAGTCTGAAACATTTGAAAAGTTCAAAGAATTTCAGAGTGAAGTGGAGAATCATCGTAATAAGAAAATAAAAGTTTCTACGATATGATCGCAGAGGGAAAATATTTGAGTTGCGAGTTTGGCGTTCAGTTAAAACAATGTGAAATAGTTTCACTACTCACGCCACCTGGAACACCACAGTGTAATGGTGTGTCCGAACGTCGTAACCGCACTTTATTGGATATGGTGCGATCTATGCTGTCTTTTATTGATTTACCATTATCTTTTTGGGGTTATGCATTAGAGACAGCTGCATTCACGTTAAAAGGGCACCATCTAAATCCGTTGAGATGACACCATATGAACTGTGGTTTGGCAAGAAACCCAAGTTGTCGTTTCTGAAAGTTTGGGGTTGCGATGCTTATGTGAAAAAAGTTTCATCCTGATAAGCTGAAACCCAAATCGGAGAAGTGCGTCTTCATAGAATACCCAAAGGAAACTGTTGGGTACACCTTCTATCACAGATCCAAAGGCAAGATATTCGTTGCTAAAATGGATCCTTTCTAGAGAAGGAGTTTCTCTCGAAAGAAGTGAGTGGGAGGAAAGTAGAACTTGATGAGGTAACAGTACAAACTCCCTTATTGGAAAGTAGTTCATCACAGAAAACGGTTTCTGTGACACCTACACCAATTAGTGAGGAAGTTAATGATGATGATCATGAAACTTCAGATCAAGTTGTTACTGAACTTCATAGATCAAACAGAGTAAGATCCGCACCAGAGTGGTACAGTAATCCAGTTCTGGAAGTCATGCTACTAGATCATGGTGAACCTACGAACTATGAAGAAGCGATGGTGAGCCCAGATTCCGCAAAATGGCTTGAAGCCATGAAATCTGAGATGGGATCCATGTATGAGAACAAAGTATGGACTTTGGTTGACTTGCCCGATGATCGGCAAGCAATAGAGAATAAATGGATCTTCAAGAAGAAGACTGACGTTGACGGTAATGTTACTGTCTACAAAGCTCAACATGTTGCAAAAGGTTTTTGACAAGTTCAAGGATTTGACTACGATGAGACCTTCTCACTCGTAGCGATGCTTAAGTCTGTCCGAGTCATGTTAACAATTGCCACGTTTTATGAAATCTGGCAAATGGATGTCAAAACTGAATTCCTTAATGGTTTTCTTAAAGAAGAGTTGTATATGATGCAACCAGAAGGTTTTGTCAATCCTAAAGGTGCTAACAAAATGTGCAAGCTCCAGCGATCCATCTATGGACTGGTGCAAGCATCTCGGAGTTGGAATATACGCTTTGATAAGTTGATCAAAGCATATAGTTTTATACAGACTTGCGGTGAAGCCTGTATTTACAAGAAAGTGAGTGGGAGCACTACAACATTTCTGATAAGTATATGTGAATGACATATTGTTGATCGGAAATATTGTAGAATTTTTCTGGAAAGCATAAAGGAGTGTTTGAAAGGAGTTTTTCAAAGAAAGACCTCGGAGAAGCTGCTTACATATTGAGCATCAAGATCTATAGAGATAGATCAAGACGCTTGAAAAGGTTTTTCAATGAGTACATGCCTTGACAAGATTTTGAAGTAGTTCAAAATGGAACAGTCAAAGAAAGAGTTTCTTGCCTGTGTTACAAGGTGTGAAATTGAGTAAGACTCAAAACCCGACCACGGCAGAAGATAGAAAGAGAATGAAAGTCATTCCCTATGCCTCAGCCATAGGTTCTATAAAGTATGCCATGCTGTGTACCAGATCTATTGTATACCCTACACTGATTTTAGCAAGGGAGTACAATAGTGATCTAGGAGTAGATCACTGGATAGCGGTCAAAATTATCCTTAGTGGAATAAGGATATGTTTCTCGATTATGGACGTGACAAAAAGATTCGTCGTAAAAGGTTACGTCGATGCAAGTTTTGACACTAATCTAGATGACTCTAAGTCTCAGTCTAGATACATATTGAAAGTGGGAGCAATTAGCTAGAGTAGCTCCGTGCAGAGCATTGTAGACATAGAATTTTGCAAAATACATACGGATCTGAATTTGGCAGACCCGTTGACTAAATTTCTCTCACAAGAAAAACATGATTACTCTTTGGGTGTTAATCACATCGCGATGTGAACTAGATTATTGACTCTAGTAAACCCTTTGGGTGTTAGTCACATGTAGATGTGAACTAAACACATAAAGATGTGAACTATTGGTGTTAAATCACATGGTGATGTGAACTAGATTATTGACTCTAGTGCAAGTGGGAGACTGAAATAAATATGCCCTAGAGGCAATAATAAAGTTATTATTTATTTCCTTATTTCATGATAAATGTTTATTATTCATGCTAGAATTGTATTAACCGGAAACATGATACATGTGTGAATACATAGACAAACTTAATGTCACTAGTATGCCTCTACTTGACTAGCTCATTAATCAAAGATGGTTATGTTTCCTAACCATAGACATGTGTTGTCATTTGATTAATGGGATCACATCATTAGGAGAATGATGTGATTGACATGAACCATTCCGTTAGCTTAGCACTCGATCGTTTAGTATGTTGCTATTGCTTTCTTCATGACTTATACATGTTCCTATGACTATGAGATTATGCAACTCCGCTTACGGAGGAACACTTTGTGTGCTACCAAACGTCACAACGAATCGGGTGATTATAAAGGTGCTCTACAGGTGTCTCCAAAGGTACATGTTGGGTTGGCGTATTTCGAGATTAGGTTTTGTCACTCCGATTGTCGGAGAGGTATCTCTGGGCCCTCTCGGTAATACACATCACTTAAGCCTTGCAAGCATTGTAACTAATGAGTTAGTTACGGGATGATGTATTACGGAACGAGTAAAGAGACTTGCCGGTAACGAGATTGAACTAGGTATTGGATACCGACGATCGAATCTCACCGGTGACAAAGGGAACAACGTATGTTATTATGCGGTTTGACCGATAAAGATCTTCGTAGAATATGTAGGAGCTAATATGAACATCTAGGTTCCACTATTGGTTATTGACCGGAAACAGTTCTAGGTCATGTCTACATAGTTCTCGAACCCGTAGGGTCCGCATGCTTAACGTTATGATGACAGTTTTATTATGAGTTTATAAGTTTTGATGTACTGAAGGTTGTTCGGAGTCCCGGATGTGATCACGGACATGACGAGGAGTCTCGGAATGGTCGAGACATAAAGATTGATATATTGGAAGCCTATATTTGGATATCGGAATGATTCCGGGTGAAATTGGGATTTTACCGGAACACCGGAGGGTTACCGGAACCCTCCCGGGGGTTAATGGGCCTTAATGGGACATGAGGGAGAAGAGGAGGGCCGGCCAGGGCAGGCCGAGCGCCCCCTCCCCCCTAGTCCGAATAGGACAAGGAAGGGGGGGCGCCCCCCTTTCCTCTTTCCCCTCCCCCCTTTCCTTCTCCACCAAGGCAAGAGGGGGGAGTCCTACTCCCAGTGGGAGTAGGACTCCTCCAGGCGCACCCCTAGAGGGCTGGCCACACCTCCCCTTACCTCCTTTATATACGGGGGCAGGGGGGCACCCTAGAACACACAAGTTGATCTTCGTGATCGTTCCTTAGCCGTGTGCGGTGCCCCCCTCCACCATATTCCACCTCGATCATATCGTAGCGGTGCTTAGGCAAAGCCCTGCGTTGGTAGAACATCATCATCGTCACCACGCCGTCGTGCTGACGGAACTCATCCTCGACACCCTACTGGATCGAAGTCCGGGGATCGTCATCGAGCTGAACGTGTGCAGAACACGGAGGTGCCGTACGTTCGGTGCTTGGATCAGTCGGATCGTGAAGACGTACGACTACATCAACCGCGTTGTCATAACGCTTCCGCTTACGGTCTACGAGGGTACATGGACATCACTCTCCCCTCTCGTTGCTATGCATCACCATGATCTTGCGTGTGCGTAGGAATTTTTTTGAAATTACTACGTTCCCCAACACATCACCCAACAAAGTTAGAGTTTTCACTCGGGACACTACATGGAGGGGAATGGAAGGAGCAGACCTGATATTCACCTCCAAGGAGGGAACGACACCCTCGGCGTTGTCCTTGTCGCGGCTGGTCAAGGCCGACCCAGGCTCCCAACTTATACTCCCCATCACCAGCACCACCTTCAGCTCGAGAACCAGCGACCAGCTTAAGCACAACCCAGATCCTGAAGGGAAAGACCAAAGGAGTGCACTGAGCAGGGAGGGGTAGAAGACAACCAGATGAGATTCTATATATTGCCCACCGGGGCAGCCATCGCTCCATGACCCACGTCTTCCGGGACCGTGTCGTCCGCACAGTCAGGTTCATCAGAACCACACCCACAACACTGCTTGACACTGAGATGATGGTGCATCACCAAGAAAAGGTTTCTACAGAGTATGGACATCAAGTTGCAAGGACTGTAACTTTAACACACTAGTGTCCGAGAAATTGGAAAGTTTAGCCATCAAAGGATAATAGAAGGCATGATTCCAAAGAAGTAACTGAATATGAGAGGATATTGAACTAGGGGTTTTCTCCCTTAGAGGATGCCAAGATACTCGGTTCCATAGAGCTCCTCTTATGCCCAACGTCCTGGTCTGTCTAATGTAGCTCGTCTCACTCCTCTGTATTTGCTCTTATGATCATTTAATTGATTGTCTTTTACTCTAACTTTGTAATATTGGTGTCACTAACGGTTTGGACTCACTGCTAGCTCTGCTATACAAATAGTTAAACAAACAAAATTCTAGACCTCTCTGCTGTTATATGCGAGCTCAAAGCGGTGAAGACCCTAACGACCAATCCCCTCCCCTCCGGTTCTCGAGCCCCGCACCCATCTACCTCCCATTTTCGTCTCTCCTCCTCCCATGTTCTCGGCCACCATCGTGCCCCTCTACCTCCCCTTCGCTTCTCTCTCCTCATCTGCTCTCGAACCCTAGTGCGTTGTTACCACCACCTCTCCTCCCGTCTCAGCGTCGACTGTCTGTAGGCCTCTTCCTCTCTTCTTCTCATGATTGCACTTTGTTGTTCCCAATTAAATAATAAATATGCATTTTTATTCATGTGTAATATGTTACCTCCTGCCATGTGTCATCTTATAAAATTATGGCCCATCCATATACATATTTACATTCATGTCGCCAAATTGTAGTATGTACATTCTGATAGGACAACGTATCTAAAACTATCTAAAGTTACAACTAAAAAAGTTGTGACAGGCAAATAACTCTTAGTTTAAATCGGGACCTTGCACCATTCGGCGCAATGGGCCATGGTTTTGGACTATTTCTCCTCATTTTTTTACAGCCGATGACACCATATGTTCGGACCCAGTCATTGAGTTAATTAACCCGCGCATTACTGGTAACATGAATGCTAGTTTGTGTGCAGAGTTCTCTGACAAGGAGATTGCTGATGGCCTGTGTTGGGGAACGTAGTAATTTCAAAATTTTCCTACGCACACGCAAGATCATGGTGATGCATAGCAACGAGAGAGAAGAGTGTTGTCCACGTACCCTCGTAGACCGAAAGCGGAAGCGTTAGCACAACGCAGTTGATGTAGTCGTACGTCTTCACGATCCGACCGATCAAGTACCAAACGCACGGCACCTCCGAGTTCAGCACACGTTCAGCTCGATGACGTCCCTCGAACTCCGATCCAGCCGAGCTTTGAGGGAGAGTTTCATCAGCACGACGGCGTGGTGACGATGATGATGTTCTACCGACGCAGGGCTTCGCCTAAGCACTGCTACGATATTATCGAGGTGGATTATGGTGGAGGGGGGCACCGCACACGGCTAAGAGATCCAAGGGATCAATTGTTGTGTCTAGAGGTGCCCCCTGCCCCCGTATATAAAGGAGCAAGGGGGGAGGCGGCCGGCCTAGGAGGAGGGCGCGCCAAGGGGGGAGTCCTACTCCCACCGAGAGTAGGACTCCTCCTTTCCTTGTTGGAGTAGGAGAGAAGGAAAGAGGGGGAGAGGAAGAAGGAAAAGGGGGCTGCACCCCTTGTCCAATTCGGACTAGAGGGGGGCACACGCCTCCTTCCTTTTGGCCTCTCTCCTCTATTCTCGTATGGCCCAATAAGGCCCATATACTCCCCTGCGAATTCCCTTAACTCTCCGGTACTCCGATAAATACCCGAATCACTCGGAACCTTTCCGATGTCCGAATATAGTCGTCCAATATATCGATCTTTACGTCTCGACCATTTCGAGACTCCTCGTCATGTCCCAGATCCCATCCGGGACTCCGAACTACCTTCGGTATATCAAAACACATAACTCATAATATAACCGTCATCGAACTTTAAGCGTGCGGACCCTACGGGTTCGAGAACTATGTAGACATGACCGAGACACGTCTCCGGTCAATAACCAATAGCGGAACCTGGATGCTCATATTGGCTCCCACATATTCTACGAAGATCTTTATCGGTCAAACCGCATAACAACATACATTATTCTCTTTGTCATCGGTATGTTACTTGCCCGAGATTCGATCGTCGGTATCTCAATACCTAGTTCAATCTCGTTACCGGCAAGTCTCTTTACTCGTTATGTAATGCATCATCCAGCAACTAACTCATTAGCTACATTGCTTGCAAGGCTTATAGTGATGTGCATTACCGAGAGGGCCTAGAGATACCTCTCCGACAATCGGAGTGATAAATCCTAATCTCAAAATACGCCAACTCAACATGTACCTTCGGAGACACCTGTAGAGCTCCTTTATAATCACCCAGTTACATTGTGATGTTTGGTAGCACACAAAGTGTTCCTCCGGTAAACGGGAGTTGGATAATCTCATAGTGATAGGAACATGTATAAGTCATGAAGAAAGCAATAGCAACATACTAAACGATCAAGTGCTAAGCTAACGGAATGGGTCAAGTCAATCACATCATTCTCCTAATGATGTGATCCCGTTAATCAAATGACAACTCATGTCTATGGTTAGGAAACTTAACCATCTTTGATTAACGAGCTAGTCAAGTAGAGGCATACTAGTGACACTATGTTTGTCTATGTATTCACACATGTATTATGTTTCCGGTTAATACAATTCTAGCATGAATAATAAACATTTATCATGAAATAAGGAAATAAATAATAACTTTATTATTGCCTCTAGGGCATATTTCCTTCAGCCTGTTCCAGATCGGCCCCTTGAAGGCCCCAGGACTAGATGGATTCCCCGCGAGATTCTTCCAAAAGAACTGGGAATTGTAACGTGAACAGGTGATCACAGGAGTGAAGGGGTTTTTCCGGACTGGTATTATGCCGGAGGGGGTTAATGACACGGCCATAGTCCTCATACCCAAGGTGGATAATTCGGATAAGCTTACCGAGTTCAGGCCCGTCAGCTTATGCAATGTCATTTACAAGGTGGTGGCCAAATACCTAGTAAATCGTCTCCGGCCTATCCTTGAGGAGATTATCTCTCCGGAGCAGAGTGCCTTTGTGTCTGGACGTCTCATAACAGATAACACCCTAATTGCCTTTGAGTGTTTCCACTACATACAACAGGAAAAGGACCCCGAAAAGAGCTTTTGTGCATATAAGCTGGACTTATCTAAAGCCTATGATAGGGTGGAATGGATCTTCTTGGAGCGAATGATGCAAAAGATGGGTTTTACTCACCGGTGGGTGAACTAGATTATGTCATGTGTCACCTCGGTGAGATACACTATAAAATTTAATGTACCCTCTTGGATTCGTTTGCACCGTCCCGTGGGCTACGGCAAGGTGATCCTCTATCCCCGTTCCTATTTTTATTGGTGGATGGTGGTCTATCTGCTTTGTTGAAAAAAGGGGAAGAAAATGGTTATTTTACCCCGTTAAAGGTGTGCCGAAGAGCTCCTGGTTTGTCACACCTACTTTTCGCAGATGACACACTTCTCCTTTTCAAAGTTAACGAGGAGCAAGCAAGGAATGTCAAGCAGATCTTGCATGCTTATGAGCGAGCCACGGGCCAGAGTATTAATCCGACTAAGTGTAGTGCTTTATTTGGTGATGCAAGCCCAGGTGACGAGCAATAGAGAGTGCGTGCAGCACTTAACATTGTGGCGGATCTGTTTGAGGACAAATACTTGGGATTTCCTACACCAGAGGGCTGCATGTCGCGTGGGAAGTTTCAAAACTTGCAGTCCAGACTGTTGAAGCGAATTATAGCATGGGGAGACACGCTGTCCTTGGCGGGGAAGGAAACGATGATCAAAGCTATTGCGCAGGCTATACCAACATACGTAATGAGGGTGTTTAAGCTACCCATGTCTGTGTGTGATGATCTCAACCGTATGGTCCGAAACTTCTGGTGGGGTGCATCGAAAGGGAAGCGTAAGACACACTGGCTGGCATGGCCAAAAAATTTGGCGCATAAGACTCAGGGCAGATTGGGATTTCGTGACTTCCGTGCCTTCAACCAGGACCTTCTTGCCCGGCAGGCCTGGCGCTTACTTGTTAACCCTCATAGTTTATGTGCGCATGTCCTCAAGGCGAGGTACTTTCTCGAGGGCCGCTTTGAGGATACGGTCTTCTCAGGCAACACCTCCCCTACGTGGCAGGCCATCCGATATGGCCTCGAGCTCCTCAAGAAGGGCCTCATCTGGAGTGTAGGGAATGGCCGTCACATTCGGATTTGGCGAGACAGCTGGATCCCTCGCGAGCCTACACGCCAACCTATTACCCAACAGGGTACTTGTCGGCTTCGACGAGTGGCTGATCTGCTGCAAGAGGATGGGTCAGCATGGCGCCAAGACCTGCTCCGACACTACTTTCACCCGGCAGATGTGGAGGTGATCTCCAGCATTCCCACTTCGACCCGCGTAACCGACGACATCATCGCATGGGCACCGGAGAAGAACGATATCTTCACCGTTCGATCCGCCTACCGGCTAGCCATGGACGAGCGCGAGCGTCCACTGGCCACCGCCACGAGCAGGGCACCGGATGGTCATCGCGCCATCTGGAAGATCATATGGGGGTGCCCTGCTCCCCCTAAGGTATGCGTGTTTGCATGGAGGATCATTATGGATTCACTTGCTACGTGGGCAAATAAGCATTCTCGGCATCTTGAGGTTTCTGACCAATGCCCTTTGTGTGGGCTGGAACGAGAGGATATGTTCCACACTTTCTGCAGGTGCCCCTTGGCAAAGGAGCCGTGGCACGCCATGGCCATGGACTGGAGGATTCCCAAGGTGGAGGACGTCAGGAACACTAGCCCGGAGTGGCTTTTCAACCTGCTGGACCCTCTTGGCGAGGCAACGAGCATGATTGTGCTTATGACCATGTGGAGGATCTGGCATGTGCGGAATGAGATCACACATGACAAGAAACCGCCCCCAGCTGAAGCTTCACGGCGGTTCCTGCATGGATATATCACCTCGCTGCTTTGCATCCAACAACACTCGAACGCTGACATGGTCAAGGGGAAGGTGACGGTCTCCCTGCCACAATTCGTTACCCGCCCACCTAAGGCGGCCAAGGAGGAGAGGACATGGGCCGCGCTAGCGCCGGGAGGCACGAAGCTGAACACCGACGGCAGTTTTGATCCGGCGTCGGGCGCGGCAGGAGGCGGCATGATTTTGCGGGATGACCGAGGAGAGATTATCTATAGCGCATGTAGAGAGCTGCGCACATGTGATAGTGCCCAGAGCGGAACTTGTTGCATGCAAGGAGGGTCTTCAGCTGGCCCTGCATAGGACCGGCTTGCCAATAACGGTCGAGCTTGACTGCGCGGAGGCTGTGGCGATGATCACAACAAAGGTGGAGGACCGTTCGGTGCATCGCATCATCGTCGAGGAGATTAGAGACTTAGCGCCGCTGGAAGGGAGATCTCATTTACTCTTTGTTGTCGTACACAAAATAAATGTAGCCATGAACTTGCCTCCTACGGGCGAACGACCCCCCGGACCGCGGTGTGGTTCCACTCGGGGTTTGAGTCTGTTGTACGTTTGGCTTCGACTGAGAGGCCACCTCGAGTAATGAGAAATCCCTTTTCACTCGTAAAAAAAGAAAAGAATAGATGAATTGCGTGTGACGGATGAACATCACAAATGTGTGGGAGATTGGGAGAGGAAAGATATGATGTACCTCACGCATAGTGTGATTTGTAACTGATCATTTCCGGCATTGGAAAAAATAATGCTCCCTCCATCAGTTTTTCTTCTTCCATTTGTGTAATAATTTAATATTCATTTGTGTCATATACCGTATATTAGGACCAACAAGGGAATCCATATATACCTAATTTGCTCGTTTAAAATCAATCAATCAATCAATCAATCAATCGGTGTTATTGACAAGACAAAACACATCCTGCAGAAAATAGGAAGACCTTTACAAGTTATCAGCTAGTTCCTAAAATGGAGATTTCCATGATCTATTGCCATATACTAGCTGTTTCGCTTACGTGTTCTTATGCGGCCTTGTGCATCCAGAGTAGATCGATCTCTATTGTGTAGGCAGGCACTGATCTTCTATCTGTTCAAATATCTGTGTCAGGAACAATGGCCATTCTCCTCTTCCTTATTTTCACATCCATTTTATCCATTTCCTACTCTTCGCCATTGCCGGTCAATGCCTCCGGTAACATATCAGTGCGCCGACAACGAACGCTTGAGCAATGCGGCACAGGCAACCTGGTCGACGACTGCTGGCGATGCGACCCCGGCTGGGCCGATAACCGGCAGCGGCTCGCCGACTGCGCCATCGGGTTCGGCCGCAATGCCATCGGCGGCAAGGGCGGCAGGACATACGTCGTGACGGACCCCGGCGACGAGGACCCGGCCAACCCCGCCCCCGGCACGCTCCGTTACGGCCTCGTCCAGGACGAGCCCCTCTGGATCATCTTCGCCTGCAACATGACGATCCGCCCCAAGCGGGAGCTCGTCGTGAGCTCGCACAAGACGGTGGACGGCCGCGGCGCCAGCGTCGTCGTCGGCGAGGGTGGCGCGTGCTTCACGGTGCGCAACCGGAGCAACGTGATCATCCACGGCATCACCATCCGCGGCTGCAGGCCCGCGCCCAAGTCGGCGAAGAAGAAGAGCCAGCTGTCTGACGGCGACGGCGTCAGCCTCTTCGGCGCGAGGGACGTATGGGTTGACCACTGCACGCTGGAGGACTGCGCCGACGGCCTCGTCGACGTGATCGCGGCCTCCACCGGCGTGACCGTCTCCAACTGCCTCCTGACCAACCACAACAAGGCCATGCTCCTCGGCCACAACGACGCCTACGAGGACGACAGGGCCATGCGGGTCACCGTCGCCTTCAATCGCTTCGGGCCGGGCCTCGTGCAGAGGATGCCGAGGTGCCGGTTTGGGGTGTTCCACGTCGTCAACAACGACTACGTAAACTGGGGGAAATACGCCATCGGTGGCAGTGCATCGCCGACCATACTTAGCCGAGGCAACAGGTTCTGTGCTGGCAAGGAGAAAGAGGTGCTGCTCCTGTGTTTCATGGCGTCGTGCCCTCGTCTTGATGATGAAGCTGACCGTATGAACTCTGCCATATCTGCAGGTGACGAAGCGCGACGGCGACCCGCCGAAGAGCGAGTGGCAGAAGTGGAACTGGATATCCGACGGCGACCTGATGTTCAACGGCGCGTTCTTCACGGCGTCCGGCAGACCGGGGGCTGAGGTTAAAGCCCCCAGTTTTGCCAAGTCCGCCTCTTTCGTGGCGTCGATGACGGCCTCCGCAGGCGCTCTCTCGTGCAGCAAGGGTTCCCTGTGCTGAAGAGCAAATGTCGGCTCGCTCTAGACTATACTAGATATATAGCCACGTAGAATAAACGGCCACCACGTCGGATTCTTTTCTTTTTTCACTGCACCGATAGAGCCTATATAGTCTTTTGAAAAGTAGGTTATACTTGATTTGTTATTAATTCCTCCTCTGTATGTCGTCCTACAAATTTTGGTGGTTTGAAAATCCTGGATATTGACAAGTTTGCACGGGCTTTAAAACTGCGATGGTTATGGTTCGCCTGGGTGGACCTATAGCGGGCATGGGTTGGTCTTGAAATAACTTGTGACGATGAAGACAAATACTTATTTTATGATGCGACGACTATCACTTTGGGTGATGGCAAGACTGCAAGTTTTAGGTACTCCCCATGGCTCCTCGGTGTGTGACCAAGGCCATGCAAGGTAACAATTGGGTCAGGCACATAAACCTGCAGGGTGGCCTTTCGATGGCCCTCATACAACAGTTATTTCAACTATGGTGCAAATGTCAGGAGGTCCAACTCTCGACGGACATCAGTGATACTATCCGATGGAAGTTCACAGGCGATGGATGTTATTTCGCCGCCACCGCTTACCAGATGCAATTCGCTGGGCTGATCAAGTTTGGGATGCCGCGATTAGTTTGAAAGATCTGGGCACCAGCCAAGATTAAATTCTTCTCATGGCTTATCCTGCAAGACCGAATCTGGAGGGCTGATAGACTGCTTCGCAGAGGGTGGCCAAATTGTGGTGTTTGTCAGCTATGCAAGAGGGAGCTAGAAACGGCAACTCGTCTCATGTTCAAATGCCGCTACACGATTAGAGTTTGGAGTCTGGTTTTCGAGTTGTTGGGGATTCACTCACCGATTCTGAGTTGGAGTAACTTTCGGTCAATCAAACAATGGTGGTGTTCAAATGATGGCATGGTTTGAAACTATATGAAGGTCAGCACCACGCTACAGGTGCTCATCTACTGGGAGATTTGGAATCAGAGGAACGCTAGGGTATTATGTTCCAAAGCTTCACTTGCTTCTAGAATGGTCGCGGCAATTAAAGATGAGGCCAAGACATGGGTCATCACCGGGGCAAGATTATTGGGCAATTGAGTCGGCAAATTTATTTGGACCTTGGTGGTCCTGTAACCTGCAAACTTTGTATTACTCCTTTTTAAATGAGATGAAGCAAAACTTTTGCCTCCGTTTCAAAAAATAATATAGTTCCTCCTCAGTCTGGTCGAAGTTGGGTTTATCTGCTCGCTCTTTTCTTTTGAAAAGGAGGATTGGCCCGGCCTCCATTGAGCGATGCATACAACCAATTTATTATATTATTCAGCAGACCGAACAAAATAAATACATGGATCAATCTAAAGCCACCTTCCTGTCAACTAATGTCGCTACACCTATAAGCTTAATGGTGTACCCTGGCCGCATATCAACACCCACCATATGTCCTGGTGCCTTAACGAAACCGTCCGCTGGCAAACCGAGAGCACCAACTGGTCCAGCTAGACGCTCTACGCGCACTACATACACATGCTCTAGAATCAGCCACCGTTGTCTTCTGTTGTCCCACCTTCAGGAGCGATCAATGTGAGGCGGCGGGGGTGTTTCTTCCGTCGACGTTACCGCGATGCTATACAACGCCACTATCCCGCGTGCGCCCATCCACATGCGGCCATCCCCGACACTCTGCCACGCCACGCCGCCGAGAGCTGCCATCGGCCTTGCAGTAGATATAACACTGCTCCTCCTCTTGTCCCCTCCAGCCAGCTCATGCTCCAAATGATGCCCTCAAGAAGGAGAATAACACCGGAAGCGTCATCGTTGTCCGATCCGGGGTACCCGGATCTAGAGTTTCCCCTGATCATCCCGAGTGTGGTGACACAACCTGCAATGATGATGCCTCGAGAAGGAAAACGACGTCAGATAGAGGTGGGATTCGAGCTGAGTCGAGCCAGCTTGACTCGACTCGCTAAAGCTAGTTTCATTAACTAGCTCGACTCGACTCGTTACTATAATGAGCTCAAATCCAAGATTGGCTCGACTCGTATAACTCGCGAGCTGGCTCATTTAGCTTGTTAAGCTCGTTAAAGATATGAACATGCAACCTTACAAATACGATAAAAAATAATTGGGAATTTAACATGTACATATATTGTCATATACGTTTTCTTAACACATATATTGGCATATATGTGTGAGTCTCCTGGGTGGCTAGGACTTGAGCGGTTGGGCCTTGTTCTGGGACGCAGGTGTTTAGTGCCTATTTGTTACTACCCCTAAAAAACGCTGACCTTTTTTCGAGCCTAAAAAGTTACACGGGTACTCATGAGATCGGCTCGTTTAACTCGGTTTGTAAACGATCTTAAATTAAAGCTCGGCTCAACTCGTTATTGTTCAAGTTCGAGTCGATTCAAACGGAGTCAGGAGCTGCTCATTTAACTCGCGAATTTTGAGCTTTTTTTTCAGCCCTAACATCAGAGACGACACTATCGTCTGTCATGACCACAGTCGACATGATTTTCATGGAAGTTGCATCGCCCCAATCTCGTAGCTGACTGGATCCGTGCGCAGCCTCGCTATGAAGACATAGCTACTCCCGAAATACCGACAGAGGGCCTCCAGTCGCCCCTCACTGGTCCATCTGCGCATCGCCGGCCAACCAATGCCAAGCCGCGATGAATCTGGACGGGACTCCAAATCCGCGGCCACCGCAATGACCCATATCCTAGTAGAATAGCCCGCCCCATCGGCCATGGCTCGTCGGCCGCCGCCGCACGGGCTAGGGACATCACCGTACCCGCTGCTCATAGATGTGTTGGAAGAAACACCCCCGCCGCCTCACGGGAACCCACTGCAATCCACCCGCCTTAGCACCTTTGGCATCGGGGATGAAAGATCGTGGATGTCGCCTAGAGGGGGGGGGGTGAATAGACGCTTTAAAATAATTACGATTTAGGCTTGAACAAATGCGGAATAAACCTAGCGGTTATTTTGTCAAGCACAAAACCTACAACAACTAGGTTCACCTATGTGCACCAACAACTTATGCTAAGCAAGATAAACTACTAGGTGATAGCAAGATATATAACATGAAACACTATGGCTATCACAAAGTAAAGTGCATAAGTAAAGGGCTAGGGTAAGAGATAACCGAGGCATGCAGAGACGACGATGAATCCTGAAGTTCACACGCTTGCGGATGCTAATCTCTGTTTGGAGCGATGTGGAGGCATAATGCTTTCCAAGAAGCCACTAGGGCCACAGTAATCTCCTCATGCCCTCGCATAATGCAAGATGTCGTGATTCCACTAAGGGACCCTTGAGGGCGGTCACCGAACCCGTACAAATGGCAACCCTTGGGAGCGGTCACCGAACCCATACACTTTGGCAACCCTTGGGGGCGGTTACCGGTACCGGTCAAATTGCTCGGGGCGATCTCCAAAACCTAATTGGAGACCCCGACACTTGCTCGGAGGTTTACACTGCAATGATTGATCACTGAAGCACCACCAACCGTCTAGGGTGCCCAAGCATCCAAGAGGAACAAGCTCAAGGGCACCAAGCACCCAAGAGTAATAAGCTTCTCAACTTGTAACTTCCACGTACCACTCTGGAGAACTCAAACGATGCACCAAATGCAATGGCAAGGGCACAGGGAGTGCCCAAGTCCTTCTCTTCCAAATCCCACCAAAGCAACTAATGCTAGGGAGGAAAATGAGAGGAAGAACAAAGAAGAGAACACGAAGAACTACAAGATCTAGATCCAAAGGGTTCCCCTCACATAGAGGAGAAAGCGATTGGTTGAAACGTAGATCTAGATCTCCTCTCCCCCCCCCCAAAAAAAAAACTAGCAAGAATCCATGGAGGGATTGAGAGATAGTAAGCTCGAAGAAGGTCAACAATGGGGAAAGAACACGAGCTAAAGAGATAAGATCCAATGGGGAAGAAGATCCCATTTTATAGGTGGGAAAAAATCCAACCATTATCCCCATTCTCAGCCCACACCGAGCGGTACTACCGCTTGCGCGGTCGGTCGGTATTGCCGCTTGGACCAGCGGTACTACCGCTGGGACCGCGCTCAGCGGCTAACACGAGCACTGGGAGATATACAGGAGAGAACCCTCGAGCGGCACTAGTAGCAGTGGTAGGTGCGGTACTACCGCTTATGAGTGGTACTACCGCTCCTACTGCCGCTGATAGAGGCAAAGGTGTCCCGTCTTTCGATGAGATGATGGATATCACTTTGGTGGAAGTCGACTTTGACGATCCGACTACGAACGTGCGAGGACGTCGCGCCTTAGCAATCACTAAACCAACTCCGAGAGGTTATTGACCACGCCAGAGCACGATCAACCTGACCACGAGGGTCTGTTCCTGCGAGCAAACGAAGAACAAGCAAGAAACTGAGATTGCAATTTGGATATTGCGAATATAAGATGAAAGCTTTATTGATCAAGGTGGGGTTCTGTGACGCCTTTGTCTGGTCGTTGAACACAAATGAAGTATGCGAAGTTGCAGCTATGACGAACTTTTAATGTAAACAAAACCCAAGGGAAAAGCTACTAGATGGATCTACTTATATAGGAGCAAGGGGTGGCAGCCAAGGAGGTGGGAGGACGTCCCAAGGCAGTCTAAAACTAACCCTAGGTCGTACAAGGCCAATGGGCCCAAGTGGAGGTGACGTAACACCTTTGGACTTGTAGTTTGACTCGGATTCTGCTGCAGCATTAGGTTGTTTCATCCATAACTCAACGCTCCGGACGAATTTTAAGGTGAATCCAATTGGTGTGGAAAGAGCACGAAATCTACTTTCCAACAAAAAAAGAATCACACAATTCGGAGTCCGTATGAAAAAGTTGTTGACATTTTGAGTCAGGTATGTCTGTGCAGTCCGAATCTGAGTCCAGAACGTGAGAGACTTGGACTCTATCTTCTCTTGGGTCAAAAGTGACGTGAGAGAACTTTTTGAACAGCAAATAAACATCTCTTTCTTCCTTATCTTCATATGTGGATTGTACAAATATCCCATACACCTGCAATTAGACAAAACACAAAAGTGTGTGAAGTATTTTTGTTCTGGATAACATAAATAGATTATTGAATAGTTTGCACTAGAAATCACCTGACAAATATGCATGTATGGAATATTGTTGGTCATATCCAAGGTAGTCATGTCCTCATCATCCTCCCCTTTTTGAAAATAAAGCCGTCCTCGGCGTTGCTTAATCTGAAATGTGGCTAACAAAAAAGACAAGTTGTACATGTTGTATATGTATATGTCATCCATTTTTACTTTCCTCGATTTTTGCATATATGACACATGAATAGATGAGTAACTTGCATAGTTCATAAAATGTAAAGCCAAAAAATTAGCACAAGAAGTAGAAGGCATGAAAAATATTGCAACTCAGTTTGCACATATAAGTGAAGCTCTTATTCATTTCAAAAGATTGACAATGTTCATCATTAAACCATGCCAACATTGGTGAATAAACCTTACTTGGATCAAATTTACATGCTACAACATGCTTAAATAAGCAAACATGCAATAAGTCATTCAACACAGAATCATCACCAAGATTAGAGGTCATATCAAAATGATTAAACATTGATTCTTTTGCATCAACAGTTAATTCAATGGGTGCACTCAAAATTATTGGTATTTCAGTCGTTTGATCACATGACGCATTCATGACAGTATCAAGATTCTCTAAAATAGGTGTTGTGCTCAAATCACCAGGTAACTCAACACATGATGCATTCAAGTTAACTAGGGATGCATCATTCTCATGTGAAGTTATATCATCAATACCTTTACTGTTACCTTGTCGCAAAGACGTAGCTGATGTAGGTACAGACGTAGACAATGCACCATGCTCTTGAGATGATGCCGCGCTCACAATCCGAGGTGGGGCTGCTCTAGTAGGTGCAACGGTGGAGGAACCAACCGGCGGTGGTGAGCATGAACTGGAATAGTAGTTGTTGTAGTCACCCAATGCATCCTCCTGTATCTGCTCTCAAAGGTACAAGCACGAACATACATACCAGTAATGCAACGAGGAATATACTGAAATCTTGCCTGAATATCATGGTTTAAACCACCAAAAAATATATTCATTGTATCATCCTTAGATTCTTCTATGTCACAATGATGCATATAAGATTTGAACTCTTTGTAGTAAGCATGAACAGTGTTGTTGCCTTGTTTAAATTGTTTAAATTTGTGAAGCAATTCACGACGATAGTAAGGAGGGAAAAAATGTTGTCTCATTACATCTTTCAAATCTTTCCAAGTTGTGGGTTGGTTATCAATATTTTTCTTACAATGCACACTCCACCAAACTGAAGCAAAACCAGTAAATGCTCTAGTGGTAGCTCGTACTCGCTCAAGTTCAGAAAAGTCATGGTTACTAAAAACTTGTTCTACTTCAAACTCCCAAGCTAGATAAATAGCAGGATTAAATCTACCCTCAAATGACGGTAAAGAGATAACCTGACCATGTGGTTGTGTGTGTTGTCCCAACTCTCGTGATGGTGAAGATGTGTCCGTCGTCCAAGAACTTCTATCTCTGGAACCTGTCATGATTTGTAGAAACAAGAAACAAAATTCCAGAATAATGTTACTATGAACTACTAGGATGTGGTTGTAAAGTGCTCACAGTAAAGCAAATATCAATATCTTACAAGTTCTTACCATGCGGCAGGTGGTGACAGGCAACCAGCGATGTCAAATAACTCTGAAGATTGTGTAAAGTGATTGCCAGGGGAACGTACGTATACACGGTGTAGAAATGTGTGGAGCTGGGTTGGCTATATATGATAGCAAAAGATTAGCAATAATCAATTCAGAGATGCAATGTTGAATAAACGCTCAACGACGGTACTGTGCTGGTCCTAGGCTAGACCGCACTAGAGACGCGAGCCTAGAACACTAATGAGGTCACGACGTAGCACAACTAGCATCAATCAAGAATATTAAGTAGCTCTGGACAGCAAGATATAAGTGAAGATCACAACTGCAGTAAAGATAATGATGAAAAACAACTGCCAAGCAGGATATACAACAACTCTCTCTCCAACTTTCGTTTTGAAAAGTTTGAGCCAATTTTCTAATAAATTCTTTCAAAGAATGCTACTAACTGAAGCTTTCCAATACAAAAAGAATCACTCAATTCCGAGTTGATATGAGGAGTCAAAGAATTCTAAAACTGGCCTGAAATATTGGAACAAACTGTGTTCACGAACTTCGGAGGGCAAAAAGACCTATTTAAAGGCAGATTTTGAGGTGTCAAATATTGAAATAGCTTCTGCAACTATTTAGATGTGGCTCGTCGCTAGCTTCAATTTGAGTACTCACGGAGCCAAAACGGACTTCGTATGAGGAAGATACACCTGTTTTACTGAACAGTGCACAAAATAGATTCCAATCCGAATTCAGGTACGAGATTGATTCTAGATAGATCCGATATTTTTTTCTTCTCCCTTTTTTTCTCACACTTTTTTTTCTTTTTCTTCTCCTTCTTTTTCTTTTTTTCTTTCTTTTCTCTCTCTCTTTTTTTTCTCTATCTTCTTTTTCTCCCTCTTTCCAAGACAAACTAGATAAGATGCAGATTGGATCAGGCGAAGATGTAAGTGACCTCAACTATGATTATGACAATGAACAGTGCGTAGCACGTGGTGGAAATTGGTGGATGGGATGGTGGACAGCGGATGAGATAATGATGCAGCGACGGCGTGACTAATGTGAACAGAACTCGAAACTCTAAAGGAACTAGACACTAAGACCAGCAACTCGACACGACGATGCAACCGATAATTCAATAATGCAAACAATGAAAAGAAAATTGCAAAGGCTCAGTCTGTCTAGGACAAAGGATGAATAGATCTAACTTTTGTTTGTGGCTTTTTCTTGGACAATAGGTAAGAAAATAAATCTAATCTAGGAAAAACTAGAAATTCTCACCGAGCAACCTGAAAACTGATACCACTTGATAGAGACGAGGGTCCCGATCTTTCGATGAGATGATGGATATCACTTTGGTGGAAGTCGACTTTGACGATCCGACTACGAACGTGCGAGGACTTCGCGCCTTAGCAATCGCTAAACCAACTCCGAGAGATTATTGACCATGCCGGAGCACGATCAACCTGACCACGAGGGTCTGTTTCCTGCGAGCAAACGAAGAACACGCAAGAAACTGAGATTGCAATTTGGATATTGCGAATATAAGATGAAAGCTTTATTGATCAAGGTGGGGTTCTATGACGCCTTTGTCTGGTTGTTGAACACAAACGAAGTACGCGAAGTTGCAGCTATGGCGAACTTTTAATGTAAACAAAACCCAAGGGAAAAGCTACTAGATGGATCTACTTATATAGGAGCACGGGGTGGCAGCCAAGGAGGTGGGAGGACGTCCCAAGGCAGTCTAAAACTAACCCTAGGTCGTACAAGGCCAATGGGCCCAAGTGGAGGTGACATAACACCTTTGGACTTGTAGTTTGACTCGGATTCTGCTGCAGCATCAGATTGTTTCATCCATAACTCAATGCTCCGGACGAATTTTAAGGTGAATCCAATTGGTGTGGAAAGAGCACGAAATCTACTTTCCAACAAAAAAAAGAATCACCCAATTCGGAGTCCGTATGAAAAAGTTGTTGACACTTTGACTCAGGTATGTCTGTGCAGTCCGAATCTGAGTCCAGAACGTGAGAGACTTGGACTCTATCTTCTCTTGGGCCAAAAGTGACGTGAGAGAACTTTTTGAACAGCAAATAAACATCTCTTTCTTCCTTATCTTCATATGTGGATTGTACAAATGTCCCATACACCTGCAATTAGACAAAACACAAAAGTGTGTGAAGTATTTTTGTTCTGGATAACATAAATAGATTATTGAATAGTTTGCACTAGAAATCACCTGACAAATATGCATGTATGCAATATTTTTGGTCATATCCAAGGTAGTCATGTCCTCATCAGCCGCTGAACCCGACACGAGAAACGCAGGCCTCGAGTCGAGGCGGTACTAGTGCGGAACCAGAGCGGTACTGCCGCCTGATGCTCTAGGCGGTACTACCGCTGATACAGCGGTACTACCGCCGATACAACGATACTACCGCGTGTTTCTCTCTGCTGTACTTCCGCTCCAGGCCGCGGTACTACCGTTGGCTCCATCCAATGCCACTTCCAGGCAAAAACAGATGCTCGAGGAAAACCAGAACTGCCACAACTTCTGCAAATGAGCTCTGAATTTAGCAAACTCAAGCTTGTTGGATAGATGACGACGAGTAGCATCTAACAGCGGGGGAGGTATGACTAGGATATAGAAGACTGAAACCTCCAACAGAGAAGAACCGACATAACCTCCAACATCAAAAACATCATAGAAGATGCATGTGAACTCCGTTTTCGATGAACTCGAGCTTGTCATGAAGATGACCATAAGCTCTAAAACTCACAAAGAGAAACACCAAATAAGAACCAAGAAATATGATGCAAGGATGCAATGGTTTGAGCTCTCTATGAACGATATGATCAAGCTACTCATCAAGAGTCCCCCCTAATAGTATGACAATCGATCCTATACCCGGCCTCCCAACTACCACCATGAGACTGGTAAAATAGAAAACCTATCAAGGGAAAATCTTTGCCTTGCACATAGTCCACTTGAGCTAGATGATGACGATCTTGACTCCCTCAAGTTGGACCACATTTCTTGACTGTGTTGGCTCGATGAAGACTCGTTGATTGCTCCCCCATACTCCACTATGGGTGAGCCACTCTTTGGCACATCTTCACAAGTCCATTGACACCACAATGGACGGCAAGCTTCAAGGATGATCTCTTCGTGATGCTCCACTTGAACTTGCACACCACAATCTTGATGACAATCACCACTTGATGTCATCCTCCATGTGTTGTATGAGATCTTCCTCTTGATGGAAACCCATGGAAACAAACCTAACCCCACATAGAACTCACACGTAGATCTTGGGTTAGTACACAAAGCGTAATGGACAATGCTTACCATACCATGGGATCACTTGATCCCTCTCGGTACATCTTGTACGCTTTGTGTGTTGATCAACTTGATTCACTCTTGAATTAGTCTTGATCAACCTTGTATCATGTCTTCTACATGACCACTCTTTGGATAATTCCTTGAATAGCACATTGGTCAACATATAAACTCCTTGAAACCAACAAATGGACTTCAAGAAATTCCTATGGACAAATCCTTCAAATATAACTCAAGACAACCATTAGTTCATAGAGATTGTCATCAATTACCAAAACCAACCATGGGGCACCGCATGTTCTTTCAGGGGCCCCTAGCGTCTCCCATGGTGTTGAGACGCGAGGGGTTGGGACTCTGAATGGTGGGACCTCTCTTGGTGACACATTCTCTCGCTTTCTTTGGTGCTAGCTTCTCCGAGATGGCGATCTGTACAATAATTGCCAACGTCTTCGTCGATGTCTTGAAGCTCCTGGATTTCAACAAGATTGATTCGACGAGGCGAAGGCCCCGAGGTGGTAATGCACTTTGTTCATGGTGCATCGCTGGTGCACGGAGAAGGAAGATGGCCATGATTTTTTCTTCAAGGATTTACCTTTTTTTTCTTGTAATGAAGTTCTTGCAAGGATTGATTTTATTTAATATATGGCCTTCTGCTTTTCAAAAAAACTATCTACTCTCCATTTTTTATTCTTGTTTTTAAGAAAAAGACCCTGATCTTTATATCATAATGGATCATAAGAAGTACCAATCACCCTAAACATAACAAAAATCACATCGAGGACCTTGCACAGTGGTCGTTCTATGGTGCACAATCCTCGATGTCTCCAGAAGCATCACAAAACCATCGTGGCTATGTATTTTCCACATCCACTTGTCGGCTTAGAGCCCAAGGTATCCTCATGGGGGAAATTAGTACATGGGACCAGTCCTGACGCAGACTTTGACACAAACATTGCCATGTGATCAAAAACCTAGCAATAAGAAGATTGTGGTCACAATACGGACCATCAATTCAGCAAGACAAGATGGAAACCGCTGTCGCCAAAATCTCGATCAAGGTTCCCTCTAGCAACATCATCATATAATGAGTCATGAAGGAAGAACTGAACCAGAAGACGATGCCTACATTCCAGTGTCATGGCAACGCGAACACCGACCTCCTCTGTGAGGGGATGATGCTCGCGCTGCATCTGGATGAGTTCCACCACACCGACCTAGACCTCACGTCGTTGTCGGACACACCCCGTAGACCAGTTAGGCAGCGTTGCCAAAATAACGGCCACATCATGCAAGGCAGGTGCCAATGCCAAACATCTTGGCTGGCCACCGAGAACACCGGTGCATGGATCTAAAGCACATTTCCCAGACTTGATGCAGGTAACTCCTGAAGTAGCGAAAGATTTCTAGGTGATGCCTCTCCGCTGTTGGGCACGCCGCCGAGCAGGGTAGCACACCATGACATTGCCATTGCGCACCCATAGATGCCCTCACTGATGGTGTCCTAGACTAGGGATCACTCACCACACCATCTCTTGGCCAGGTGGGCCAGGACAAGGTCCTCCATGGCGATTCACCAACGAGCATAGAAGGAATGTTCTCGAAGAATTGGCGCATACTCCAAGACTTAGAAGTCGTCTACACCATGATTACCATACACGCAACCTTCCTTGCTGTAAGGCTAGACCCCCTGATCTCTATATAAACCATGGCATGAGTCTCGTAGACAACACACAACACTCTCGTGGTAGATTAACCTGTACTTTGTACTCCATCTAAAATCAATACAAACACAAGAAGGACGTAGGATATTATCTCTACGAGAGAGCCCAAACTTGGGTATTGCTATCATCGCATCTAGGCTACCAGCTCGGGACTCCCTACCCGAGATTCCGAGTCCGTTATTGGTGGCCCATACATGTCATCTTGAGTTGCCGCACGCATTCAACTGGAATCAACATGGCTGAGAAGATCGGTTCTGACATGAACTTTGTGCCAGGCCAGGTCGAATCTTGCTCCCGACTAGATCATTAGATTCAGCAACTTGGAGTATACCGTGTGTTCTCGAGCGGCACTTGGAATACATCATAGATCATTGGATTTGGCAACTTGGAATACGCCGCATGCATGCCGCCACTCCTCCTCGTTGCGAAACAGACAAGGAAGGGCCCGCCAATGTCGTCTACTATGCGGGCTTTGGAGTACCGCCTACTCTAGTGGCAGCAAGGAGAGTAGCAGCCTACAATCCCCTCAAAGGATCATAAGTTTTCACACACACACACACACACACACACACACACACACACACACACACACACACACACACACACACACACACACACACAGAGAGAGAGAGAGAGAGAATACAGTCTTACTAAATCTCAGTCGATTGAGAGTTAACCAAGTTTTAACCGATGCTATATCTGTGATATCTTACATTGCGGTCCGTGTAAAATTTTCTTTTGAGTTTTTATTTTCTTTGTTGCATGTTATGTCATTTGACTAAGAGCAACTCCACTCGTTCGGCCCCCCAGCGAAGCGTCCGGCGCTATTTAGGCCTTGGGGGCGATCTACGTCCCAGCCACGCCCCCAGGGCCGGCCTCCCAAGACGATTAAATTCAAACATACATTTCTCGCCTACCAAAAAAAGCGATCAACACCATAAGTCAGGCGATCACCACGCCACAAGTCCGGCGATGAATAAACTTGAAAGTTTGGCGTTCAAAAGAAAGGACGGCGTGCGCGGGCTAGTCGGCGTACTACATAAAATGGTGGCGTCGTCCTCAGGCGTCGGACTGGCGGGAGTCGACGTGCGTGTGCTGGTCGGCATCGGCGCGGCCTCTGTGCTGGGCATCGAGGAGGCGCTGGTCGGTGTCGGCGCGGCTTCTATGCTGGGCGTCATGGGGCTTGGCATGGTCGGTGTGGGAGTTGGCACCGCCATCGACGGGATCTGGTTCAGGATGAGGCCGCGCTCCACCATGATGAAGGAAATATGCCCTAGAGGCAATAATAAAGTTATTATTTATTTCCTTATTTCATGATAAATGTTTATCATTCATGCTAGAATTATATTAACCGGAAACATAATATATGTGTGAATGCATAGACAAACAGAGTGTCACTAGTATGCCTCTACTAGACTAGCTTGTTAATCAAAGATGGTTATGTTTCCTAACCATGAACAAAGGGTTGTTATTTGATTAACAAGGTCACATCATTAGTTGAATGATCTGATTGACATGACCAATTCCATTAGCTTAGCACACGATCGCTTAGTATGTTGCTACCGCTTTTATCCATGACTTATACATGTTCCTATAACTATGAGATTATGCAACTCCGTTTACGGAGGAACACTTTGGTGCTACCAAACGTCACAACGTAATCGGGTGATTATAAAGGAGTACTACAGGTGTCTCCAAAGGCGATGTTGGGTTGGCGATTTCGAGATTAGGTTTTGTCACTCCGATTGTCGGAGAGGTATCTCTGGGCCCTCTCGGTAATACACATCACTTAAGCCTTGCAAGCATTACAACTAATGAGTTAGCTGTGATATGATGTATTACGGAACGAGTAAAGAGACTTGCCGTAACGAGATTGAACTAGGTATTGATACCGACGATCGAATCTCGGCAAGTAACATACCGATGACAAAGGAACAACGTATGTTGTTATGCGGTCGACCGATAAAGATCTTCGTAGAATATGTAGGAGCCAATATGGGCATCCAGGTCCCGCTATTGGTTATTGACCGGAGACGTGTCTCGGTCATGTCTACATTGTTCTCGAACCGTAGGGTCCGCACGCTTAAGGTTTCGATAACGGTTATATTATGAGTTTGTGTATTTTGATGTACCGAAGAAGTTCGGAGTCCCGGATGTGATCACGGACATGACGAGGAGTCTCGAAATGGTCGAGACATAAAGATTGATATATTGGACGGCTATATTCGGACACGGAAAGGTTCCGAAGTTTCGGAGAAAACGGAGTGCCGGAGGGGTTACCGAACCCCGGGAAGTTATGGGCCTTAGTGGGCCAAGAGGGAGAGAGAGGGCCGCACCAGAGGTGGCGCCGCCCCCTGGGGACTCGAATAGGACAAGGAGGCGCGCGCCCCTTCCCTCTCCCCCTCTCCCTCTCCTTCCTTCCCCTTCCTCCTTCCTAGTTGGACTAGGAAAGGGAGTCCTACTCCCACTAGGAGGAGGACTCCCCTCCCTTGGCGCGCCTCCTAGGGCCGGCCGCCCTCCCCTGCTCCTTTATATACGGGGCAGGGGGCACCCTAGAACACACAAGTTGATCCTTGAGATCGCTCCTTAGCCGTGTGCGGTGCCCCCTCCACCATAATCCACCTCGGTCATATCGTGGCGGTGCTTAGGCGAAGCCTGCGTCGATAGAACATCAAGATCGCCACCACGCCGTCAGTCGACTTGTGGAACTCTCCTCCCAAGCTCTGCTGGATTGGAGCCCGAGGAGCGCCACCGAGCTGTACGTGTGTCAAGAACTCGGAGGCGCCGGAGTAACGGCGTGTTGGAAATATGCCCTAGAGGCAATAATAAAAGTATTATTATTATATTTCCTTGTTCATGATAATTGTCTTTTATTCATGCTATAAGCTGTATTATCCGGAAATCGTAATACACGTGAATACATAGACCACAATATGTCCCTAGTGAGCCTCTAGTTGACTAGCTCGTTGTGATCAACAGATAGTCATGGTTTCTGACTATGGACATTGGATGTCGTTGATAACGGGATCACATCATTAGGAGAATGATGTGATGGACAAGACCCAATCCTAAGCATAGCACAAAGATCGTGTAGTTCGTTTGCTAGAGCTTTTCCAATGTCAAGTATCTCTTCCTTAGACCATGAGATCGTAACTCCGGATACCGTAGGAGTGCTTTGGGTGTATCAAACGTCACAACGTGGCTCGGGTGACTATAAAGGTGCACTACGGTATCTCCGAAAGTGTCTTGGGTTGACACGGATCGAGATCGGATTTGTCACTCCGCAAACGGAGAGGTATCTCTGGGCCCACTCGGTAGGACATCATCATAATGTGCACAGTGTGACCAAGGGGTTGATCACGGGATGATGTGTTGCGGAACGAGTAAAGAGACTTGCCAGTAACAAGATTGAACAAGGTATCGGTATACCGACGATCGAATCTCGGGCAAGTAAAATACCGCTAGACAAAGGGAATTGTATACGGGATCGTCTGAGTCCTTGACATCGTGGTTCATCCGATGAGATCATCGTGGAACATGTGGGAGCCAACATGGGTATCCAGATCCCGCTGTTGGTTATTGATCGGAGAACGTCACGGTCATGTCTACATGTCTCCCGAACCCGTAGGGTCTACACACTTAAGGTTCGATGACGCTAGGGTTATAAAGGAAGCTTGTATGTGGTTACCAAATGTTGTTCGGAGTCCCGGATGAGATCCCGGACGTCACGAGGAGTTCCGGAATGGTCCGGAGGTAAAGATTTATATATGGGAAGTCCTGTTTTGGTCACCGGAAAAGTTTCGGGGTTTATCGGTAACGTACTGGGACCACCGGGAGGGTCCCGGGGGTCCACCAAGTGGGGCCACCTACCCCAGATGGCTGCATGGGACAAGTGTGGGAGGGGACCAGCCCCAGGTGGGCTGGTGCGCCCCCCACCAAGGCCCAAGGCGCCTAGGGCTGGGGGAAACCCTAAAGGGGGGCGCCTCCCTTGCCTTGGGGGGCAAGGCAACCCCCCTGGCCGCCGCCCCCTCCTTAGATTGGATCTGAGGGGGCCGGCCTCCCTCTCCCTGGCCCCTATATATATGTGGGGGGTGGGAGGGCAGCCGCACCAATGTTCTGGCGCAGCCCTCCCCTTCTCCCAATTACTCCTCCTCTCCCTTGGTGCTTAGCGAAGCCCTGCTGGATTGCCACACTCCTCCATCACCACCACGCCGTTGTGCTGCTGCTGGAGGGAGTCTTCCTCAACCTCTCCCTCTCTCCTTGCTGGATCAAGGCGGGGGAGACGTCACCGGGCTGTACGTGTGTTGAACGCGGAGGTGCCGTCCGTTCGGCACTTGATCATCGGTGATTTGAATCACGACGAGTACGACTCCATCAACCCCGTTCACTTGAACGCTTCCGCTTAGCGATCTACAAGGGTATGTAGATGCACTCTCTTTCTACTCGTTGCTGGTTTCTCCATAGATAGATCTTGGTGACACGTGGAAAATTTTGAATTTCTGCTCGCTCCCCAACAAAGGGCATCATGAGCTAGGTCTATTGCGTAGATTCTTTGCACGAGTAGAACACAAAGTAGTTGTGGGCGTTGATGTTGTTCAATATGCTTACCGTTACTAGTCCAATCTTGTTTCGACGGTATTGTGGGATGAAGCGGCCGGACCGACCTTACACGCATCTTCGTGAGACAGGTTCCACTGATTGACATGCACTTCGTGCATAAGGTGGCTAGCGGGTGCCGCCTCTCCACTTTAGTCGGAACGGATTCGATGAAAAGGGTCCTTATGAAGGGTAAATAGCAATTGGCATATCACGTTGTGGTTTTGCGTAGGTAAGAAACGTTCTTGCTAGAAACCCATAGCAGCCACGTAAAACATGCAAACAACAATTAGAGGACGCCTAACTTGTTTTTGCGGGTATGCTATGTGATGTGATATGGCCAAGAAGAATGTGATGAATGATATGTGATGTATGAGATTGATCATGTTCTTGTAATAGGAATCACGACTTGCATGTCGATGAATATGACAACGGCGAGAGCCATAGGAGTTGTCTTAATTTATTGTATGACCTGCGTGTCATTTAACAACGCCATGTAATTACTTTGCTTTATTGCTAACCGTAGCCATAGTAGTAGAAGTAATAAGTTGGCGAGACGACTTCATGGAGACACGATGATGGAGATCATGATGATGGAGATCATGGTGTCATGCCGGTGACGATGATGATCATGGAGCCCCGAAGATGGAGATCAAAGGAGCAAAATGATATTGGCCATATCATGTCACTATTTGATTGCATGTGATGTTTATCATGTTTATGCATCTTGTTTACTTAGGACGACGGTAGTAAATAAGATGATCCCTTACAAAATTTCAAGAAGTGTTCTCCCCTGACTGTGCACCGTTGCTACAGTTCGTCGCTTCTAAGCACCACGTGATGATCGGGTGTGATGGATTCTTACGTTCACATACAACGGGTGTAAGACAGTTTTACACAAATAAAACACTTGGGGTTAACTTGACGAGCCTAGCATGTGCGCACATGGCCTCGAACACGGAGACCGAAAGGTCGAGCATGAGTCGTATAGTAGATACGATCAACATGAAGATGTTCACCGATGAGACTAGTCCGTCTCACGTGATGATCGGACACGGCCTAGTTGACTCGGATCATGTAATCACTTAGATGACCGAGAGGATGTCTATCTGAGTGGGAGTTCATAAGATGAACTTAATTATCCTGAACATAGTCAAAAGATCTTTGCAAATTATGTCGTGGCTCGCGCTTTAGTTCCACTGCTTAGATATGTTCCTAGAGAAAATATAGTTGAAAGTTGACATGAGCGATTATGCGATGATGAAAGCTCATGTCCTTAATGCACCGCTCAATGTGCTGAACCCCAAACATCGTTTGTGGATGTTGCGAACATCGGACATACACGCTTTGATAACTACGTGATAGTTCGGATAAATGGTTTAGAATTAAGGCACCAAAGATGTTTTTCAAACGTCATGAACATATGAGATGTTTCGAGGGCTGAAATTGAGATTTCAGGCTCGTGCCCACGCCAAGAGGTATGAGACCTCCGACGATTTTCTTAGCCTGCAAACTAAGGTAGAAATGCTCAATCGTTGAGCTTGTGCTCAGATTGTCTGAGTGCAACAATCACTTGAATCGAGTGGGATTTGATCTTCCAGATGAGATAGTGATGTTTCTCCAAAGTCATTGCCACCAAGCTGCTAGAGCTTCGTGATGAACTATAACATACCAGGGATAGATATGATGATCCTTGAGGTATTCGCGATGTTTGACACCGCGAAAGTAGAAATCAAGAAGGAGCATCAATTGTTGATGGTTGGTGAAACCACTAGTTTCAAGAAGGGCAGGGCAAGAAGGGATACTTCATGAAACGGCAAATCAGCTGCTGCTCTAGTGAAGAAACCCAAGGTTGAACCCAAACCCGAGACTAAGTGCTTCTGTAATAAGAGGAACAGGCACTGAAGCGGAACCACCCTAGATACTTGGTAGATGAGAAGGTTGGCAAGGTCGATAGAAGTATATTGGATATACATTATGTTAATGTGTACTTTACTAAGTACTCCTAGTAGAACCAGGGTATTAGATACCGGTTCGGTTGCTAAGTGTTAGTAACTCGAAATAAAAGCTACGGAATAAACGGAGACTAGCTAAAGGTGAGCTGACGATATGTGTTGGAAGTGTTTCCAAGGTTGATGTGATCAAGCATCGCACGCTCCCTCTACCATCGAGATTTGGTGTTTGCGTTGAGCATAGACATGATTGGATTATGTCTATCGCAATATGGTTATTCATTTAAGGAGAATAATGGTTACTCTATTTATTTGAATAATACCTTCAATGGTCTTGCACCTAAAGGAATGGTTTATTGAATCTCGATCGTAGTGATACACATTTTCATGCCAAAAGATATAAGATAGTAATGATAGTACCACTTACTTGTGGCAATCGCCATGTAAGTCATGTTGGTGTAAACGCATGAAGAAGCTCCATGTTGATGGATCTTTGGACTCACTCGTTTTTGAAAAGTTTGAGACATGCGAACCATGTCTATTGGTGTATACGCATGAAGAAACTCCATGCAGATGGATCGTTTAGACTCACTTGATTTTGAATCACTTGAGATATGCAAATCATACCACATGGGCAAGATGACTAAAAGCCTCGTTTTTCAAAGAAATGGAACAAGATAGCAACTTGTTGGAAGTAACACATTTTGATGTGTGCACTCCAATGAGTGCTGAGGCATGCAGTGAATATCGTTATGTTATTACTTCACAGATGATTCGAGTAGATGTAGAGCATATTTACTTGATGAAACACAAGTCTGAATTATTGAATGGTTCAAGTAATTTCAGAGTGAAGTTGAAGATCATCGTGACAAGAGGATGAAATGTCTATGAT